>CM057816.1:91351267-91886267 GCA_030067965.1 Latrodectus elegans | reverse complement strand
CGGTATTTTAAATAAATTTTATTTTTTTTTGGTCAAATGACAAATATAGTGTAATCAAATACTCTTGTTTAAGAAAATAGGATATTTATTAAAACTTTTTTTCAAATTGGATGTTTTTCTGGTACTTTCATCTGTTATGTGAATACTAGAACTATCTTAGATAATACTTTGTTAAGCCAAAAAAGTTAAGACTCAAAAATGTCATTTCACCCAAAGAGTAGAACAAATTCTAAGAAATTTAGAATAGCTTTGGAAGGGACTGTTTACCATGGAGTATATGTGTAAAATCATGAAAAAAATGTTTCACTGACAGCTGAAAATTAAAATTAACGATGTATATAAGTTTTTAATAAAATCTAAGACAATACTGAGGACGGAGATATAAACCAACACTTAATCAATTCACTATTTTTACACTTTGAAGGACAGTAACACCAAAATTACTGAGATTTTTCAAATTAATAATTTATTTAAATGATATTAGAAGGAATTATTAATTCAATTAACTATTCAAACACCTAATTTATAAATTTTAAGAATCACCAAATTTTGTGGCAATTAAAATGTTATTATTTATGACCACATAATAAATAAGATCTTATAAGTTTAGCTGGTTGTTACTTCCTTCGCAATTTTCTTTAAGAGAAATTTCAAAATGCTTCGGCATACATGAAGAAATTTATAATGAGCGTGTTTTCTAATAAAAGTTTGAATCACTTTTCTTTTGTAACGTTCATTTAGTGTTACAAATAATTTAAATTCATAAGCGTTTCTAATCACGTAAATTTATTGATGTGATAATAAATATTTTAAAACAAAATTTTGATGCACTCCATTAAATATAATTCTAATAAATTCATTTAAGAAATAAAATCTAGAAAATATTTATAAAATTATACAATTAAATAAACGCATTTGCCAAAATTATTAATTTTAAAATAGATTAGATTCAAGGAAAATGATTTCAAAAATGATTCATCTCTAAAACCTCAATATTTTTGTTTTTTGTACAGTGTTCAAAAAGTCCCGCAGAGTTTCCAATTGAGAGAGAAATATTTTGATTTTTATGACAATATATAAGGTATTTTCACAGAATAATGTCAGACAGTATTGACTCGTTGTGTAAAAAAAAGTTCAAATTCAGTTTTAAATTCACATAAATAGAATAGAAAGTTTAACTTTTGAACACCAATTTGACTTTTTGTCTAAAAAATTATGTATTTCTGAAATTACGAAGTAAGAAATTTCAGTGAAATATAATTTTCAGTTTACCAATAATATAATACCAAAATATCGTCGAAATTTCCCATTTTTTACATTTATTGATTCAACTTGTTTTGAACTGTTTGAATTTTTATTATTTTATCAGAAAACTGAATCAAATTTTTTGACATAATGAAAATTTTGAATTAAAATTAAATTATAAATTTTTACTCAATATAATAGCCTAAAATAATTTATGCCTAAACAATTTTTATGTAAAAACATTTTTTAATTGTTGTATATAGAGATTTTGAAGCCTAAAAAATTATTTACAGTTAAAGGATTATTTTCTATTATTATATAAATAAATATAAATAACAATCGCATTTGTGTTTAATTACACAATATTTTATATTGGAAATCCCTGTGCATATCTAATACGTCAGAAAATGAGAAGAATAAAAGGCACAGGTGCCGTATAATCTAGAATTCCAAATTCTGAATTTTTTGGTGATGAAGAAATGTTGCCAAGATAATGCATCATGACGTGCGCAATAACGTAAATACTAGGGTTACGAAAATTGAATTTTCTGCATAATTGTTATAGGTCTCTATATCTAAGACGTAATAAAAATAAGGTTGCCAGATGCATAAGAAAATTCGCTAAAAAATCGAAAAACTCTGAACTTGGCAACTTGGATTATATGACATCTGTGCCAAAAAATGTCTGCATATTCCTTGCATCACTGCCGATGAAACTCTTGGGAGTTCTAATTAAGTTTAATGATCTAAATTAAGATCAAAGATTTATGAAATCACTTTTGCATCACATGACTTCATAATGTGATTTATTGAGAAAGTCATTAGAGAGTTTTTTCTTTTAATTTTTTTTATTTTATTTACTTTTTTTTAAATATGTCACAAGTACATCAGTAATGTAGTACACTTGTTTACAGTTTATGAAGATATTTCCTTAGAAATGGCGATTTATTGTGCCCTTTTTAAATATTTGGCTTGTAATGATGTATTATTTTTTACAGTATTATGTGTTATCACTACTAGAATTATATCAAAATGGTAGTACTGTTTGAATTCTTTTCTTTTCAAATGGATGAAGTACACTTTATAAATTCTATTAAATTTTAATAGCAAACTTGTGTATAATATATAACTTGTACTTACAATTATATAAAATTATATACTGGAAATAAAGTACTCTTATATTAATATCCCTACAACCACATCTATAAGTAATAAAAATTGCCTTCATTTTAAAAAACAATATATACTATCTATCGCTTTTTAACTCTTATTTAGTTACTCAATTTAGTAAATGAAACATCCACTTATTAAATCATGTATTTAGTAACAATATAGCATTCCTTTCTTTAATAAAACATATAGCTAACAATGTATTTGGCCAACAAAAATAACAATTCATATAGCTAACAAGAATAACAATGTATTTCTGTTGTATTTATTATAATATTTAAATATAAAAATAGTTTCGTCTTTTTTTAAATAATTAGCTAATAACAGTGTCTCTATTCACTATATTTATTAGCTTATTTAATAGTAATAAAAATCATAATGTGTATTTAGTTTATATCTGGAATTACAATCTTTAGAACATTCTAATGATACTGTAATTTTTATATTAATTTGCTATTATCAATTAAAATTTTTTCAACGCTTTCCTGTCACTTTGGAACATTTAAGTAGCAACACTTTTTCATCAAACTAAATCTCAGTCGCGAATAAGGTTTATTATTTCTTTTAGTTATCAATTTCAATTAGACTACAGATTGAAGCTGTAACTTAAATTTTAAAAAAACATTGATAATTATTTTAAATAGAAAATAAATTCATTTTTTATTATTTACTTATTTTAATCTTAATAAAATGAATCTTTAATAAATAACTAGTTTGTACTTTTATATAAAATACTCATACCGTTTTAAAATTCCACTTCTAACAACAAAAATTTCTCTCGCAACTCGTAAGTTTAAGATTTTCTGTGCATTGATTCATAAATAAATTAAAGCATTTCAATAATATAAGAAACATGTATGAAAAGTTAAAATTCATTATGATATTTTTTGTTGTATTTTGAGAGTTTGAAACTAAATGAATAATATTTAATTTCAAATGTATATTCTATCCAAAGTTTTTAATTTTATTTGAATAAAAATATGTTTAAGTAGCTAAGCAATTGTTCAAATTATATTTATATCAATAAAATTAGAGAAAAAGTATAAAGACTTGAAGCAGAGAGATTGTAAAGCAGAAAAATTATTAGAGAAATTAAAAATAAAAATGATTAAGAAATTATTGAAAATATCAGTGAAAATTCAAAATTGTATAAATATTAAAATAATATATTGTTTAAAATAAATATTCACTATCCTGTTATAAACTTCTATAAGATAAATTACAACTATTTGGATTTAAGAAATCCAATGTCCTAAGCACAATTGAAGCATATTAGTTTATTAATAACTCTAATATAAGAATATTGTTACAATTTCGAAAAACAATTGTTCTTAGTGAATTTCAGAATGTTTATTGCACAAAAATAAAATAATGTACAAATATGTGTAAGCACATAAAACCCAGAATTGCTGGATAAGTTATTTAAATTATTTCATTAGTGTTATAAATGTTTATATTTTCCAGTTATTTAAACATTTCACGTTGAATTCATCTGAGGAGTTAAAATTTTATTTAAAAAATTTTTTCAACTTTTGTAGTTTTTATTTTACAATAGTTTTGCCATTCCCTTTTTTTAAAAAATTAGCTATATTTACAGAATTTTACCTAGTGAGGCATTAATTGCTAAAGTAAAAAATATATATTGCGAAGTAACAAGCCGAAACTTTATTTTATATTAAAAACTGATTGGTTTCTTCAAACTAAATCATTCCAAATGTGATTTTAACTACAAATTAACATTGATAAATGCATACTGTGTTTCTGCTTCAAATTGTTGGTCACTGCTTAAAATTTTTCAGTTGTCCTCTCATGTAACATATTAAAGCAAACAACTTTCTATATAAACATTCTCATAAAAGTTAAAATGCAGTGAATTTTCAAACAGTGCGAAAACATTTTTATTAGTTAAATAATCCACATGCAGGTTCAAATAATAAAAAAAAATATTTATGAAAAAATTCGAAAATTATTTTTATATGTTAACTGTCCATTATGAGTTAAATTAATGGTTAATTATTTATAAAACATTTCTTTCATAAGATTTCAAACAGGTTGTAGCATCGTTTGTAGAATAATTCTTCGTGTTAGGTCGATTGGCTTTTTAATCATTCAACTATTCTTGATTGTAAGCACACAGTGATTAATTAATTTAAGCCTTATAATTTTATGTGGATTTCATACCACAGCAAACATCCACACTCGAGAAGGGAATTAAGCCCGTGAAACTTTATTTTAAAAACCAGAATGATAATAATTTGGCTATAATTGACCTGCTTTTCTATAATTCTTCCTGAGAAAAGGAGTCATAAAATGTGTATTACTAACTTTTTATTACATAAGAATATTAAATTTTGCCGTTCATATTTTTTTCAATTTTCTTCTTAGTTTTATACTAATGAATAAAAATATTATTCTTAAAAGTTCCTAAAGTGACGAGTGAAAAACAAGAACAAAACGTCAAACTTAGTTCTCTCATCTCCAGTTTTCAAACTTAAGTTTTTAATATTCCTTGATATAATCACAAAAATCTTTATAAAAAATTTGACGTCAAAAAATAACTAATAAGAGATTGATACACTAAACTGTTAGAAATATAAACGTCGATGGAAAATGATGATAAGATTAATTTATAATGTTTTTCTTTCCTCTAAAAATATTACGATAGAAGTATAAGAAAACACGTCGAATAAATGACACATTTGCTTGCATTAAAATAATTAATTTTGCAAAATTCTTACTTTTGTATTATTTTCCCTCAGAATCCAGATTTAATTAACTCATAAACTGAATTTAAATCTTAATTTATTTAAAAAATTTTAAGTTTTTGCTTTTGTTTCCTAATTTACAATATTCTAAATAAGAGTATGGGAGGTTGCAATTATATCACTCACTTGATAGTTATAATAAAAAATATATGTATACAATAAGAAAATTCTATGAAATTATAACATGCATAATTTACTTTATAATTTTCCTAAAATTACAAACAAATATTTCAGTGCCAAATTTAATCAAAATTAATTAAGCGGGTGCTTTTTACAAAGAAAATTTGAGAGTTAAATAAATATTTTTGTGCTCGTCAGATTCCTTTCCTTTGAATGAGGAATAATAAACACATTTCAATGCTTGCAAACATTTTTCAAAGCACGTAAAATCTGAAGTTAAACTAGAATCGGTAAGTGGTTCACTGATAAATAGAGTTTAACAGCATTACATTTATCAGTGAGTATTGCATTATTTTGCTCGTCGTTTATTTTTATAACTAAACATTATACTCCACAGCTTTTTCAAACACGGTATATATATATATATAATTTAAATTAATATATTATTCTTTCTTATTAGAATTTATAAGCATAGTCTGAAATGAGGCAGGATAATTTATTTAGAACAATATTTTATGCTCAATATTATTAATTGTTTTTTCCATAAATTCCTGAATTTCAAATAAAAATTTCATTTTTCAATATCCTAAATTTTATACCTGTACAATAATAGCAATAGATAAATTTTAAATGGATTTAATTCGTAACAAAAGTGACAGCAACAAATTTTAAAAAAGGAACAATAGCTTTTCCTATATAAAATTATTCGTATACTTGAAAAAGTATATATTTCTGTTCCTGAAAATAAGAGCTTTGGAAAAAAATATAATGCCTTTTTTGGGAAGAAAGGATATAAATTTAAATATAAAAATATTAAAAAATCTTCTTGTAAAAGTTATTATTTATAATTTTTCATTTAGTAAATTTTATCTTTAGTTTATTGTTAACACTAATGGCAAAATTTATTGAATAATATATAAAAACTTAAAATTAAAAATAAATCACAATGAAAATCTAAATAATTTTGATTTTAAAATTTAACGAAAACTTCATGTGAATATTTTTCATTATTAAGGTAAATCTTAGTGCAAAGCAACTTTTCATTCTTTGAGTAATCATAATATATTTTTAGCGCTATTTCATATGATACTGATTATAGCAAAAAATATATTTCCTTAAAAAAGTTTTCAGATGTTATTTAATCACTTTATGGAAAAAATGTTGTAAATATAAAGTTAGAATCTTACAAATGATACTTTGTAACGTGATTATAAATGACTGAATTTTTAAGTTTGTCTAATTTTAAATTTCCTTTTGTTTCAGAAAAACATTGTTCCATTGAAATACGAGATTAAGAAAGAGTAACATTTTTTTAATGGGTGCAACTATCAGTAAAATATTCTATTCATCTTCCATATTATATAACACTAAATGTAAAACGGAAAAATATACATTTTAGTTAATTTCTTTTGAAGAAATTTCTATTTCATTACACATTAAAAATGCTTCATCATTATGATAAAAAGGCAAAACTAAAAAATGCAAAATGAGTAAAAAAAGGTTTAAATTTTAAAAATATTTCATGATCCAGTGAATTAATTTAACATAACAATAAATTAAAGACGAATATTAATTTTCAAAAATTTTGAGAAACATAACAATTCTCGTAGAAATAACTTTCTATTGTGCACCGTTTCCATTTTATTTAATGTAAAGATTTTTTATGAAATTTTATATAAATGTAAGTGTTAATGTTTATTGTTCTTTAATACTCTGAATAAATTTTTAGTAAATTTGATTTTTATGAGATCAGAAGTGAAACATACTCTGTTTAAATTATTTTAATCGAAAAGCTAAATTTTAACAAAATCATCAACAGATTATACATTTATTAAAACATTTTGCAAATTTAAGTCTTTAAAATGCATGAAATTGGTTGGTAGCAGCACTAATTTCATGCATTTTAATTGAAAAAATCAACAAAATATAAAATCTTTAATAACCTTTCAAAATTTGAAATATGATAAAACAATTTCGCATTAAAAGCAAATTCTGAAATTAAATTTAAAATGATTACACGAGGATTTACTTATAACGTGATATTATTTTGATTTGAAAATTTTATTTTCCATAATATATAAATATATATTATTCAATTGTATCTGATTTTAATCTATCGACTGTTTTGTTATTAACACTAACGAATCTATAGCTAATGATTTAATTGAATAAAGGAAAAAAAATTCAAAATATTGTTCAGATTTCTATGAATTATAGCTTCTCTTAACATATAAGATTACCTAGGTCAAAAAATTAAATAAATTGTTATTAAGTAGATGTTTCGATTTTAATATCAGTTAAATATATTTCGTTGTCTTAGGCCAGTGACATATATTTAACAATTAAGTAAAGGTTGCATTTTTCATAAATTATTATTTATCTGGTGTATTCATCTCTGATAAATTAAAATAATATCTCATGATTGAAGTCTTTGCTATTATGAAATAGTTATTGCTATTGTAAAAAATATATAAAGTTTTGCTATTATAAAATAGTGATGTAGAAAATCTATTATTATATAGTTTTCTGCATGCAATATTAAAAAATTAACTGTAATAATAAATTTTAAAGGAAAACAAATACATTTTTAAATTTGCTATTACAGATAAAAAAAATTAACAATTTTCAAGTTAAAACTATTTTCATTTTGTGAAAAAATATTTCTACTATTTGAACTTATGGAGATAAGGATAAAAATTGCTTAAAAAGTAATATAAAATTATTCCTTATGATTTTTTTATAAAAAAAGCTCCTGAGTTATGGGTTCCGGGTTTGAATCCCGGTTAGGGTATAAATATTACTTTTTTTTATCTGTTCTCATGGTCCTTTATTCTGTGATGATGTATGAATGTGGCCGAACCCTATAAACGGTTTTGTGGTAGTACGGCGTGGTCAACTCTACTCGCCTTAGTGACTTGGTTCACAGGTGCCCGCTGGGTAACGACAAATGAATAACAGTTTCTGACCTTGTTGTGAATAAAGTTCGTCACCCAAAAACAAAATTTAATATTTTTTTTTAAAAAAATCATTTAATATTCTATATTTATTAAATATGGACGCTTTCTGGAAAGTGTCACCGATATTTATATTTAATTTATAGCCTATGTAAGTAAAGATTATCATTCTTAAAGTTCTATTCTTCTTCTTCATAAACATTACAACTTGTTACAGACCAAAGTCTGCCTCTTCCACCCTAAAGACAAAGACACAGCTTCCACCTTGGAACAACATTCCATCTGATGTCACCAATAACAGTTTAAGACCTTTTTCCATTCTATCTAATCATCTAACTCTGTTGTTATTACTTATCACAACTGGTGTGAGAGTAGCATCACACCATCTCCATATATCCATGAGTTTTCAGCCTTTCCAGAACCATAATTCCACATCACACCTCTCACAATTGACACACTGAAGAATATGAGAGAGAGAAACATGTGCCTCTTGACACTTGAGACAGAGAGGGAAAATCTTTACACCAGAAACATGTCTCTGAGCAAGCAGGTGGCCGCTTCTCAGTCTCGTCAGAGCCGTTTGAACGCATCATTTGTGCACGCCCGTTAAAACAAAACCAGGATATTTGCCTTGGTACCATTCATGGGCTGGTTTGGAATCTCTAAAAACTGAATTAATGTCCGTCCTGACACGAGAGGTCAACTCCGATGCCGACAAGTAGTCTCCAATAACAGTATTCTGCAGGCTGCCCTCCTTGGCCAATTGGACCGCAACCTCATTACCATACACATTGACATGGGATGGTACCCTCTAAAAGACTATGGTGTTTGCCTGCAAATCAGTGAGATGTTGGACTATTTTAGTTGTTGTGCTGTCACCATGCCACCACCACTGAGCCAGATGCCATCTAACTCTAATCATATCTAACCAATTTGTTCGGAGACTATACCATCCAGTTGAGCTTCAACAATTTCCCTCCATTCTTGGAAAAGATATTTTTAAGGAAAAGAATCATCAGATCTATAAAGATGGCCTAACTATATAATACGGGAAACCTTTACTATTTTTACAAAGTGGGGGTTATTATATTTTTTTTAAAGATTTCATGGAACTTCAGAATTTTGACACAAAAAATGTATTTTGATTCTAACGTCAGTTTAAAAAATAGGCGTTCCATTCGTACTATATGCTTACAAAACTAAAGTGCATACTTGAGAATTTTCTGAGCTTTTTTTCGATGTCATACATGAATATATAAAAAAACTTCTACTTAAGGTATTACGAGAAGAATTCTGCAATACATTATATCTGCTTTCAATGGCTCATCACAGCTCGCTATTAAATAATAAAAGACATGCATCACAGATATGGATTTCCAATATCAGTTTTATGGTAACTATCCAATTTTCAATTATCGCAATATTATAATTATAATGAGTGATATTTAAAAGTTCATCACTCATTACAATCCTGCTGTATGTAGAAAAACAATTTCCTTTTGACTTTGACTTTTTCCAACAACGTTATACTTTTTTAGAATTTTGTGATAATCCAATTTAGACATAAGTACATCTTCCAAAGTCATGCCCTAAATAAGTACGTTTATAACTTTCAATTCACCATTACGGTAATAAATAAAACAATCAGGTAACAAATACGATTTACTGAAAATACAAAACGCAAGAACCGGAAATGGAAAATTTCAGTTCTTTTTACGTGAAATTTTTCAAATACGAGTATTTATTTAATATTTAATAAGATATTATAAAATTAATAAAGTTTGGGTAAAATGATTAAAGTCATGATTTAAGTTGTAAAAATTTTAATTTGTTTAAACAACATTTTTTTCTATTTTAAAATTTATTTTGATACCAAATTCATTTTTAAGTGGAATGTTTCCATTTTGTTTTTCTATAAATTGTCTAATTTGATTGTGCAAATTGTAATATATACAAATTTTTGTGTATTAGTTTTATTGTAAAATACAATTTTTAATATTTTATCTTTGAAAACACTGAAATTTGTGTAAATCCAATTAACTTTGAGATAATTATATTTTGTAAAAATTCAGTAGATGGTAAGGTTATTTTTCGATAATGTTTTAGTTTTAAATTAGTTATACTTTTACTTTTAATGATAATAATTTTAATAATAAGTTTCACTTTTAATAATTATTTTTCATGTAATTTTATCAAAGCGCAACATTTCTGAAACTATTATATAAATATCTCTGAAATTATTATATAATTTATCTTTTGAATTAAATAATAATGTATACAAGTTTCTTGAATTTATAAACACCTTTATGTTACCTTCACTAAGAAATATGAAATGTCATACAAGTAAGATATATTTTTCAATCGAAAAAAATGGTGAAGTATTTTTATCCAAGAGCTGCATTTAGTTATTATAATAATTATATTGTATTCCCTAAACTTTTGAAAAATTAGAAATAAATATTATTTTGATTATAATTTTTATGCTGAGTAAATCCTTTTTCGTGTTCTCTCGTTTCTTTCCATATTGATGAAAAATGGCGAAAACATTTGCATAACTATGTGGAATTTCCTCCTCACGTAAGATATAAAATATACTTGAAGCTGGAGGACAGTTCTATGAAACGTGCACTGTTAAATTGATTCAAATAATATTTCATTTGCAAGTGCAATATTATTTTCAATTGCCTACTCTTTTATTTTTAATAAATATTCTATTGCTTAGCTGCATTAAAAAGCTTCAAATAAATTCCTTGAGTTTGCATTACTAGTTTTGATTTATTAAAGTGTATAAATATGTTCAAAGAGGAATACCAACTCTATTATGCAGATTATTCTCATGCATTTTATTTGCATATACATAGTACGGATGCGTGTCTAAAATTTTGAATAAATTATGCAAATTGGAAAGTCTGTTTTTGAATTCTATATCTTCTTTGAATCAAATTATTAAGAATATTCTTAACTTCAAATGGAATGTTTTGATTTTGATACTAAAGTATACATTTTAAGCAGTTTTTTTCTTCATGAAAATTAGAATAAAAAAAATATTAAATGCTATGAATAAAACTAAAATATATTGATGGATGGAAATAGAAAACAAAACAAATGATAAATTCAAAAGATAAATTAATCATATAGTTAAAAATTTTGTTAAATCCATCTTAATTTTTGAATATAAGTGCAACTCTAAATTTTTCAATTTACATTCGAAGGATTTTAAAAAAATTATATTAGAAATCTATATTAGTCGTGAAAAAAATTCAAAAATAATATGTTTTGACAAAATCTACTTGTTGTCATCTGAATAAAATAATTTATTATATCTACAATTTTTTTTTACACAGGAATCACAATTTAAGACTATTTTTTACGATTATGTTTTATTGAAAATTTATTGTAAAAGCTTAAGAAAAACGTTTTATGAAAATTTTCTTACAAATTTCTTACTAGGTGAAAATAACAAATTTTAAGTCCATTAATCCATTTACAATTTTTTATCTGAGGTAATAGCCTTAGCTATTTTTTTCTATCTTCCCAAATTATTTACGTAGAAATTTTTTCCTATTGTAATTGAGATAATTCTGTAAAAACAGAAATCTAAAATATTAAGAAAAATGAGTTGCAGAATTATAATTAAACTGTGCAAACATCACATTCATAATTAGTTCTCTGATTATCGAGTTATTGAGATTATTTTGATTATACTATATTATATTTAAAAATAGAAATTAGGTAATATATTTTGATATCATGCTCATCCTACATTTTTTTTCTTTGGAATGTTATTTACAATCCATTTAATTGATGATCTATTATACAAAATACTTATCTAAAGCAATATATCATTTTTAAATTAGAACAATATTGCAGATATAATTAAAATGAAATCTTATGAATACATTACATTAAATTAAATTAATATATTTAAAAAAATTAAATATATTTTTATTAGTGGTATTTTTAGGTTGAGAAGCTGTAAAAGTGCCATATTAGCGTTTCATGAGAAATCAGTTTTTAAATAAGAAAAATTGTCTTTTAAAGAACTTTAGACGTTATTGATTAAATTCAAAGTAATAAATCATAATTTGCCATCTCTAAATGCTTTAAGGCTGCGCTGGTATTTATGATTACGTCAGCATTTCATTAAATTTTCAAAGTGAGTGACATGAAATATTCTCCTACTCAACTTGCTGATATTTAATTATATAATGTCTTTTGCTTACATTGCGTAATTAGTTTAAAATTTGGTGAAAATGCAGCTTATTTATAAAAATTTTAATCTTCATCTGCAAGTTCTAAACTCTTTGATGTAAAATTTAGTGATTTTGTATAAAAATTAGCAAAAAACTCTCTCTCTCTCTCTTAAATATTATAAGTAAAGAAATGAAATAATTCTTGAATATTAAAGGCAATGATAATAATGGTAAGATATTATAAATTGCTTTTCTAATATTATAAATCTGAAGCCTTCATAAAAAAAAACTCTTTTCATCTTATAGATATGAAAATTTTCTTGTATCGAAATTTACTAGTCAAAATTATTTAGTATTAGACTTTACTTCTAAGAAATATTTAAATTGAACCGATATTTAATTCAGTTTAATATTTTAATCGAAATAGATGAAAGATGAAATATTACAATTTTGTAAATATAAATCCAATTTCTCTGTCGTTGACTAGAAAGTGATTAATTATAGATAAAATAAAACAAAAGAAAAATCTATAATTTGCATATTGCCTTTCAAACTGGACAGTCTCTTTCACTTAATCTCAAACACACTTCTTTGGTCTTTTTACATTGTTAAGATTTACTAAAATATTTTATACGATGCATAAACTCGCTTAAAAAGAGTATATTCTTTCAATTTATTACATAAAATCTCTTCGATTATTTCTTTGCACCTACAAACAGATAATATTCAAGACAATCTATGAAACGAACACATTTTTTTATCCTCTTATAAAATTATTTATAATAATAAGATATATTATTTGCTGTCCAACTTGTCTAGTAGTAAGCGTATCTGACTGTGGATACAGAGGTACTGGGCTCGAATCCCATTTCGGGCATGGATGTACATTCTCTCTGTATCTATCCGGTCTTTATCCTTTCCTTGTATTGGTTGCATGGGTTGTATGGGTTGGGAATGGTTGCATAACCTATAAACGGGTACCTATAGCATGTGTGTACTGAGGAAGTCGGTCTCCACGCCAAAACATGGTTCAGTTGGAAAAGTGGAGCAGCGAACCTCATAATGCCATCCTATCTGGCACAAGACAACAATAACAAGATATATTATTTGATAATAGATCAAATAATATATCTTGTACAACACAGTTATATACAACACAGTGATCCATCACACTTGTCCACCAGTATAATTCCCTGCGCATAACACTGAGTTGAGCTCTACCAGTTAGGTAGAAACAACCGGGTAAAGTCTTCGAGATTTTAAAGCAAAGACGATGAAGAAGATTCCAAATACTTGATTTGCCACTCCCAAAGATATCATTTCACTTGGAAGACACTGCAATCATGACAAGCTTAAATGTGCCCAGCCACCATCAACGAAAATGACAGATATTTGGTTAAGCTGGGATTCGAACTCACTACCATCCGATAAAGTGAAGGATGTTCTAACCAACCTGACCCCCAGAGCCTATCATTTGTTGTTCAAAAAGAGCAAAAACTTTCCGTTGTGAAAAGCGCCATCCTGACATTAAGTTAAGGTGAACACTTTTCTCTTTGACAACGAGCAGTGAACTGAATATAGTTATAATGCTGTTGAGAGTCATTTTAATATTCGCTGCATAAATTGGATTTCGAGAGATATTTTCATAGATTCCAAGCTGTATTCCCTTATCTTACTGTAGGAAAGTGAAATTTTTTTAAAAATTCTACCTCTACAAATGTTTTTGTTAAATATCAACTATCTTATTTTAGAAACTCAATTATAATATGAAATATTTCATTTTAATTTTAATATAATTAAGTAAGAATCCCCTTTATATATGAGTAAGTTATTAACAAACATTTCTTGTATATAATTTTTTTGGAATTCATTATAAATAATATGTTACAAGTAAATTTAAATTTAATTAGCTCATTGATGTTTAATTTTTAAAATATCCTAAGCAAAAAATGAAAAGACTAGAAATATGAGTATTTACGCACTTATTTCAAATGAAGAGATTACTGCAATCGAAACAAATGTGTAATTTTAAATGTCTTACTGTATTAAGGACAATATATATATATATATATATATATATATATATATATATATATATATATATATATATATATATATATATATATATATATATATGTTGTCCTCAATACAGTAAGGCATTTAAAATTGCGATTTTTAGTGACATCAGAAAATAAAAACTGTTGTTTTGTATACCATGTACATAAGAAACAAGTATTGGATACATACTTTAAAGAATATTTTATTGCATTAAGTTCAAACTTCTATACAAAACTTATTACTTAGAATCTTTAACTATTTTCCCTCATTTATTTGCTTTTGAATTTTTTTGCACTTATTTTTAAAAAACAATAGCAAAAAGATAGTTGATAATATTTTTTCTTGCATGAATGAAAACTCTAAAATATTTAAGATAATTTTCCAATTAAAACACATGGAAATTTAATAATGGAAATGAACGAAATTATTAAATTTTTATACTTGCTAGAATACAGTTTTTGTAAAAATAAGGAAAATTATCTGTTTTATTGACAGGCTTAAATTTTATTCCATTCTACTTGTACTGTGAAGTTTATTTGATTAGAAAACTAAATGTAAAGAACAAAAAAGTTAGTATACGAAGGTTACTCTGAAATTTTAACACGCAAACGAGAATTTACAAAATAAAATTAACGGTTTAATTTTAAAATACAAAGTATTTTAACACAGAAGATAATTTTTTACTGGCTTACTGCAACTTGCTTAGCGTAGAATAAATTTTAAACAGAAGAGAAAATGGAGTTAACGCGAGAGCATTTTCGCTCTATGATTTTCTACGATTTTAAAGCAGGATTAAATCAAGAAGAATGCGTTCTATGGTTGCAATTAGCATTTGATGAGGAATTCAAATGGCTTAGAGAATTTAGAAGAGGTCGCAATTTTCTTCAGGATGCAGAACACACAGGAAAGCCGCCATCGGCAGCACTCCCGGATAATGTGTCTGACATACGAAAAATACTAATGGATAATAATCGCTGAACCTATCAAATGATACAGATGGAACTTAACATTGTATCCATACACAAAATCATCCATGAAGAATTACATATGAAAAAAGTAGATTGCCGTTGTGTTCTCCTTAATCTAACTGAGCACCAAAAAGAAGAGCGCGTCAGAATCAGTAAAGAAACTCTTAAACTGCTAAATGATGGTGGCCACCGCATCCTTTGTAAAATTGTAACAGGTGATGAAACGTACATACCTTTTTTTGACGTTCCAACACGTCAAGAAAGCAAAGTATGAGTCTTTGAAGATGATCCCACACCGACAATGGTGAAAAAATAACGCGCACTGAAAAAAGTGATGCATACCATTTTCTTCAGAAGTACGGGATGGGTCAAAGCCATCAAGCTGGAAGGACAGAAAACAGTAACAGCAAACTGATATGCCACTAAATGTCTTCCAGAAATTCTACAAGAACTGAATATTAGGGGACTAATGCTTCACAATGACAATGCTATCTTCACATACAGCCAGATTAACAGTTGTGTTTCTTAAACAAAAACAAATTAGAGTGATCGAACATCCACCGTATTCTTTTGATATAGCTATGTGCGACATTTGGTTATTCTTTAATCTAAAAACGAACTTATGTGGACATCGTTTTCATTCAGAAGAAGAGATTGAGGTGGCTATAAATGCCTTTTTTCATCTATTCCAAGAAATGAATGGTTTGATGCATTTAATCAGTGGAAAATTTGTCTACAAAAGTGCATTGATGCTGGAGGAGACTACTTTCAACACACCTAAAATTTTGTAAGTATAACTTTAAAAACCTAGTTGTATCTCAAAAATTTCAGAGTGACCCTCGTATTAACTTTTCTAATGCCAATACATAAACTCAATTATCTTATGTACTGCTACAAAAAATTCTTTTACTTCTGACCAAAAAATGTCTTATAAATAAAATTAACTATAGTAAAAGCTATTCCTCAGAGAATTTACTAAGAATTGAAGATATATATATATATATATTAGAGAGTATATCAACTACTTTTTGATTACTTTGATGTGTTATGATCCATATGACATTATGTGATTTCTCCGACGTAGCTGTTCAAATGTCGATATTGTCATCTGATTATATTTTAAAATATATATTACAATAGGAAAGACTGCATTTAACGTTATTAGTCGTAGCAAATATAAATTTATGTGTGGCAATAACTTAATTTCATAATTCAATATATTCTATTTAATTTGACGTGTTGACGTACTGTGAAACCATTTTTTTATATATATGCTTTGATTCAGCTCACATTTTACTAAAACTTTTATGGCACATATCATTGAAAAACTAACTACTCAAAATAATATTTCTTATTCAGCTTAAATAAATTTTTAATGCAGTATACCTTAATTTTGTAGTAAGTAGATACATCAACAATAAAATTAAATAAAAAGTAAAATATTCACTTAATAAAATAATATTAATTTTCTTGACTTATCTATACTGATATGATTAATATAAGATTTTAATTTTAGAAATTAATGGTTCATTTATATTCAAAGTGGTCTTTCAACATTCTGAAAAAATATCCCTGAACTTGCTTAATATTAATCAACTTTTAAATGAGAATAAATGATATACTCTTTGACAACTTTAATCTTTCTAATTTTATTTATAGAATAAACGAGACGTTATAGAACATTTTAGAAATGTTACCTGTGATTTACATTACATGCAACTTACACGCAGCCATTCAACAGAGGGGTACTTATTTAAATTTATATTACCCAAAAGAGGCAGATGCACCGAATGTTTCGGAGTATAACGCATTGTTTTCAGATTACTTCTCTAAAATTTAAATTGCAAAGCGCATGAAACATTACAACCCGCTGCGTAAATGCAGTCTCGTGTACATCTTTTCTTCTCAAATCTTACCTGATTTTTCATTAATAAAACTTCTGAAATATATTTCTTACTCATAAACGAATGTTTTAATAGTCTTAAGTTTTAGTTCTTAAACTATTTTTGAATTTAGTGAATTCATCATAAAAGTTTTTATATTTTAAAATATTCCTAAATTTTTTGTGCCAATTACATTCATTAATTTCAGAAAACATAATATATGACTAAACATTAATTTAAAAACTCCGATATGCAAAGTAATGAACATATTGTGATAATTACTAATAATTAGTTTATTATTTTTCAATAAGTTTATTGTTTGAAATATATCTTCCTAATGTTATTAAATTTGTTGTAAAAAATCGAAATGTGTGTAGTGAAATATTCTAAAAATTATTTTATTAAGTTGTTCTTTATAAGTCCCATGATAAAGAAAGCTTTTATTTTTATTTTTGAAATTAACTTATATTCATATCTTTCTCAAAAAATATAAGTTATCAGTAAAGTGAAAAAATCACATATTTAAAATATTCAAAAACACTTTCATTAGCTTTCTAAATATTGTACAGTGTCATTCATTATGAGTATATATATATATATATATATATATATATATATATATATATATATATATATATATATATATATATATATATATATATATATATATTAAATATTTGTAATTAATTTGTCATTTTTTAATTTAGAGGTTTAGAAACAAAAACATCTAAATGTCAAATATTTCATAATTTTCTTTAAAAAAATTTAATTTATCATTTTCTAAGACGATATTATGTAAATTTTGGGATAAAATATTTTATAATATGTGCCCACGCTTTATTATGAAAGATATTGATTGTTTAATTTAATTGAAAACGCTTAAAAAAGCATTTGTGTGTAAATTAAAGAATTTGAGATATTTTTTCATAATTTTTATATAGAAATAACATTAAAAATGTTTTTTAAAGCACAGTATAAGTTTTATACATTATACAGACTTCCAAATTTAAAAAAAAATTTACTTTTTATAAATTCTTTAAAGTTTTATGAATATACTTTACCGTGGAGAGTGAACTCTTAAAGTTGAAATAATCGTTGTCAGAAATCAATTTTTTTAATTTTGAACTAAATTGGAAAATTAAATTAAATATTATGGAGTTAAAAATGATTATAATTGTCTTTGAAACTATTAATATAATAGTATTTGTACATTCGTTTATAATTAAAGAACATTAATCTATAATGTTTTATTTATACATTATGAATAAAAGATTGAATATTAATTAAGTAACTAACTATTTTTACATTATAAATATTTCCATTCATAATAGAATAACTTTCTTCATGGAATATTATAATTAATATGAAATATTTTGTGGAATGTTTAAAAAGAAAGAAACGTAATTAGGAAAGGATATATCATTACAACAATCCTAAATATAAAATTTTATGTATTCAAAATGGCAATAACTTCTTGACATAAAATCTGAATTACCAAAAACTAATTTATCATTATTTAGTTAATAATGTAGAAAATTTTCATTTCTATTATTTTCATGTTGAATTTGTATTAATAAAAATCTAATTATTTTATTAACATGAGAAAACTGTATTTAAAAATATTTCCTGGAAGTAAATGTTTAAAAACATTTCATTTTATTTATAATGGGAAATTTTACAAAATGTCATTTTAACATGTTTTTTACTCTGCTTCATTATTTATATTTTCAATCTTACAAAAAACGTGTTTTAATGATGTATCAAACGACAATAAAAAATTTTTAAACCTTTAATATTTACACAGTAACTCGTTCAAAATTATATTCATTTTTATTACTCAAAGTTTATTTTTTGTAAGACTGCGTTATTAAAGGAATTATTTTTCCTGGTGTAATTATTAAATACTTTCATAAAACGTAAAAAGATTTATTCCATATAAAGTTACGTAAAAGAAAGAGAAAAATTAATATTAAGCTAAAGCTGATTAAAACTTAATTCATTAAAATTGACACCTATTGAAAATTTTAAGAAATAAATAAAACATATTCAATGAGTTTATTTTAAAAAAATCTGAAATATATTTCCCTACAATTTTCAACTATAAAGCAGTAGCATTTGTAGTGAATGTTTTTAATAAAATTACTGTGAGTTAAAGCTCCGTAGTTTAAGTGCAAAAATATTAAATGAAAATGAAAGAGATGTAAAAAATCTGTCAGATTTTATATTACGAAACATATTACTATTCATATAAAAAGTTCTTTGGAAGAATTAATATAAAAAGTTAATGTACCATTTCTTCCTATTTTTTCTTTTCTTTTTCATTTATTCTTTTCCTTTCCTTCTTCAACATTTAAAAGAAAAATGAATTATCTTATTAGTAAATTTGACATCCTTTCTTTCAGGAATAAATAGATAGGTATAATTTTTTAATTAAAATAATTCCTGATTATATTGAATTTTACTTAAAATTTAATTGCATATTTAATTTTCACGCATTTCTATTAAATTTGATTAAATTTCACCTGAACTTAAATATTTTGAAATCATATATGTATTTTTAAGAAGATAAGCATAACCGTTTTTTTTTATCTTACAATCTTATAACAATTTTTACACCTCAGAAAAAATATAACTATAAAACTTTTTAAGTATAAGCAATTTCAAAAATCATTGAAGTGGTATCAAATAAAATATAATCTATTATTTTCTATATTAGGGAATAAATTAACTATTTTTTTTTCATTATTTTTTGTTGCATTTAATTTAATACATACATATATCATATATACATAGATACATACATACATATGTATATATATGTGCGTATGTATGTATATATATATGTATATATATATATATATATATATATATATATATATATATGTATATATATATATATATATGTATATACATATATATATATATATATATGTATACATATATATGTATACATATATATGTATATATATATATATATGTATATATATATATATATATATATATATATATATATATATATATATATATATATATATATATATATATATATATATATATATATATATATATATATATATATATATATATTTAGCAAAAACATGTCTGTGTGTGAAAGTGAAAAGTAAATTCAAATACCTCTAAACATTAAAAATGTAGATTAACTATCTAGTATGTATTTGACACACTTAATAAGTATGTTAGACGTGTTTAATTTCACTGCTAAAATTTTTATAAAATAACAAACATTTGCTGTTGTTTGTTTTCATTTACTATTTGAGAATCACTTTTATGCCCAGTTACAAATTACTCCAAAATTTGAGTTCCACTGTACTTTACCGATTACTGTGTCTTACAGAAATTGTCAATAACTTTAAAATAATTTCTTAAAAGTCAGAATAAATTAAACAATGTTTACCATATCTTTATTTGCTATCAGTTATAAAATGTCTACTTTTATAAGATGAAATGCTTAAAGCTAAGATAAAATGCTTACAATATTTAAAAAAATTGTATGTTATTCGAACACAAATTATTTAAAATTATTCAAAAATAATTTGAGTTTTATCCTAATGTGTTTCATACTCTTTCCTAGAACTTGTCTGTTTCTCCGAAATAAATTGTTTCGAATTACTTTACAATATGTTTTTTTATTCTAATTTGTCTAGTATTATCTATTATAAAATGTTTGCTGAGACTCTAAATTAAATTTTTTAAAACTATAATCAAATAAGTTGATTTTTTATCCATTTGCGAATTACAATTTATGATAATTTTTTTTTATTCTGAAATAAATCAATTTACAGTATTATAAAATAAACTTATTTTTACACTATTTTGTGTTGTACTGTCCATTAAAAATTCACCAATACTCTGAAATAAATTATTTAATTTTTAATTTTATAAAGTATTATTTATTACTCTAATAAAGCTTAATATAAACTCTTTTACTCTGAACTAAATGTTTTAAAATTATTCTAAAATAAATTGGTTTTTTTATACTTTATTTTACTTGTTTATTGCAAAATATTATAGTTTGAATATACTGTAAATGGCCTAAAAACTCATGGGAAAGTGAAAGAGCAGCTTTTTTCAGCCCAAGAGTCCGAAGTAATCGAAGGGAGACGACTGTCTTGGCTTCTTCTATTGTGTCTTTTAGCAATGGAAATACAATACTTGCACTGTGGATCAGCCTTCTCTCCTCAGGAGATCCTACCAGGACAATACACTCTACTAAAAAGAAAAAGTATTGCAGTATTGTTTCAGTTAAGCTCCAGGGCTTAGTAGCTGTTCTCCGCTACACATTAAGATCACCATTCTAAAGCATCATGTACTAAGGGCAGTGATTCAGAGGGGTACCAAGTACTCTCTCTCTCTGACTGGGTTACTGGATCTCCGGGGTTTGGGGACATATCCACGTTAACATGTGATGTCCAAAGCCCTTCCGTTTGTGTGGCGTTGTTAAGAGAAGGGTACCAGCTCAAATGTGACCTCGTCATGTAACCAAGGTTCAAAATCACGAGCCGTTTGGTGATATATTCCAAACCTGTTAAGCTAAAGTACATTTCTGGGCTCACCTGCACCGCTATGTATGCATAATAGACTGTAAGTGACATAAAAACTCATGGAGAAGGAAGGGAGCATCTTCTTTTAGTCCAAGAGACCTAAGTACACAAGGAACAAGACTGACTTGGTTTCTTTGCCTGTGTCCTTTAGCTGAGCATCATGGAATGGCCTTCAGAACCTCAGCTTTATAAGCTCTCTTGACATATACCACTGTCTATATTCATTCTTGATGCCCTCTTGACATATCGCCCATTCCATTTAGAGGCAAACACAAGACTTGGAGGGGATTAAAACTTTCTTTCTGTAAAGTAATGGTAACAATAGGTTTTGGATACACACCATTTAAAAAGAAACAATCATCATTTCCAGTAAACACCATTTATCAATAATTATTAACATTTCAGAAATGTAATGAATTCAAACCTGAATCGTGTACAATTGAATTAGTTAGATGGGACAAATTATGCTTAAACCTCAACAATTAATAAGAAATTATTCATAATTAATACAACATTGATCTATATATTTCACATTATAGATCCATTATATTATTATTTAGGTAAATAATTAACTATATATCTATAACCATTTCAATATTGCAATTGGTTCAACTAAAATATTAACCAAATTTTGAAACTCAACTGATAATTTCAATTTTTTCCTATGACACTAAGACTTCATTGCTGTCTGTTGTTGGTAACTCAAATGAATCTTAAGACTAAAATTGTGCAAAGATAATTCCCTTAAGGCTTTTCTACAGTCATTGCAAAGAATAATTTTATTGTAAAGAATTCTGGTGTGGAAATTTCAAATTTTCGGCGTTTTAAGTTCATTTTCTACTTACGTAGGCTAATTAGACAAGGACTTAAATTTTAAGTGGACACTGGACCACTGCAGATATCTAAGCTAAGGTGCGAATCAAACCCACGACGTATTAAACAAAACGTTAGTGAGCTAACCATTCAGCTGATAATTCAGCAGGGACGATTTAAAAAAATATTTATGGAAATTACTGTTAAAAGCAGCTTTTAATACAATAAAGTTTGATTCAATTATTTTTCACGTTTTAATCATTTACTATTTTAATAAAAGGCATAAAAGCATAATTTATAAGCAGTTAATAAAATAAATAGAGTTTTTATCCCTTTAATTACTGTAGTCTATATACATTTCTTTTTAAAAATGAATTTGGCGAATATTATTTCTAAAACTCTTTATTTAAATATTTCTTTAATTGTATCACACTTTTATAAAGTCTTTATAAAAATATTACCAACTATTTAAATTTTGTTTAAAATGATTTAATTAAATAATAAATTACCAGTTACTGGAATATTACTTTAATATTTTTATGCATATACTTAATTTTTTCTATTCGTTTGCCTGACATAAGACACATTTGTTTTAATATGAAAACCAAATTAATAAATTTATTCAGTGCATTTAAATTAAGAAATATATCAACACCAAAACAAATTAACAAATTTTAAATTATTTGTGGCATTACATTACATATTTTTTATGTAATGTAATGCCACAATATTACATATTTACTATTTAATACTACATTACATAGTATTTTCCATTTAATGCTAACATTTTAGAATATTTCAGTTTAAAATTTCGCTTGTGAAATTAATTAAATTCTACTTCCATCAGATGGAATTTTATTAAAAAGTGCTTTTAAATTATACTCCAATTCATAAAAAAGGTAATATTTTTAAGATAATGAAAAATATTACATGTGATCATTAAATTTAAAAATTTTTTACTAATTTAGTTTTCCTTTAATTATTGTTGAAATGTTTCAAAACCTAAATGTTATGTTATTTTGTCTAATATGAAATATATTAAGTATTCATTTCAATTTGAATTAAAGGAAATTTAAAGTAAACTACATTATTTAATTACCAGTTTTAGTTCGGCACATTAGCATCACACATTTAGAATTTTAATTTGTATTTCAGTATCAAAAATCAACATAAAATTTAAATGAATATTTACTGTTATAAAATGCTTCCATAAAGTTAAGCAGTTTGAGTTACTTCTACTCTTACATATAATTTATAATTATATTTTTAATGCTTCTTTATATTGATATAACACCACGTAAAGGTCAGCTTATGAAAAAAAAAACTTATAATGAAACCTGTTAGGAAGCCTTTTTATATTCTCATTTCGTATTAGCCCTTTGGGTTAGCATTTCTTACGTAATAGTTAATAATCAAATATTACATATTAGAAAACTCGGAAAATTCTCAAGCATTTCCTTCAACAAAATGTATACATAAACATAAATCTGTCAAGGACTTGTACAAATATAATTGAATTCAAACTTAGAACTTTCTGCTTCGAAAAGTATGACCTGCATAACAGATAAGTGAGTCATCTTTAAATTTATTTTGAAGTCATTATAATAATGATTGAATACTATTTGCAATAGCTTCAATCATTATTGCTTTCACACACGTACATTCCGTCTTTAATTAGCAGTCTGTAACGTGCTCTTTCTTTCGGAATTGTAATAATCTCAATCAATTACTGCTAATTGTCTGTAATGCATCTGAGTGCGAATAAGAAAATTAATGTTTTGTAATTCCCATTTAATATCCTAACAAAGAAGACTGCAAAATATGAATTATTTTGAGAATAAATTTCAAAAAAGCACGCTAAATACAGAACTTATTTTTCTTAAAGAATCTACTATGATTTCAGCAATAATTAACATTCCATTAGGCGCAATTAAAATCTTGAAGTAAAATTTAATTTTTATATAAATATTGTGAAATATAGAAATATAAAATATTTTAATGTTTTAATGTATCGTAATGAATTGCCTTCCAAAATTAATTAATTTAGATGGCGCATAATCATTCTTCAGCTATATCGCTGAAATTAATGATGAAGCATACTTATACATACATAATTAAGCCCACATAATTAGTGATTTTATGAAATGGTACTATATACTATAAAAAGTAATAAAAATTCAATAAAATGAATTAATATATGAATGTTCAATTACTTTTTAACATGGAACATAACTGTCTGCATGATGATTTATTTAAATAACATCTTCCTTAACCTGGAAATTATGATATGGATATATTCAATTATATCAAATTGAGACATGTTTTTCATTCTTTACATAATTTTCAATTAAGTAGGGCATTTTTGTACGAAATGAGATAGGAGTTTAAGAGTAGATACAAAAAAAATATTTAAATTTTTTAATAGATTCAGATATAAATCATTACTCATATGTAAAAACAAGCAATGAAAAATTTGGCACTTACTTATCATCCCTTTGGCTGTTTCTCATGAAATATTATGAAGGCAAATATTTCAAATTATAATAATTATTTTTTAAAGTATAAAAAAAATTCAAAGAAATTTTATATCTTTATTCAAATTCATAGAATAAAACTAAGCATTCTAATTTTTATTTATATTGGTGAATTCAGCTATTCCAGTTTTCAGGAATGATGCGAAAATAAAAATAAGACATATAAGTATAAAATAGATTATATATAAAATATAAATATGAATAATGAAACAGCTGCAGCACTGCGGTCATTTTATTGCAAGATTTAACGCTAAATAACACCCTTTCTCAATGCATTCTTTTCGCCTAAATGCTCGATGGAATGATATATAATTATTAAAAATTTTTGAAATAGTTTTGTTTTTGTTTTAGAGTAAGGGAATGAAATATTTAAATAATTAATTATAGTTACTGAAATACGATACTTTACTCTCTCTGCAAAATAAATTCTTATTAAATTTTAATCATTAAATTATAAATTAATTTGCAGTAATTTCATAATTTTAAACCAGTTATACAAAATCAACTATTATGTTAACATATTTAATGTATTTTTTATAAAATTTTCTTAATAATTGTTGTTTAATTAGAAGTGTAGATTTAAATTATGCATCTTATAATATATTAAAATGAATATCTATAAACAATTAAATGTCTGAATTAGTATTAAAATTAAAAAATTGTATTCTCTGATCTTTAACGAAACTTAAATATTTTTATAAGAAAGGTTTTAAATTAGATTTTCGAAATTTTAAAATATAAATTAAATATGTACGTTTCATGTTATTTGCTAAATTATTCATTTATTATAAAAAAAAAAAGTGGTGGAATTTATCATAGTTGCAATATTTAAAAATATAACAAACCATCCAGAAAGCTTGCAAATAATTACAACCTTTAGAAGCATACTCTAAAACTGTACATCCAGCAACAAGTGTTTAAATAAAGTAATTATCTAAAAAACATGAAAACCGATAGCTATTTAGATTACATAAGATTTCAATTGTTTTAAAATGCTTATAGCTTTCGTATATCACTTAGAATATATTACTTAGATCACAGATACCAAACATCTTTTCATTTGTTCGAGCAATAGTAATAAATCAAATACAAAATAAAAAATATTCAGGAATGAATTATTTTATTTTAAAAATTTCAGGTGATTAAAAATGCTAAATAGAAAAAATAACTGTAAATAAATACAAAATAGAAATAAATAAGTTGTATATAAATGTTAATGTTCAAAACATTAATTACAAAAAGAGTGTAATTATTTTCTTGATGTAATATTAATGCTCTTTATTTGTGAAACATTGCATTAAAAGAATCATTTCCAAACTCACCTGAAAACTTGACAGTATGGAAGCAATCTAAATTTTTTCAAAAATTTTAAAATTGATATAGTTTGGCAATTATACGAGTAATTGCAATTATTTATCAGTTTTATGTTCAATTTAATGATAACTGTACAAAAAATACAAAAAAACTTATTGATTGAAGAATGTTTTACTAACAGTTAAATTTTAAACATTTTAATAATACTTAAGAATATTATGATATAGATTAAAAGATAAACATGTGTAATTACATTATAATAATAAATGTTATCCTTATGAGAAATTTCAACAATTAACAATAATATATTTTTAATGATATATCTTCTTCATTATCTGTATATATTATCTGATTAATCCTACATTCAAAATGATTAGCATATTGTATTTATTAAAAAAAAAGTTTTTTTTTCTAAAAAACAATTTTCTTTTCTCTGTTTTCTCGTTAAAAATATTATTTTTATACAAAAAATACCGCATAATGTAGATAAATATTCAATTGCTTACTTCATAGAAACAATGTTTAAATCTTGAAAAGCAAAAAGTAAATTTTTAGTCATAAAAACAGGCAGCCATAAAACATGTATCAGCTGATAATAAACTTGCTCGACGTAAATATGCATTCATCTATTTTTGAGCATATTTATAAAATTTAATGAAGCAAAATGAATTCGAAAATGTTGCTATTTTCTTTTCAATACAGATTGGAATATAAGGTTTATTCAGGAGATAAAAAAACTGACAAAAGAAAGTTCTATTTCACTGATAAATGATATTCTGTTTGAATCCATTTATCAGCGCACGTTTCACAGAACTGCCCACCAACTCTTGATACACTCTTCAGATTTTACGTGCTCTGGAAATTCATTATAAATATGCAAATGTCTTCGCTATTTCTCTTCGATATGCACAGCATCAATAGAATGTCAAAATTGAATTTAAAGATTGTACTTCTTCATTTTGCGAAGGAATATTTATATCCCAGCCTTAGAAAAGACTATAAAATGAAATGTGTGAGTAGTCTAACTCAGTATATTTTTTGCATAAAATATGCCATCTTCTATAAAACTGAATATGTCTTAGACATCGGTTATTTGCATCGCTTTTCTTGTATTCTTAATTAAATATTCTTAAATTATTATATTAAAATTAATAATTAGTTTGTTAAAATAGATTTTAAAAATTTTAAAAAATACTTGGTAAAACATATATTTAATTTTATTAATAACTAATTATTTTATAACAAAAATATCAAGCTGTTAAACAAAATTGGACAAAAGATTATCGTGAAGAGACCTTAAAGAGCAGTGGAAAACACTAAAAAAATTAACCTTATCATTATTTTATTGCAAATAAAATGGCATATATTTTTTTAATTAATAAATTAAAATTACTAATAGATAAAAATTTCATTCTAATTTATTTTCATGTACATTCACATTAACTTCATCTACAAAATACCAATACTACATCTATAAAATTTTAAGATGATATAAATTACAATAATATAACAATGACTTCATCTATAAAATTGTATGTTACATCCTTTTAGGAAATGTTAATGGATAATATTGAAGTATATTTATAATTTATATCTATATTATTTTACAATTAAATAGATTTTAAATATTATTGATTTTTGCAACATATTTAGTAACGTTTTATTAAAGAATATTAAAAAAAATATTTCCGACATTTTTTATTACACTTTAATCTATCTTATTCTTATTCCAAGCTTTCGAAGCAACATAAGAAAATTTTCATATAAAAAAATGTTTCGCGTTTGAAATTATTTGAAAACATTAAATTATATAAACTTACATTTTATAAAATGAAATTTTAAAAATATGATTAAATAGCATTGCAATGCTTGAAACTTGTTCATTACATTTGATTTTGAACAGAAATGAAAAATCTACTTCTTAATTATCAGTCTTTGCAGCGATGAATTATTTTTAAAATTGGAACCTTATAAGTCTATACATTTGTACTAGATATTAATACTGAATATCAAGTACTTTGATACTTAAGCCAACGAAAGTACTGTACTATTAAAATGTTTTGTAAGATCCAATGCCCTTCTATTCGAATGGAAATGAAAAATCCAATGTCCTTCTACTATATGAAGGGAAATGAATGATATTGAGAAAATGTACAAACTCAGGCGTCAGCTTCGTCACCTAACAATGATTCAAAATGACAATGGGGTTGACTGTGTTCAGAAGATTTTGGGGGTACAAACATACAACATATTACATTAGCCAACCAATGTAATATTCTATCTTTTAAGACTAACATTTCAGAACATTTTTCGACACTTATGAAATACAAAAATTAACTTATTTAATACTTATAAAATTATTTAATTCTTCAACGTTTCTTACAACGTATATACCTTCTTTGTGAGTCAAAATCTCATTACATTTTAGAGGTGCGAAACGCTTAGCAGTATTTTGAAATTTTCCGTTTTAATACTCTGGGAATTAGTCAATAACAAATTGTTAGTGTTAAAGTACTACATATAATTAGTTTTTTTTTTTACTTAAAATTAAGATTTTATATATTATTTAAAAATTAAGTTATCCAAATTTATTTGAGTATTTACGCTTATTTCATAAATGTTTGAACACTTTTCAAGCTTCCTACAAGCTTTATTTTTAGAATTATTCTAATATTTTTCAAGATTTCTACACTTTTTGATAATTTTGATTATTTTCTTGTTTACTCTTTGACGTGTTTTCCAACTTTTTGGCATATTATTCTTTTTCTATAATTGTAACTGAGAATAGTAATATACTAACTCCAATTTTAATTTATGAAAAATTATAGAAGTGATATGAAAAAAGCGCTTAACTGTGGATTATAAAATAATATATAATTATTACCAAAACTTAATGTACGTTCAGCAGTTATTGAAGAAATCAAAAGCAATGTTTATTTTTCATGCATGTTTGTGATTTTAAAAAATTGCTTTTATGTTTCAATGTACAGTATGAAAAAAAATTAAAATAAGTCAAATAAAAAAACTCATTTTATTGTGAGTTTAAATTACAAAAGTTGTATTTAAATCAATTTCTGTAGTCTTTAACTGTCTAAAATAAGAATTTTCTGGTAAGCATTTGCAGTGGTTTTAAATTCTGTTTAAAATATTTCTGTGGACGTTTTGCTATTTCTATGAATTGTATGAACTATGAAAATACTGAATTTTGTATGAACTATATATATGAATTAGATGAATTTAATTGTAAATTTCTTTTCTAGTAAATATTCCATTTGTATTACATCCACTCTTATTAAATTATCTAAAGATAAGTAATCTCTGAAGAAAACTGTTCTAATTTAATACAATTGATATGTAATGGTATCTTTCTAAAACTGGATAAAGAAGAATTAAAAATATTTATATTTACAAAATCTAAAGAAAAAAATTATATAGAGTGTATCGAAAATTAACTACTAACTGCCTAATAAATATAATTTAAGCGACATAGCCCTCCAAACATTTTCCAGATAAAATTCTTTCAGCACTCAATAAATTAATATTTACCCTGTATTATTTATAATATATAGAAAATTTAATTCTAGTTATATATAAAAATTGCTTAATGTAGTTTATTACTTAGTATACTTTATAATTTTAAATAGCATTGCTTTATTAATTTTAATGCGAACAAAGAAAAAATTTAAAAAAAATTTATGAAGAGTAATATGAATTAAGTAATTTAAATTAATATATCTATAAAAACTTGTTTGTTGCTCAACAATAATTTTTTCCATACAATAGCTCATTAAACAGGAATCTACCACTGAAATTGTACTTTAATGTGCTACACACACGCAGAGAGAAATCTAACAGACAAACAGTTGAACTAAATGGCAATGATATTCAGTTATTAACTAGGAAAGCAATCATATTAAAAGAGTCAGCATTTATTCTGTATGTGTCTATTATTAGATATTCCATAAATCAAATTGAACGCATTATTAAATTAAAAATGGCATCACACTTGTAAATATTAAATGTCTTCTGATATAATTAAATGTCCGAAGAATCATCAGAATTTTTAAACATTGTTCAGATAATACAAAGTCTAAAACCTTGAATTATTTAGAGAAATAATGGAATTTACATTTCTAGAAATCTTTATTTTTCAAGTATTAGCCACATGAAAAAGTAAAAATAAATATTCAATAAAACATTTATGTAAAAACTGAATGTATTCATATTATTCATCATGAAAAGAATATTGTGTTTTAAAATTAATTTTTATAAAGTATTCCATTCTCCCCCTCCCGCGTTTAGCAGTCAATGTGTGTGACTGCGATTAGAGAAGTCCTGGGTTTGAATCCTAGTTCGGACATGGGTGTACTTTCTCTCTCTCTCTCTCTTTCTCTCCTGTCTTTGTCCTTTCCTTTTATGAATGAGTTCTAAATGGTTGCCTATCCTTTAAATGGGTACTTATGGCATATGCGTGCTGAGGAAGTCGGATTCCACACCAAGTTACGGTTCAGTTGGAAAAGTAGAGCAGCGCACCCCATATTGCCAGTCTTGCTTTCAAAAGATAACAATAAAAATAAAGTATTCAAAATGTTAATAAAACTTATAATTTTTTATAATAATGTATTTATTTTCAAATTATAAATAAGAAATTTCACAAAATAATAAATAAAAGAAACATTAATTCATAAATTTTGAAATTTTTTGTAAATTTTAATTACAGTGTGTAAAAGTATTATATATTATTATCAATTTTAAAATTTATATTATATATATATAATGTATATAAATAAAGTAGAGTGTTGAAATGATAGTTTCACTATTATTAGATTTCAATAAAACGCATTCCAAAGATTATTACTTACTATAAGCTTTAACGAAATTTTTCTTTTTTAAAATAAATGTTATGTTTAGGCCGAAATAATGGGAAAACATACTAATTTAGCTGTAAAACTGTTCATCACAAAATATATTTTTATGTATAATATTTTGAAATTCCATGATAAAAAAAAATTTGTAGTTTTATTTTTTCTCAACCGAGTATTTGACTCACCCGCATTAAAGCAAATATATTCTGCGCTGCAAAAAAAAAAAAAAAAAGACGAAAATTACTCTTTGCTTTGGTTTAAGAATCAAAGAAATCTGTTTCACTACAAAATATATTAAAAACTGCCTAAATTGATCTCAAAATATCATTCTTCAGCAAGCAAAATTGATATTCGTTTCAACATCAGTTTGAACACAGTAAACTAGAAAATGCAAAATCAATACATCATTCATCTTGATGAAGAAAATATTAAACAGTCAAACACATGACTACTTGAATAATGTTAGATCTTGGTTATGTAGTTCTTTTTGAAAGATCAATATTAAAAGACATTGAGAAAATTTTAAAAAATATTCTTTTCAAATAACTCCTGAAGTTATAGAAAGAAATTTTAGCAAAAAATTGACTTCAAAATTAAATTCCATAAATAATATAACTTTCATCGTATTGTATATCGCTTTTCATAAATGAGAAAAAATTGAGCCACAGTTGCCAAATATTATACAGTGGTAAGTCGGAATCACATTCTCAAATTCATTTTCAAGTGATGTTCTAAAATGTACACTCTCTCTGAATGAAAACATTCGTAAGCTAGTAATGAAAGTGTTGGTTTTTTTACAGATTTATATTATCTGAATATTTATCATTATTAAATCAATTATTATAGAATTTTAGGAGTTACTATATTTGCTACATTACTTAAGATTAAATTAAAAGTTTGCGAAATAAGTAAATTACATACCTGATATATCTGCTGAAAAGAGTACCAATAGTTCAGTAACCTTCAGCCGTTTTCCCCTCTCAAGTCCTGCAGACCGCTTAAAGTCGGCGAAGGGGTAGTACATGAGCTGAATGTGTGAAATATGTCGGGAGAAAAATCTCTTGGTGGAGTCATCCTTGACGTTAAGGCCGTTCCATTCTGCTCGGCTAAAGACTGCCAGGCTAAGGAGCAAAGTCGGACTTCTACCCTAAGGTGCTCAGGTGCCCAGCACTAACAGAAGCTGCTCTCTACCTCCTCCATAAGGCCAGTAAAGACAAATTAAATAATAATGGGGGTGGTGTTTTTATCCAGAGAGTTTCTGAACGGTTTTGTAGACGCAAACCGCAAATCTGCTAGATATTCAAAAGCGAATAAATCACCATAAAGGAAGGATTAAATACATTTCTTCACGGCACTGCATCTAGTAACATTTGGAGCCTTTCTGATAGCCGTAGCTTGATTCAATATCTACAGGACAGGAGCAGTATGTGCTACTTTGTGGGGCACACAGATTATCACCAATCTTAAAAATCTAGCCAAGTGCAGGGATGTCCACTTTCAGTGGATTCCCTCACCGTGTTAACATCCAAGGCAACGAAGCTGCAGATATCTTAGCTTAGGCTGTTCCAAGCTGCCCAACCGAGACTACACACGAACTTTCTCTATAAAGTAAAAAGAATACAGACAAGTTCTGCTCCCCACTCATACCCATCCCTGATTCAGCTGGAAAACCCCGATTGCACGTTAGAATTCGAGGATGACAGACATGATCAAACCACCTTCTCAAGACTAATTAGTGGGCATCTGAAAAGCATGATATATGAATCTGGACGTAAGGTCTTTTCATTGTGCACAGAATCCAATCTGAAGCCGATTCTTCCCTATCACATCCTAGCTTGTTTGTGAATCACTCTGGTAGATATTTGCTCATGTCCACTACTGGTGATCGGCTTTGCTAGGGTTCACGGTGACATGTATCCGCTCTAGCTCCCTCTATATCTTTGAATAATTGAACACAGAAACAAGCCATTCTTGCAAGATCAGCAAAATGAATCGTTACTTGCCTCTGGAGGTAATTGAGTGGAGGACCACATTCTCTATCACTGAGTTTGCCGGAACTCAGTAGGTTGAGGACCTATCTATGAATTAATCTATGAATCCCAAACTCCTTCCCCCAGTATGGCTTATGTGTGAAGACGATGTTGCCTACTCAGATATGACATCACGACCGGACTGATGTTCAAAATGAATCAGATCTTCATATCTTTTTTATTTTTGTTAGAATGATGAATTTGAGGAGGAAAAAACAGTTTTCCAGATGATTTACTGCACCTAGAGTATAGAAAAGTCTCCAATTTGTATTTCCACTCTGTATGTTTAAATAAAATTTTATTTTTAGCCACACTAGGGCATTTTCAAAAGCAAAAAAATTAAAAATAACAGACTGTAATTAGTATTATCATACGATTGGAAACAAATAGAAACTTCAGTTCCAGTGTGAAGTTTTCATGTCCAAATCTTTTTAAAAAATTTCTCTCTGATGAAGAACAGTTTAAAAAACATGAAGTGTCAATTAAATTATTTTTTTAATTAATTTTATTTCCATTCTAGTATATCATTATGCAAATGTTCTATTTTACGCATATGGAAGCACATTCTTAGGCATATTTAATAAGAAAACATTGCAATGTTTACAATTTTAAAAACATATACCGCAGCATCTCTTCTATCATTTTACATTAAGTGTGTTAAAATGTTTCAGTATTCAAGCCATCATGATAACCATAACGATATAATTTCAAATACAATAAGTTCTGATAAAAAAAAGAAGTAACACATAGTTATTTTAAAGCTACATTTTAGATGATTAGTGTTCTACCCCACTGTGGCTTATAAAAAATAAACCCTTCATCTGTAATTTGTAAAATGTGTAAGAGAATCTGAAAATAGATAAAACTATTGTCAATGACAATATCAAAACTTAAAAACACTTGCAGTTTTCCTCTCCATATCAAGAGATTGTATATTATGTTGATGATCTGGTACATTTCAATTTTATTTGTTTAATTTTATGTTTCTATTAAATCTTTTTAATTCTGAAGAAAAGAATCAGATATTAATGACTACTTTAATGCAGAGTTTGTTAATTTCATTCTTAAAAAAAGTTTTTTAAGATTAAAAGTTTTTTTTTCAATAAATTTAACATTTTTCTGTTATTTTCTTAAACTTTGATGAGGGTATATCCCATACAGGCTTCTATTAGTATATATATACATATTTTCAACCGTTAAGTATTTCTTGAACCTTTTATTCAACAACTTATTTTAAAGTATATTGCCATTTTTTATATTTTTCCTAATGAATATACTACGTAAAATTAAACATGGGTTCATGTTTTTGAGAATTTGGTGTTCACATACTCATAGAGAAAAAATTTACTATTTAATTTAGCTTGTCATTTACACTGGTGTAGCTTTTCTGTAAAGTTTTAAATTTCTTAATCTATTTTCTCAAAAGCTTAATTAATGCCAATGCAACAATTTTTAAATTACAGTGTATTAAAATTTTAATTCTCGATGCTACATTATATTTTGCTGCATACAATTCTTAAGTTATTTTTTCAAATTCGACATTAAGGTTTTAATGCAATATTTTTTTTAATTACAGTGTATTAAAATCATGATTTTCCATGCTACTTAATGTTTGGATGCACACAAAAAGGTATAGCACATATTTTTAAAATATTCATCATTTTTTTAATTATTAATTATAAGCTAAGAGGTTAAAATGAAATGAAAATTTGACTGCATTAAAACATACATAAGTTTGTTTTTAATTTATGCTTCTACAAAATAGGAGGGTATAAAAAGCATGATTTATCAATAAAGACATATTACTGGACAATTTAAAGAAATCTAATTAAAATATCTTTTTGGTTACGGTACACTTACAATCAGTTCAATAATCATGAATTTAATATCACATTACAAAGTACTCTGTTAATATATTCATGTTCAAGATATCAACGATATGACTACCACACAATATGTTAACAGACAAGAACAAAAATGAGGCTTACTAAATATACATTTTATTACATGTATAATATACTTAAAAGGCTAAGAAACACCATACTAGGTATATCACATCCAAATATTCTCGTTGTTATTTATGATTTGTCAAAAATAATTTTTATTTCACATTGAATTTAAACATACACTTGCAAGTTACATGATCTTAGTGCCGCACACCCAGTCTAGTGGTCAGAGTGCCTGACTACGGATAAGGAGGTCCAGTGTTCGAATCTCAATTCGGCCATAGATGAACTTTCTCTCTCTATCTATCCTGCCTTAGTCCTTTCCTGCTTTGAATAGGTTGTGAATGGTTGCCTACCATATAAAACGATTTCCTATGGCATATGTATGCAGGGGAAATCGGACTCCACACCAAAATATGATTCAGTTGGAAAAGTGGAGCAACGCACCCCATGATGCCAACTTAGCTGACTCAAGGCATTAACTTAATATTAAATTATACAAATAAGAGAGAAAAATATTATAATATTTTGTGCGTGTTTAAAAAAATTTGTTAAAAATATTTTCTCTTTGAATTTCAGCATCATTTTGCAAGTAACGTAAAAATATTGAATTGTATAAATACGAAAAATACTATTATATTATTATAATTATTTATATTTTTATTGTTCTAAAATAAAACTTAAATTAAAAAAAAAACTTTTTTTCCAAAAATCTTTTTTTGAGTGTATTATCCTATACATCACAAATAGAGTTTCAAAATTATTGACGAATATATTTGGAAAATATTGTACAAAGAATTTCTCTTTTTTTTCATTCTCTTCTCTTTTATTTCTATTTTACTTCCTTTGAATTTTGTCAATTACTCTATTGTTAGAAAAAGAGAAGATTTATTAAGTTTTAAACAAGTTTTACGCATTTCTATGCACATCTTGATTGTCAATAAATCTAGTTCCCACTTCCGCTTAATTACATAAGCTACTACTTAAACAATGTATATTATTTTCTGAATCTCTTTCAGATATTTCGATCCATTGTTTGTAGCAGTGTAATATTGTTAGTTATGAAATAATTATATTATTTAATAAAAATATTCTTACTTATGAAGGAAGCATTTTCTGGAAAACCAATCCTTAATTGTCATTGAATTTATTTAAAATTCATTGAATATTATTTTATATTTAATGAATTGTTTGTTATTTTCAGAATAAAGAATAATATTTATCAAAATGGCATCTGGAAAACAATTTCAATTGCTTCTTTGGTTGATTTCCCAATTTTATTAAGGTTATTTGATTTTTAATAAAAAAAATAATCATTATTTTATATTGAACACTTTCTTTCAAATCGGTTGAGAAAACTTTAAATTATGATAATCCAAACTGAAAACAAACTTTATTTTTATCTATAATATATTACTTCTATATTTAATTCTATTATTTTTTCAAATATAAAACAAAATCCTGATCCACTTACCTTAAGTAATTCTATTGTTAAATGTCATGATGCTTAAATTTTAAAGTTCTAAATCCAAAATGATGAGTTCTTTCATATACAGTTTAATAAATAACTTAAGTTGGTGCAAATGTCATTTTATTTATCAATAATTTTGATATAACAACAATGAAAAAAAATTAAAGCATTATTCTAAAAATATCCATTGGAATTTTATTTTGGAATGATTTATTTCATCTTTTTGATACTATAAATAATATACTCATATAAACAGACATATTTGACAAACTTACAGTTAAATATTTAGTATTTTGAAAATTTTAGTATTGATAGTACATTATATTTTAAATACTATATTGATGAGTTTCTATAAATTCTTGAAAATAAAGATTAATAAAAACTTTGTTTTCTTTTGCCTTTTATTGTGAATTTACATTTATAACTTAAGTGGATTGAAGAAAATTATAAAAAAAATTATATATGTATATATATATATATATATATATATATATATATATATATATATATATATATATATATATATATATATATATATATATATATATATATATATGTATGTATGTATGTATGTATGTATATATAATCGTTCATTAAAATGTATCTCTAAATAAAAGTTTATTTTTTAAGCAAAATTCTCCGTATTTTAAGATAGATTATCAGAACATTTTTCCGTTTTTTCCTGCAAGCAGATAAGATTTCATTTATACACCATTAAAATGAAATATAAAACGAAAAGTTGATTCTAATATTCTATGCAAATATACGTGAAAACATTTTTAAAAATACACAAATCAAAGAATATTTATCAAATATTTTATTATTACAGTGAATTCTTAAAATATACTTAAAAATTTTCTGTTATATTTAATAATATAACAAAATATCTCATTTCATGAGCTCTCTATATTTATAACTTAATTTTGCTCAGTTTGCGGAATTTTAGAAATTGTGTAAATATCTAATTCGTTGTTTTGATTAGTGAGATTAACTATAAAATGAAAAGTATTTTTGAAAATATTTTAATATATTACGAATATATATCTGAGTATCCTTAGAACTTAATTTATAATTGAATGAAATCACTAAGGTGAAAACTATTTAAATCTCCGTGAACTTTTTGAGCCCGTGTTTTACAAACCTGGTTTTTATTATTTCAGCAACATTAATTAAAAGAATTTTTTCTTGTTGGCGTATGCAAGGCAGTAGTCTTTAGATTCAAAATAGATTATTTAAAAATATCGCAATTATTAATTTAAAATTCTATTTATTAATGAAATTTTTAAAAATTTAAATCGTCCTTGCTGATTTAAACCAAGCATAAATTGAATGTTTTGTTTTGACTTTTTCATTTTGCTTTATCTGCTGTTCTATTGCCTATGCGTTAATGATTTGAATTAGTGGAAACGTCTTCTCAAACGACTTCCTATGCTTTGATCCTTATATAAAAACTGGTTTGATTAACAAAACGAAGTTCTACATTGCTCTCAGACATTCAATGTTGAATTTCTCCTTATTAGCTGCCACTCGAAGAATGTGTTTGGAAGTTTTGCAGCAAATTCTTCGACAAGTCAAATTTAGAACACCTTCTCAATAAGTGTGTCGTAGATGAAACATTCATTGGCATCATTGATATATTAAATGAATAAGAATCGTAATAAAGTGACGTACTCAGAATCTCAAGTGTAACGAGAGAAACAACCACTTTATGGTTAAAAATATGTTAAATGCTGCCTAAATGAGTCTAATGAAATTCTCTTGGGGAAATAACAATTACAGTTTTTAACTTTTAGTCAAAGATAGGCCCAAATAGCTAAAATAAGAACTTTTATATATTATAATGAAATTAATAAATATTTTTTAAAAACTTTTAGAAATGCTTATTTATTTATTTCCATATTTTACATTCAGATTATAATTTCGATTAAACTTATTATAAGCAACTAAAAATCTCACAGAATATGAAGTAGTTAAATATCTTTTAAAATAAACTTACTTCTACTTGAATTAATATTGTGTTCCATAGTTCCATTCCATTTTGTGAAGGAATTTAAATAAAGCGATATTAAATATGTATTTAAATAATTTCTATATTTGGTTCCATTTAATAAAGAGAGAACATCCTAAATTCAATCAAAAAAATAATTTTAACGCAAAACAAATATAAATGTATTCATTTTTAAAAAATTTTAATACTTTATCTAAATACTTAACTAGACTATTTTTCTAAAATATATTTTTATTATACTAGAAATAACGAATACATTGGAAACCTCAGTAAGATATACAATAATAGACTTCTACTATATATATAAACTACTATATATATAGAAGCTACAATAAATAAATATTATCGAACATTGATATCTAGGCTTATATTAGAAAAAAAGAATTTTCTTTTGAATGAGGAATTTCTATCTTTAGTATTCCACATCATATAATTATATATAATATTGTATTTGTTTTATATATGTAATATAATAGCATTTAATTTATCCAGAATTAAAAAATATATATTATTTTCTTTAGGTATACTGTTATATTCATAAATTTATTGAAATAAATATAATTGCAAACTTATAATTTCTAAGAAAATTAAACTCTAACAACACTTTTCGTAAATATACAAGGTAATTTAAATGTTCCTAAATATTTGATCTCATGATTGTTTTCATAACTTTGCAAACCATAGTTTTGAGTAAAAACCATTGAATTCTTATTTAAATTTCATAACTGAATTCAATAATTTTAATAAATCCTGATATGAAACATGTTTATTAATTTACATAGTAATTAATACGATTCATGTTTTGTTCATTTTTTAAAACGAGTGCAATGAACTATAGAGATCTAAATTTTTTTAACTGTTATAAATAGATTTTTAATTCATTTTGTTTTAAATAGAAGTCTCTGCTATTGTTGTAGTGTGCCAGCTAGGCTGACAATATGGGGTGAGCTACTCCACTTTTCTAACTGAAACCTATTTTGGTGTGGAATCTGACTTCATCAGAACACACACATGCCATAAGTACCCGTTTATAGGGTAGACAACCATTCGCAACTCATTTATACAACGAAAGGACAAAGACAGAATAGACAGAAAGTACATCCATGCCCAAACAGGAATACGAACCCAGGACCTCCCTAACCACAGTCAGGCACTCTGACCACTAGACAAGTTGGGAGGCTAATAGAAGTTTCTAAATTTTTAAAATAAACAAATATCACCGTATAATTGTAATGAGTAATCTATATTTCTATTAAATCTATAGTAAAGTAATGGAATTCAACTTTATTTCAATTGTTTAGCTTCTTAAGTTCCATCATCGTCAAGATCCCCATTATTCAAGATAGTTATTAAATTACAAATCCGACTCTTTTCCTCATATCAAGCAGCATTAGGAAAGTGCATTTGGCAAAGCGAATATTTATTTTGAGTAGACTCTCTCTGAGTGACATTTTTGTTTAGTTTAAGGCTCCATTAGCCTCAAGCTATCATTTCGAAATGAAAGCTCAGAGTCTGACCATCGATGCTAAACCACGAGAAAACCATGTTGTAATCCAGCTTTTTGCACATTTGATGGCCTAAGTACTATATTTTCTATAGATCTTATCTATAGATATACATGAATACGACTATCTATGAAAACGCATTCCATAAAAATATCAGACACGATGAAGGTAGTTAAAATAATGTTACGTCTTCCAGCAGTTTTATAGTCCTAATCCTTTTGCTTTTTGAGGACCAGAGAGCTTATTTAAAAAAATACCCCATCGGATTTCAATGAATTATAAGTATTTACTAATAGTTTAAACATTGTTTTTGAAGCCTTTACATATGGTATTAAAAACTAGTTGTCAGCGAATTTCTGAAACATTTTATATGCTTTGAAAGCAACTCCATTGAATCTTCTGTATAAAGTCAATTCGATACAAACTAGAGCAAAAGGTTTCTAATTATGATGAGGTTCACATCTGTGGTAATAACCGATCTTTTCAACTATTCATCAAATAATATTTACTAAAAAAAGTATCCTTACTGTATAAGGTCGATTCAATACAAATTCTATGTTTTCTAACTATGAAGAGGTTTAGATCTATGGTAATGATACTTTCAACCATTCATCCATTAATATCATTCTGAAAGAGTACCTTTGCCAGTATTGTCTTCCCTTCAAATGCAGACTGCTTCTGTTCAACATTGTTAATCAGCGATCTTTATTTGGCCAAGGGTAAAGAAATCCATTATTTTTACAGGAGCTTCAATGCTTTATTTCACAGGCTTTCAGTTCTTATTGTGCAAATGTTTTCAATCTATTTTGTGGCTGATCTTTAACTTCTGGGTGATGCTATACTCTCTTTCTTGTAATTATCTAATTAATTATCATTATTCTTGTAATGTTATTGACATTTTCGACGATGCCAGTACCTGTGCGAGGAGTATAAATAAAAAATACTAGAACGGAATCTCTAAGAAAGCAAAACTACGCGTAATTGAATATTACACTATCAGAACTATAAGCACTTTTCCCAGTTTCAAACATCTGGCTTGCAATCATCTTTATCTAAGAAGAACTGTAAAATGTATAAATTTTCACTGTTTTGGCTTCCATTGTTAACACCCTGTAACTCATAACTGAATGGACCAAAATTAAATAGCAGAATACTTTAGTGAGAAATGTCTTCTTTCCAGTGAGCATAAATGTACATTTATTCGATAGCTAAAATACAAATATGAAAATAGTTGCAAACATGAATAATTTGCAACATATTTTTCAGTTTCCTTCTTTTATTATAAGGATTTAAAAAAATGTTTTAAACACTTTTATATTATTATATATCCTTAAATTACTTTAGAAATTGAATCAATTAATAAGAAAAAGTAAATTTTAATGTTTTAATGTTTAAAATGGAATATTTTAATGTTTTAAAATAGTAAAAAAATTTTGATGTTTTAAAATGGATTACTAAATAATTTTGTGAATATATAAAAGTATATTAAACTCATACAGTTGCAGAAATGAATTATTTTATTCCTAATGAAATTACTTTCATAAACAAAATTTATTTTATTATGTTAATATTTGAAGAAACAATAATTAAAAATGTGATGTGTTAAATTATAGTACTCTAAAATGGTAAATCAGAATGCTAAAGAATTTAATTAGAATTAAAAAAGAAGATAAATTAATAAAACAAATAACTAATGATTAATTTATCTTATTATAAGGGCATAAAAAATATATCAACAATTCTGTGTTGATTCACCATAAGTGTTATAACTTACCATTATATTTTTGATGAATGATAAATTCAACAAAAGGAATTACTAACCAATATATTTTTCAAATTGCTATCTGCTTCAACAAGCAAATACAAAACCCTAATCTAGCTTCTTTCTAACCTTTAGACAGATAAAATATTCATGGTATCAATAAAATAAATTTTATTAAAAAAAAATTTCAAGTTATTGAGGAAAAACAAAGTAAGATTTTTATACAACAATTCCAATATTTTAATAAATTTATAACTTCAGTTTAACTTTAGAAAAATCCAACAATTTTAAAAGGATAAAAATTTGTCCGAATTCAAAATCTTTCTTGTTTAATAAAATGCTTACATGATAATTTTTTGAAGTCATTGATTTTAAATTATTCAAGTAATTTGATTATTATTTATAGTTTTTAATAGATTTCAGAAAATTGATTCCCTTATGTAAGCATGCTCATAAGTATTCTGATGTATTTTGAAAAACATTTTTAAAATACTTATTATAGGTAAAAAAAAAAAATATGATTTTAAACAAAATTTAAAAACACTTTTATGCTTAAAAATTATTTTTAACCATATAAAAGATATGACAGTTTAATTTTTTTAATTCAGAAAATTATTAAAAACGCAGAAAAATTAATTTTGACACATTTTGAAATTAAATTTTTGTCTTGAATTTTAAAGGCACATTTTTAATTCTCAGGACATTTTAAATTAAATTTAAACATTCATTTAATAAAAAAATATACTATTAAAAATGTTTAGGTTTAAAAATATTTAAATGTATATTTATAAATATTAATACTGGATTCCATTATTTTTCGTAGAAATTTCTTACCATTTTATTAATAATTTATATATGTAGTACATTCTAAGAGCCTTTTCTAATTCTTTTCTAATTTTTTTTTAATTTTAAAAACTGAAAAATTAGTATTAAAACCTGATGTTTAAAAAAAATTGTTATAAGTAATAAATAAAATATGGATTTATAAAGTCTCTATCTAACTTGAATCAGCAAGTAAATTTATTAAGTCAATTAAATTTTTAACGTTGCTAATTTTATAATTTAATATATTTATATACAGTTTATTTTGAAATAAAAATTAAAAACTAACAACTTTATAATTTTTAAAGTTAAATATGCTTATTTTTTTATTCTAACTAACACTAGTTTTTTTCTTATGTTCTATAAATTATTTATTTTTAATGTCTATTTTTTTATTCAAAAAAACTGTTTTTCGTGGTAAAATTCTTTAGCAAAAATCCCGTAAGGAGACTGTGGGAATTTTCAAGCTGCAAACATGCCACATGATTTCTTGGTACAACATCTAAATAAATCAGACATCCTTTCATCTAGTACATCCAAACTTTGTAATTATAGTACTATAAACACAGAACTTCTTTTTGTATGCATAAAATTAGATAAAGATTCTCAAAAACGGAATCAGATTTAGCAAATAGCATTTAAACGCTGGAACTTTTATGGGTTGTTTCTAAGGATTGCATTTCCTTGTTAATTTTTTTAATTTCTTAAAATTTTACTTCTTAAATTATGTTATTTTGCTCTGATTATTACCTTAAATGCTTAACAGCCTAGTGATTGGGGGCCGTGCTTCCGTCCGGAAGGGTGAGGCTTGATTCCCAATGCCACCATAAGCACACAAAGTACATGAGATATTCGTGCTAGTTAAATCTATGGAACCGAAAATCCTATGGTCAGTCGTTGAGTAGTTATCATGGGTGTCATGATCTGGGGAAAATTTTCTTCCCTTAGATCAATGTGAAAATTGAGATAGTGGATCTTCTTGTTGTGCCCCCTATCGGAGGAGTCTTGGAGAAAAGTCGTAGTTCACTTTCATGATGTGCTCTGGTTAAACGAAAGACCCACCTTACTCAGTTAAATTCGCAAAGCCAATGACATAGCGAGATTGGCTTGTCCAAGTGTCATAACAACAACTTTATATGTTAGTTTTTTACTATATTTGTTTACTATTATTATGAAAATGTGTTCACACACTATTTTTCCTACATACATGAAGAATCGAGAATTGGCCAGAAATACATATTGCGCATAATTTTTTTTCGGCAAAAGAATATCCATTTCAATTTAGAAAGAATTACGAAATAAAATACTTGTTATAATTTAATATAATTCTTACATATGCTCTTCTTTTATTGTAACCTTATATACCTTCGTTTATTGTAATGGAAATAGCAGCACATGCATTTATCACATTCATTTTAGATAGAAAAATAGCGTTTTTAGGTATTCTTCCAAATAAAATAAATAAATTTGTTATGTGTAGTATGCTAGGCTAGCATTATGGAGTGCGCTGCACCACTTTTCCAACTGAACCATATTTTGGAGTGGAGTCCGAGTTCCTCTGTATACACATGCCACAGGTACCCGTTTATAGGGTAGGCAACCATTCACAACCCATTCATACAAGGAAAGGACAAAGACCGGATAGATAGGGAGAGAAAGTACTTCCATGAACGCACCGGGATTCAAACCCAGGACCTCCGTACCCGCAGTCAGGCTATACGCAATCTGACCACTAGACAAGTTAGGTGGCAAAATAAATAAATATTATTCATATTTATTTTTAAAATTTAGATAGAAGAATTTTAGAACCAAAACTTCTCAAGCATTCCCCTTGACTGATGCAGAAATCGAATGTTCATCCGGCATTGTACAGTATAGGCTGGAATCGAACATAATTTTTTTCAGAACGATACGTGATCACATCACTATGAGTTTTATTAGATTATTTAAATGTAAGGAGAAAACTTTCAATAATCTAAATCTTAATATTCGTTTTCCAAAGAACAATTTTAATTATTTTGGAATATAAATTAAGTTTAAATTTAGGTAAATGTTTATGAAAGTTATTCATATGCTTTGCACGCCTTTTAAAATCTCATAAGAATCGAAAATTCAATTCTGTTGTAACTAATTTATTTTTCTATCCCCATCCGGTTTTGTTGCACAACTCTTTTTAAACAAAAGAGCTATTTTCCTTTAAATTTAAAATACAATCATTTTGTAGCATTTTGAGAAACTCTCTGTTTTCTTATACACAGGTAGTTTTTGTTTATAACAGAAATAAAACTAAACTATTGTGCACTATTTAGACCTATCATACACAAGTATTTTTATCTTAAAAACAAACTTTATTTCCCCAGGTAAATACTTCAAAATACTTTCCAATGCTTATGAGAAGTTCAGCAATTAGCTTGTTTAGTACCAATTAAATAAATTTAAGTATTTTTTAAGAAATATTTTGTGACACACACACTGCTGTATACACTCTTTTAATTTTAAAATCTTTTATGCTTTAGGGACGTGTAATTTTATTTTTAAATAATGGAAATATTTAAACTTCTTACTGCGTTTCTCAAGTTTATTATTATTATGGCATTGCAAAATAAAATAACTAAATTACAATTATACTTCCTTTCTTAGTAACTGTGACTTTTTTAAACCTTTGAAAATTCATTCAATTAAAATTTGGAATAAAGTTTCGGTATTAGTTACTCGGTATTTTTCAAAACATTTTCAGAATATATAAAGTTATGTTTTTTGCCATATTTCTAACATTTTATTCTGTGTCATGCACTTTATACAATTTCGCACAATTATAAGTGGAGATAGTTGTCTTGTTACAGTATTTTCTTTTTACGTTGATGAAAAGAAATTAACCATACGAATAAAATTTAACTATTTTTATGCTCTGATCTAAAATTAATTGCATTATATTGCATATTATGCAGTAATCTTAATACTGAGTGTATGTGGGAAAAGGGATTTGAAAGTAATAGGTCTTTTATAAGAGAGTTAAACTTTATCAGAATGCTTTCTTATGGATTCTTTGCAAATGAAAGACAAAATTAAATTACTGCGCTGGTGTTTGAGAAAGTTTAGAAACCTCCAAAAATTATGCATATCGAACAAAGCCTGCAGGGAAGGAAAAATGCAGTAATACATAAAAATGATTAGAATAACAAAGTGATTACGCATGCGTGAAACGAGAACAAGCTGCTTGTCAGCTGCTTGTTCCATGTATATAAAGGACTTTAACGGTGTGCTAAGCATTTTTGTTGACTTCTAACTTCGATTAGCGTTTAATTCGTGATCAATATGATTCGTCGAAAGCCGGGGTTGTCATGGCAATAACTCATGGAGTTCATATGAGGTAGCATACTCGAGGAAATCACAGCCCAGCAGCGAAGTGCCATCACAGTGAAGCTTATTTGGAAGGAATGGACAGAGGAGAATAAAACAAGATGAAAATTTGGCTGCAGTAATCGATAACAAAACGGCACGGGGACAATCACTATGTTAAAGCATGACTACAGGTGTTTATTTTCTAGATCCATAGTTCTTCTCCATTTTTGCAGCATCAACTCAGAGTTTCTCTACACAGGATTGCTCTGTTTCTGAATCACGGACACCTTCGACTTTACTAGACTCAACGAAACACTGCATAGATTGCCCATTTGAAATAGTGTTTAATCCGAAGAATTTCGGTATATTTGTTGCAAAATCAAAAACGAGAGGATTTGGGAATTCAAAGGACCTCCTCATTCTTTGACACATTCAGGGGGCTGCATTTCAGCAGGATAGCATTCGTGCACATGTTGCTCAGATTGTACAGTGACTTTTCAGTACACTGCATGTTTCGCTCCTTCTACTGCTTGTATATTCCGTGGATGTCGCCCATTCAACATGCCAGAAATAACGCCGGTCATCGGTTGACTGTACTGTTAGTGGGGCACATAGTAAATTTGACCTTTTGCGTCAAGTTGAATCCCCACTGAATATCTTTCCCCTTAATTACATTCAGAATATATATGACTGATTCAGACACAATTTCTTTAGATTCTCATTGCTTAGCATTGTGGACACTCCAATTTCTTTTTGTTTTGTTTTTTATGTTGTCAATGTGTTCCTTTATTCTACTACGATTATGGGGAATACGTTATATTCATTTCTAAAAATTCTTTCATGGTATTACAATTTTAACAAACATCAGTGTAAATGTGCTTTTAATTACTAAGAAATGCCCACAGTATTGAGTATTGTTATATTGTAAATGCATAAAAGCATATTCGAGAGATACATACTTTGTTCCTTTTGAATATTTGAAATGAAGAAAAATAACGGTTAATTTCATATAATTTTACTCCATGGCACCGTTCTCTTCATCAGAAAGTAGTGAGTCTGAATCCCAAATTGACCAAGGTTTCCTCGTGTTCACTAAAAATAGATGAGTTACGATAGTCGCAATGTCCTCAAACATAGATAATGCTTCTGAGGTCAGCTGGTCAAGCATTAATATGTCTTTTGTTTGGTCACTACTTCAAATTTTGAAGACTCCCATTTGGTTACTTCTACCTAATTAGTAGAGCCCACGTCTGGACAAGGAGCAGGGAAATATGTCTGTGAATACACACACACGCATCAGTGGCTTATGACATGATCTTTAAGAGCTTCTTTTTCAGTAACTTTGCCAGAAATTTGTTCTTCAACATGCAACGACCTAAATACTTTCCGAACACGACCATGTAACAACTCTAAAGCCTTTCTCTGTCAAAAAGAGTCTTTCTCTATAAACACGAGCTTTTCTTTATCACGCTTTTGCTCAGTTATGGTTATAAAATTTCTTAAATGTAAAACTCCAAAATATATAAATGTAACTTTTACTTTTTTCTTTTTGCTTGACGTAAATTCAGATGTAGGAAACCTAAATAAGATTAGCTCTAATGATGGACGTGAAAATGCTTTGAGACAGTTTTGTTGTGTTCTGAAGAGCTGTGAGTGAAAATGAATCTCTTGCTTTACCACGCATAGATTCGTTACAACATGCATCATTAAAACAATAAGAAGTTAACTAAATCAACATAAATCAAGTTAGAAGCTAACATAAATCAAGGTAGAAGCTGAGTATGGGTAGGGAAACACTGTATAAAGATATTAGTGGAATGATTTTAGAGTAGCAATTTGCCAGACCACAAATTATTCAAGGTTATTTATGTACATTTATACTCACATGAATCATTTAATACTTAAAAATTGTTATGAGTATTAGAATATATCTCAAAGCTCTTTCGAGAACTATTTTATCACTGTATTCATAATACGAATAGTTTTGGCAGATTTTAAATATTTTATCAAGATTACAAGTAACGACAGAAAATTTAAACTGATTCTTGTACTGACATTTATCCGTTGAAAAAAATATTCATTAAAATCTATTTTCTTAAAGAGTTTTACATTGAAATATAAAACACCTATCTCTACAAATGTGTGTCAATTGGATAAAGACATCATAAAAGTTTTAGTAAATAGCTGCACCCATGCTAAAATAACAACAGTAATAAATGTTACTACGGTATTGCTAATGTCGTTATCTCAAATAAAATAAACCCCATAAGCAACAAAAAAGGGCTTATTATAGTGTTAGTGAGAGTATTTATATAAAAGATGACAGAATGAATGTAGAAACTGAAGTAAAGTACAAAAATATTACTGAATGATAAATATATTACACTATATATCATGTTTTTTGACAGCCAACTTGTCTAGTGTTTAGTGTGCCTGACTACGGATAGGAAGGTCCTGGGTTCACATTCCGGTTCAGGCATGGATGTACTTTCTCTATCATGTTTTTGTCCTTTCCTTGTGTATGTGAATGAAATATAAATGATGCCTACCCTATTAAAACGGATCCCTATGGCATGTGTGAGGGTGCGATGGTGGGGCCCACCCCCTGATGTGCACCCAGGGCAACGCCTCGGTGGCTAAGAGGTCGCTGTTTCTGGCCAATTCCTTGGGTATCAGGGAACAATAGATTAATAGACTCTGTTGCAGTTGTAACTGTCTACAATCTGCCCATTGGAATATATATATACGAGTATATATATCATGTTTTAATTTCGTGACTTTTGTGTTTACTTATATTGCTTTCAGAGTGGTTGTTTATCCATTCAATTTGTTCATGAAAAATATGTCAGGCATCAAATGGGCAAGTTATAGATACATAAGAAAGGTCCGTAAACTTACTATTAATTTGTTTGATTAATAATTTCTTGCCATTCATCATCATTTTTTAAATTACTTATTGTTGTTAGTACTGCTCCCTGTGTAAATCTATCAACATTCATTCATATCATTTCTGTAATCACATTCTTTTAATAACTATCCTGATATCTGGTTTTGAACGCACTATATAATTTTTAATTTATATTATCAATAAAGTATTATTATCAGAAAATAGTAACTATTCTCATATATATATATATATATATATATATATATATATATATATATATATATATATATATATATATATATATATATATCAGTGCATTTTTTAATTCAATTTTAAAATTAGAAGAAAAAATTGATTCTGATATAATACATTTTATTTTAGCCATATATTCAGTTAAATTATTTTTATTTTATAATTTACATAAAATTTTTCATCTGCATTTACTTTCGTTGATTTAAATATAATAATTACTCATTTTTTCAAATCACTAAAGAACTGTTTTATTTTGAGAATACAAATATATTTTCGTCAAGTGCAAGTTTTACTATTTTAAATATTAGTATTTCTGAGAAAACTATATAATAAGCACAAGGCCTTATTGTATTTTTCAAAATTTAATGAAACTAAAAAAAATTGTGTTTTATTGAAACATTTTAATTTCCCTACTGATTGGTAACAATGTTTTAAGGCATTTAAAATTATATTTGATTAAAACTGAATGAAAGTTTTTCTTTTGAATTTCGACAAATAATTTAATTTATAGGATTTACAGAAGTCTGGAAAATCTCTGATTAAAATTTTTTAAGAAGATAAATTGTTATAACGTATATATAACATCATTTTCCTGAAATAAATCATCATTTTATTTTTACAGAAATTATCTTCTTATAATGTTATTAAGAACACGCTTTAGAATATAGCAAAAATGAATAAAAATATTTAAACTTTTTATTTTAAAAATTTATTATCACTGATTTTCAAGATTATTAAAAATATATTAGGGACAAGATATATGTAATGTTATGTATTGTTAAATATGTATATATCTAATTTTGATTAAAAGTCATCTACTTAAGTATGTTACCAATGCAAATATATAATATATATTATATATTCTAAGAATTTTTGATAAAAATTTTGAATTAATTAAATTATAAGTTTTTTACCATCAATAAACTGGCATTAGTTGAATGAGTGTTTGCATTTATAAAAATATACAACGAAAACTGATAACTTAAAAATCTAAATCAATAATATGTTAAGCATTTTGAAAATAAACGCGATTAAATTGTTGGTGTAATCAGCGAAAAAGACGGAAAAAAAGAGACAGAGTGCATTTATTTAAATAATTTTTGATTCACTGTTTTTTAAATTCTCAGAAAAAATTTGATTTAAAAATACAGAATAGAGTGAAATTTTATATAATTATATTTATGATTATAGACATCATTGCGAAAATGTAATGAGTGTGATGAATGTAATGAAATAAATGAAAAATATTAATAATCATATTAATAAATTTGTCAAAATTTATTTCAGTGACAAGTAAACTAAAAGCTTTTAAATTTCACTGTTCTATTGAAAAACATTACTTTCAAATTCCATTAATATATTAAATTTTTACATGAATATGTATACAAATTTTATTAAAAAATACCAGCATATACTAAATAGGAGATAATATTTTCATTTTATTAAAAGTATATATTAGAGGAATATTTTAAATCATATAAATTGGCAAAAATTCCATATGGAGAAACAGAATCTAAATATTTTGAGTTAAGAAATATAACTGCAAAATTCATTAGTGATATAAAAATATTTAATTAATATTATGTTGTTACTTAGGACATTTGGACAACTAAGCGTGTAATGTCATTGGTTCTGCCAATTTAAGTCAATAGTATAGTAGTCAGTAGTATGTAGTGTGAGTAGTAATTTCTAGTTTGATTGCTTAACCAGAGCAACAAGAAGGTAAAAGTACGACTTTGCTCTAAACCCCTCCGATAGATGGCACCACCAGAGAATTCACACCTTACATTTTGACAGTGATCTTGATCCGGAAGAAATTTTCACCACACCATTACACCCATAGTAACTACTCAACGCCCAACCACAAGTCTTTCGATTCTACAGATTTAACAAACACATATATCACAAACACGTCTTTTGTGGCATTGTAAGTTGAACTCCACCCTTACGGTTGGAAGGCTGATGACCTAACCACTAAGCTAACATGGCTCATTAACACTAAGGCACTATAAAATTGAGCAATGTCCTCCAAGTGAAATAATACATTTGGGCTCGGCAGATCAAGTATTGTAGATTTTTTGCTTGGTCCTTGTTTCAGAACCACGAAGACTCCACCCAACTGCTTCTATTTAACTGGTAGAGCCCAATTCAGGTCTAGGTATAGGGAAGCATTCTTTTGCAACAACGGCCAATTAATTTCGTGATGTATAATTTATGTATATGTAAATTAGAATTTAAATGGAGCGTTTATAATTTCTTTAAAACATATATCATTACATAATCAGCACCGGATATTCATTTCTTTTGTGGGAATCTAATCATAATTGGTTATATTCTCTTTGATATCTTGAATTAACTTATGCGATTGTAAAGCGATTCCTGCTGATTGTTTTTGCTGACCAAGACAGAGGCAATACTGTCGTCAATAGGCGAGTTTAACACTGACACGTTTCCTTCTTTCTCATGCCACGCTATATCATATCAGAAAAGGCTCATTGCACTTCAAGAAGATTTAAAACATCATAAGCTTTGACCTGGATCATTATTTTCCATCATGAAAAAAAACAGCTATGATATCATACACAATCACAATCCTGTTTTCTTACATATTGAGAAAATACCTTTGTCTTTATACTTTTAATAATCAGCAACTATTTCAAATATAAATAATAGAATTCTTCCAGTATTCTAAACATGTAAAAATCAAATCATAAAAAATGTAAACATTTTTTCTTACGAGAAAAAGTCACGATATCCATCTAGGATTGCCTATGCAATTAATTATCCATCAAAGACTGACAATACAATTAATTATCCATCAAGGGTTGCCTATAAAATTAATTAGTCATCAAGGATTGCCTATACAATTAATTATTCATCAAGGATTGTCTATACAAATAATTATTCATCAAGGATTGCCTATACAATTAATTATCCATCAAGGATTGCCTATGCAAATGGCGAAAATCTTCTCTCATGAGACAATTCATGAAATGCCTGTGAGAATAATTCGTAAGACAAAGCCCAAATAATGACAGGCATTTAGATGTTTCCTATTTTAACTAAGAGCTTAATACCATCTCATGAGAATCATTGTGCTATGAGAGTTTGCTAGCTAATGTATTCCAAGTTCCGTAAAAAAATTTTTTTGAATAGTTGGTTCGTGACTCAGGAGTCGATTTCGTCATTTTAATGTAATTTTGAATTTTAAATTTATCAAATACGTTCAGTGAAGTCAGTAGAAACAGGAAGCAGCAAATACATGGGATAATCAAAACCACTAACAAATTATGCTATGATTTTATTATACAACACTGAATTCAGGGTCTTACGTAATGATACAATCCCAAAATAATTATTGCTCTCATAAGTTGTTTTTCAGTCTTATTGAATTACTTTATTTGTAAAATACTAAATTAAAAATAGTCCCACATTTCTCTGAAATATGAAGCAGGGAGGTTAACATAAATAATGGAAAAATGATTTTCCAATGTTTTCAATTACAAAGAAAAAGAAAAAGTAAAATATATTAAAATACATATATTCAATACGTCATTCGCTTTTTAAGAAAATGCGAATTTACGTATTCAATGTAAAGACTTTTATCTACGATTACGATGTTGACAACGGTATAGATAAGCTATACAAAATGCAAAATTGCTTTTCTTCTAAGAAGAAAAATTTTTATGTCAAATCAATTTTTCTCTATCTACAGAACAAACAAAAAGCTCTTAACTAAATAGAAATTCTATCTTTTCACAATATATACATCTATTACAAAATTTATGAAGGAACAAATTTATCAATATGAAATTTGAAACTAACTTTAGTCATTTTGGGAGTACATATTGAAGTCGGAAATCCTTTTATTAAATAGAATTTCAATATACTTAAGCATACATTTTTAACATCTTAATACTTTACATAATAAATTAATAAAGAATTTGTAGTTTATTTTGAAAAAAAAATGTTGGTTGCAGGAATTATTAAATAATTGGAATTATCATAATCAAAAAAAAAATCAATTATCATATTGAAAATAAGTTCTTCCCATCTACTTTGCTGTTTACAGCTACATATTTTAGTGTTGCAACTTCATAATCGAGTTAACATTTTGAGTTTATATCAATTAGACTAAAACTTTTTAATGGAATTTTAAAATTATGTATATATACATACATATAACACACGTATAGGACATTTTTATTTTTTGTTTCGTCTAGATTGTAGGACATGTTTTATTTTAATTATTTAGTGATACGGAGTTTTATTTAGTGAAAAATTTCATTTCCTATGCAAATTATTTTGCATTTCATTTTTATTTCTAGCATTCAAGAACAAATGCGTCTTAGGCATGAAATAGAATTCGTGTACTTTAGTTGCTATAACTGCCTGTGTGAATGCTATTTGCCTAAGCTTAAGAAATCTTTATATAAAACTCTTACAAATGTGCATTTCAAGTTATTTTGGATTCTCTTTCCTAATCTTACATTACTTAAATAATTAAGAACTGATTTTCATAATGAAATTTAAATAATGGATTAATACTCTATAAGAATTTTTAATGCTTTAATTATCTATATAATTCCTTTAAAAATAGTTCTTAAAATTGACTAATCTAATATCAAATACTGCAAATTCGTAAATGGAAAAATCCACTAAAGTTTTACACTTAAAACATTAGTATTATTTTATTATAATTAGGAAAACCCTTTTTTAAAATAAAATGTATCGTTTAATTTACTTATAATTATAATTTCATAATAAAGTTATTAATACAATCATAAGAGAGAAAACTATGAAGAAATGATTAGAAAAAAAAAGTTAATTAAATTTGTATCTGAATTAAAGACTGAGAAAAACACAGGGGGTTGTCAAGAATTCTTCATAGATTGATGTCTTTTCATTGATATGGTGGGGATGTTCGGTAATTAGCTTAAGTGTCGACATTGTCATTGATTAATATTTTGAACTTATTTATTATATTTATTATGTCTTGTCGACTGAAATATATGACAAGAAATTCATTGGCATAACGTAGCCCACGCTGAGGTGGTAGCCCAATACTTAGCTCTCTTGCTTTCGGTTCAACAATTCGTCGATTCAAATCCCACCTTCGACTTGGATGTTTGTAGTGGTTTGGAGCACACTTTAAACCACATGTTCTGGTCTAATTAACCTTAGTGAGAGAAAACTGTTGCGAGACATGCAAACCAAACCCAGTTCACGATAGAAATTTTACTCAAACATTAATTTTCCTGACATATATTTCGGTTGTTATTTCTTGTTCAATTCATTCAAATTGAAAATCAATTTTTATCTTTATTATTTTTCGTGGAAAATCAAAGATTAAATATTTTTAATCGAAACAATTAATCAGCACATAAAACATAATGTTATATTTGTGGGGAATGAACTGCCCAATTTAACCTCTATGTTACTTGTTAATGATAAATATATTACATTAAAAAATAATATAAAAATTTAAATGGAAATCATTATAATTGAGATATTTTATAGCACTATACGCTATATCTACAGGGGTGAAAGATATTTCGATTATAATGATACTAGTGGAAACGGGTTTAATATTGAAGGTTGCAATCTTTCTAACGGCAAATAGAAAAATTAAACAAAACATTTATAAAATGTAAATTGGATTTCTTCTTTTATGCAGTCTTATTTAGATATCTATAACGTACACAAAAGTACATTTTTTTCCTACTCTTCAGCGCTTGAAAGACAAAAGTTACTATTCTACCTTGTGCAGATACATCTACCAGAGTGAATACTCGAAAGTCTTCCATATTTCTACTTTTACGGCATTTGAATATACCTCTTACTACATATGAAATTCGCCCCTAAAAGGAATGTGCTCCATTGCTGATCAGTTACCATGGGTAACTGATCAGCGATGGGATAATGTGTGTGGTCTGGAGAAAGTTTTATCTTCCTCCAGTTCAGATCTATGAGGGAGTGGATTCTTTGGTGTTACCATCTATTGGAGGAGGTTAGTACCAAGTTGTACTTTTACATTCAGAGTACTCTAGTTAAATGAAAGATGCACCCGACTGACTAAAATCCTCTCAGACAATGACATAGTGATCTTGGCTTCTCCAAGTGATGTAAGTAATTACAATAGCATATCGCAAGACCCTCAACAGTCACCATGCAGATGTGCATGCAGAGAGCAGAAACGTAACTTCCACATCTCGCTACTAAACAGTGTCTGAGACAAAACTGGGACATTCTATTCCAAAGAAAGATACCCTAACATGAGATCCAGATTCACATAAGTTATATTATTCGTAGAAATCCACGAGTGATATAGCTTGCCGTGCCTTTTTCCGTATTTCTGTGGGAAGTAACTTTGAAGACTCCTAAGCACTCACAATGGCAAATGTATATGCAGAAGACAAAAGCACGCGTAACACTCATATTTCTTTTCAAAGAATACCAAAACTAATTTAGAACTTTAGATTCTGAAGTAAGGAATCTTATTTTCATACTCAGGTATTTAAGCTATATCATTCGTGGTATTCCACCATCTCAAATGCTTAAATGAAGGAATCACTCCCAGCATTGTTATGCTGCATGTTCAATGCTTTTAATAAGCCAATGAATCCTTTAGCAAGATTTCATCGCCTAATCTTTCTTAAATAGATATACATCCCCAATACTAAAACTTTCATGTAAGATAATTTCTATGAAAAACGTTCTAATTAATTGAAACATTTTTATATCTTAAAGTTTAAAATATATAAAATTAATAAAATAAGAGTATTTTAAATATTAAATGTTTTATTGCTTGAAATACGGTTTTGCTTTAAAACATCTACTGGCAACTGTGTATATAAATTCTAACCTTTACCAGAATATTTTTTAAAGGAAAAACTTTCGCTGTTAATATGGAAGAATTTTCATCGATATTTCAAGAAGATAAATCAATTTATTTACATGGTTAACTGTTATCTGATTATTATGCAGGTAAGCGAGTTAATGAGACAGACACTGTCAGGTTCTTTAGATTAAAATGTCAAGAGGAAACAGTTTAGATAAAGCTGCGAATGTGTCGATATCGAACAACAGTCAAGAATTCTAAATCTGCTGGCAATAATCTGAGGATGGAAAAGAGAGATTTTGTTGAATAACCAATCAGCTTAATGCTGAAATAAAAATTTTTAATGGCTACTTAAATCAGCTGGGCTAACCGAAATGCTCATATAAGCATTTCGGTTAGCCCAGATGATTAAAAAAAATCATAATATAATATGGGATTTTATGAACTATATAAAAATATTTTTACAATAGAATTTTGAATCTTATTAGGAAGATAGTAATTAGTTTAATTTTGAATATAAACCATTGAAATTTTTACAACCAATATTTTATATTTTTCAAAGATTTAGTTGATATATATTACTCATAAACAATAACTACTTTCTTTTGAACACATTCAATTGACAAGGCTAACACCAGGAAAGAGAGACTTTCTGAAACATACTAATGTGGAAGTTTTACTTCACAAAACTTTTTAAGTGCATAAGCCCTGACAATAAGACAAACTTTTGTTGCTTCAATAATAGAACCTATGCATACCAGTAATGATAACTACACTTTTATTTAATAGGCTATTAAGACTACTTTTTATGACAAAAGTTAAGTGTTCTTCTATAAAAAAAAAACAGTTGCAGTTTTTATTTTTTATCTCCGAAAACAGTTGCAGTTTTTGAGATCATTTTATTATTTAATCCTTTAAAACTCCATAATCTAGGTATTTTTTAAAACCAAATACTTAAGATATGTTAGTATAGCAATAGAAATGGTTAAAAAGATTCATCTTAATGTGTTAGGAGAAATTAAATATCTTACTTGTTATTTTTAATGGAAAGAATCATAAAAATATTTTATTTCTACTACAAGGGCTTTAAAATTAAATTTTATTAATAACGATACTGTCTACGCTAGAATTTCGTCATTTGTATTTACGTCATTTCATAATTGTCCCATAAATTTTACTTTTATTTCAGGTGCATTCATTACCGCCTAGCCTGCATGGTGACTGTGACCCTTCGTTCTCTCCGACCAAGCTCAGGTTCGAATTCCAAAAAAAGCTTGGGTGTAAAACTGAGAAAAAAAAACGCACTTTCTGCCTGTAATGGGTTTTTATTCCGTAAAAAAAGCAGTTCTGTTCCAGTCTGGAATCAATAAATGTTCTCTACTTCTGCTTTTTTGTCTTTTCTCATGCCTACCAGGTGGAGACACAAGAAAAATTAGTACATTTAATTCTGTTTTAACTTTTGTTCTATTTATAAGCAAAGTTCATTTTGAAATATAACGCGAAATTAGATGTATGTACTATTTTGAGCAAATTTCCACTCAAGTAATGTGCTAGGTATATTATACAACTGACAAATAATAACTTAAATGTGTTTAAAAATCAATGACATTTCATCTGATTGTCACTCATAAATTTTATTTGATTTTTGTGATAGTGTAAACAAATATATCTCATTTAAAAGAATTAAAAATAATCATTTTACAATATATTGAATTACATTGTAGTTTTTAAATTTAGTTAACATAACTATTTCAGTATAAGCACCATAACACTTCATGTGTATTAATAATTTAATTTTTTGACTTACAATCGGACATAGTTTTGATATTTCTAAACGAGACATTTAAATACCTTTTATAAGTATATATTCAAAAATAAACTGAATGTATCATATATATGTGAATTAATAAATAATTTTCAAATAAAAGTTGAAGAAGATTTCATCTTGGATAGCTGAGACATATTAAAGGAAATTACGGAAATTTGAAGTATAATTTCTTTAAGTTATACAAGTATCACGATTTAAAGTTTGTTTTGATTTGTAAATAAAATCATAATAATTTTAACATAGGAACGTATCTTTAACTTTACATGGTAATACTTCACTTTTAATCTTTTACATCGAGCTATACAATATTAATTTTTGTAGTAAATAATTTTAAGAATTAACTCTGAGTATGTTTAATTATGATTTTATAAAAAATTCTACTTTGAAATATTTTATAATTAAAGTTTCTTAATTTAATTTTGTATACTTAATTTAATATATTTTGTGCTAAAATATTCCATAGTGATTTCATATAAAACTATACGTTAGATAAAATATATATCCTTTCATTACATGATATTAATTTTGAATAATATTCTTTTATTTAGAATTCTACATGCTGAAATAAATCATTTCAATTTTGTATAGCCTTTATTTTAAAATGATTTACATTGAAAAATTCCTCTTTAATTTGTAAAATACTCACACCGTATTTTCTTGAAATTTTTTATGCTATATTCTACATTTTAAAGTGCTTTATGTTGAAGTATTCAGAAAATTATTTCGTATTCAACATACAGTTTTAATTTTTATTACACGATGTATAGTTAAAATATTTTATACTCGAATATTCAATTTCATTTTTGTTTAATGTTCCTATTTTAAAATGCAAATAAGTTGAAATGCTCCATATTAATTTTATACATTAACCTCTAATTTAAAAACAAAATTTTACAGTAATATTTTTCATTTTAAATACGAAAATCAATGAATAATTTAAAATAAGTGATATAATGTTCTGCTTTGATTTTCCATAAAACAATCTATTTTAAAAGGCTACATATTTGAAATATTCTATTTTAATTATGTATTGTAGTCTTACGTTTAAAACGCTTACATTTAAGAATTGTTTTTTAATTACTCATTAATTACTAATTTGAAATGATTTATATTAAATTATTCTTTTTTGACTTTGTATAGTGGCTTATAATTCAAGATGTTTTTCTATTGAAACATTCCATTTTGTTCCAAAGTGAGTCTCAAAAGATTTGCAAGTTTTTAGGAATGCGCTCCCCAGAACCACTTCTCCATCACATTTTCGAAGAATACATTTTCTGCATGCTGGTTATGATGGATCACCTCCGCTCCTAAAATGGAAGGCCAGTTTCTGGACAAATGCGTATAATTTTATTCGCAAGATGGCGATCATGCAGGCCAATGCAAAAAAAAAAAAAAAGAAAAAAAAGAAAGAAAGAAAGAAATTCCAGAGAACTGCTTTAATCTGCAAAATATGAATCATTCAAACTGAAAATTTTGGGAAAACGGAATTCCAAAAATAGCCGAAAATATATTGAATACAATCATTTATATACATTTGTTTTGTATTAATAAAAAAATTAAAGATTTTAAGATGAAAACGTTAAATTATTGTTAATAAAGTAATTATGATGAAAGTTTTTTTACGCTTATAATTGTGTTTTAAAATTGAAATAAAAATATTTTCTGAATTTACGACATAATAAGTAAATTCTGAAAAAAGTTTAAAATATTCAATGAAAGAGATTAAAGTGTTCTGTAGCTAGTACTTTAAATATTTAATGGGTTATAGTTTTAATAAAAAATTAGGGGTAAACAGCATTAAAATCTTGCTACGATGTTTATCAAATAAATGCATTGTAATCACCATAATCATTAAATTACGTTTTAGAATAGATAAATAATTATTGTTAATATCATTATGCTTTAAAATATCACCACAATGATGAAAATTGCATACATATGTATCTTCATTCCTAAATTCATTGTATTTTTGTTAATAATTGTTTGTAAAATCATATTTAACAACCAAAATACATTGAATTGTAACTTATTTAATTACCTTAAAAATCTAAAATATCGGAAAATTTACTGAATTATTGTATGATGTTTTGTAAGAATATTTTTTATTTTGGTACTCTTAAATACTTTTAATATATTTCTATAAAATGACGTCACCATGAAGTTAATACCTAACACTTAGAAGTTTACAAGAAAAAATATGATACACAGCTTCTTATTTTTTCTTTTTACAGTTGACAAGATATACAGTTAACAAGATATGATACACTCATTAATGTAAAATTAAAGTAGTGATATCTACACTGTGCTACAATGAAGAAATTAGGATCATACTTCCCTTCATAAAATGCATATTCATATAATAAACTGTTACTACGGTATCTCATGCAAGAAGAAATACTTATTATTGCAATTGATAGAGAATTAATTATTGTCTAATTATATTGTGGTTTATCGTTTATAATATCGCATCCTCCTTTAACCAGATCATGATAATCTGCAAAATATGAAATTGATAACTAATAATAGATTACAGCCTCCCACTATGACTAAAAGTTAATAAGGCAGACAAGTCATCCACATGATCTTAAAGAATCGTTCAGGCTGACCATGAGCCTTCAGTTAAGAATTGGAATCACTTGCTAAACAGCATTTCGATGACGTTTACAATAGCATGGTTTGTGATCATAACTTATAAGCTTTTCTATCACGTGTTTTCAAAAGAATCATGATTCTATTTACAGCAGAATTATGATGGTCACCTCTGTATTTTCAGGCATCATGGAGAACGTACATTGTAAGCATTTATTCAACATCTTATACAGATCCATCTATTCAGTGCCAACATCACCTGGATCACTCTAGGATATGATGCTAGCACTGGATATGATGCTAGCACTGGATATGATGCTAGCACTGGATATGATGCTAGCACTGAATATATATCTCGATTATTTTCCGCTCAGACTGATGCACATTTAAGAATAACTGTTACCTTTTTCTTGTGTAAAAACTCGTTATAATGTCATGTGTTGGATAGTTTAACGTCCGGAGATCGTTGAAAAGCATTTTAATAAATTGTCATTTTTCATAGACAGCAGATCGTATTCACATACCACAAATAATTTGTCAGTTGATGCTAAGCGATTGATCTATCACCACAGTTCAGTTCCATTAATTGATTAACTATAAGATCATCCTGAAGCTGCATTGCCAACTGTATCATCAGCATCTCTTAAACAACTGAAGATCAAATCATGAACTTAAGAACTCTTTGATCACTCACAAAAAGATCATTTCCCAATCAACATCTCAATTTTATTCATTTTTACTCAATGTTATTTAACTTTTAATTTTTTGTCTAATATTTTCTCTCGTCTATTATTTACAATAAGTGCCAACTTCCGGTTTGTACCAAAAACTGTGATACGGTGGACTATTTTGTAGGCCACTGTTGGCCTTAAAGTTAAAGCTTTGTAATCAAATATTCAATTGATTAACAGCCGGTTGCGTTTCTAAGTGGGCGCACGGCACGTTGTACTTTGTGTCCATTTCTCTAGCTATGAAGAAGGGGCTAAACCTGATAACCTATAGGTATAGACCAGGGCCTCTCCTTCTCGTTGTCTGTCTGTATGTATGTGTACATGCCTTTCCATTTCTGTTTAACTAAATGTTCAAGTATATTAGTGGGATTATTTCTGAAAACTTTCTTAATAATGATTTTTAGGATGCGTTCTTACTAATGTTTTTAAAAATTTAATCACTTATGATTTCCAGGATGTTATATTTGTCCAATAAATATCATTGGAAAATTTTAAAGCCAGTTGTATACTTTTCTGAAAACTCAATTTAAATTATGCTGAGTTTTCAGAAATTTTTCTAATAATTTTCCCCAACAATAAAAATTACTATTTTATGGATGGTGAAAATAAATTTATGGATACAAATAATCCTTCAACACATCCAGGGAATGTCAGGAATCTCGAGATTTTTTCCATTCTTTTATTTGTGTCATTATTGCAGATACAGTTTACCAAAAATTACTCTTTCCCATTATGAGTAATAATTAAAAATTATATATAATTTTTTAAAGAATTTTGGTTCGAAATTACTTTTATTTTTTATTCCTTTTTGGGAATTTATAGGTTGCATGGGATATTGAATGTGAAAGGGTATTTTAGAAACATTCTTATGCTTATATCTATTATCATAAACTTCTTATACATGCAAAACATTTAATAAAATCTACATTAATATTAATATTACGACGCGATACCTCTAAATAGCAAAAATGAAACGTTAAAGATTATTATATAAAAATTTTTTAATGAACTAATAATTTGTCAATAGCGTAAAACAAATGGAAAAAAAACATTAAAAAATTCAACAAAAATACAGAAATAACATGAAAATTGGCGGGACAAATTTTATTATTGCTTAGGACATCCGTAAAACACTTATTAATTCGTACAGAATAAAGACTAATTGAAAAAATTAAATAAGTTCAACAAAAAGGTTTAAGACAATAGTGAGTAAAAAAGACAATAGTGACGGTTGTGTGAAGTGCACTAAAATATCTTTATTGATATAAAATGACATAAAATTAGAAAATAATAATCAAAGTAAATAGAGAAAATATAAAAAATAATGAAATCACTATAAAGAAAAGATGCAGTTGCAGGTACTGAAATGAGAAAAGCACATTTTATTCTTGATTTTTAATACTATATAATATACAAATTAAATTGAAAGATTCAAGCTGAATTTAAAAGAATAAACACAGGCCTTCCTTTCATTCTTCGAAAAAAGATACTGATAATTTTCCTCTTTAATATTGTCTTTCATAAGACCTATTTATCGTTATCTATCCACAATAATAATAAAGATAATTTTCCCAGCGTAATAGTGTAAGAAAGAATTGGTGCAATATATTTTACACAGTGGAAGCTACTACTCTCGAATCCAGCCATTGTTGATAAACAGACATTGGTGAGTTATTTCTGCATATATTTCTTTCTCTGCTAAGGAACATTACACAGATATCTAAAGCTAAAATCTCTGAAATCTTCAAGCACTGTAAAAGTCCTGAAAAGGAATCCATAGTGAGAATTCAAATCCTTTAAAACATATATCACATTTATTATGCTTATGTGTTACAAGTTTCATTAAAATAGTATGCAATCAATAAATGCTAATTCCTTTATCACACAATTTTAGATATTATTTCATTTTATAGCTTGATATATGATAAAGTATGAGTCTTTCTATCAACATATAGATGAAGAATGTAACAGATTTTGCATTGCATGATACTTTGTTTTAAATAAATTAGGCAATAAGCTTTCACTTTGTAGATGAAAAACATTTAAATCAAAAGATATCAAGCTATTCATAAATTTAACTAACTGAGCCACTTAATTGTGCTTTTTCTTTATCTATTTGGCAGAGTATAATTGAATGCGCACATAGCTTCTTTTCAGAAGTGAAATATAGTTTCTTTTCAGAAACAAACTATGACTGATCAAATGATGGATGGTTACTAAGAAAGTTACGGTTATAATTATAAACCTTTATAAAGATTTCATCAGATAATGTAATTAAGCAAAGCCTTTTATAACCGTGACCTTCTTTAAACCCAGAAATCATTAAAAGAAAAAAATTGAATGAACGCGACATTAATTTGCTAACTTTCAATGAGCTTTGAGTGAGGACCTGTCAAAAAGTCAACGCAAATGTTCTGCTTGGTACATCTATAAGGTATGTTTGACATTGTTTCATTTTTAGAAACATACAATTTTAAAAGGTTTAGTTTATTGTAAAATATTGAAAATTTAAACATTAATGAAAAATATTGTTTAATATACTATTTTTTAGTTAAATATTTGTCTTTAGAAAAAATGAAATTTATCATTGAGCTAATTATAATTTTAAATAGTAATTTTAATAGTAATTTTAATAGTTAGAAATACTTTATACCATAATGAAGAAATTATTATTTTAAACAAAGCTTTTCATAAATACAAGAGTCTTGTTTTCAGAAAATTCCAATCCTTTTTCCCTTTATTTAGAGTTTACTACTAATATTTTCATTAGACAAATTGTGCAATCTAAGAAAAGAATACGTTGTTTCTTAAAAAACAAAATTCGATGAAAAATTTATGAAAAGAATATGATTCATACATCCAATCATCCGAAAACGGCTAAATAAAAATTACTAGATGCAAAAACGTTGAAAAAATACCAAACATGATACAAGAAAAGGTAAAATAATACTTTCCATTACATCTGTTGGTGATCAAAATAGGCACAGTACGAGTAACTGATATCTGATTAATAAAGAACAAATGACAATAAAAAGAGTAACATTTTGTTTCAGGGGGAACTATAAAAGAATCGCCAAAAAAATCCCTTACTCTTTGAAAAAATCGCCAACAAAATCAACAGCGATTTCAAAAAATCGCATAATGCATATAATGTATACAGAGGGTATTAACACATTTTTAGAATGATTTCGATAACGAATTTTAAAAAAGTAAATGTTTTAGAATAAAAAGTTTTGGCAACAGCTTATTATTTAAAATGGGAAATATCATCTGCTACTTTTAAATTTATTCTTCTTTCAAAATGCCTCATATAAACATGCCGTGAACTAAAGGATTTATTTTTGCGCTTTCCGAAGAGAAATATTCTTATTCCAGAATTCAAAAATGTTGTGAAATGCATGGTATTAAAATTTCTAAGTGCAAAGTAAGCAATATTATTAATCGGACAGGTAAAAACTACTGAATCATTATTTCTACATGAAAGAAGACTCTAAAAGAATAGCCTTATAAGGTACGTACTGTTTCCAATGTTTATAAAGTGAAATCTCTGGTAACAAGAAAAAATCCGCCAACACAATAATCAATTGCAAAGTCTTTAGATACATCTGTAGCAACAATGAATAAAATAATAAACCAGTATTTACAACTTAAAAATGCTAAAAAACATAATGTTCAGCAGCTTTTGCCGAGACATGTGGCTCAACGCAAAACATTTTGTAGAATCCTGTATGAAAACCACTTAGCAAAAGATAAAAGGAAAACATTGTGACCCTTGATGAAGAATATGTTCACCTAAATGACTGTAACAAAAAAGGTCTTTTTACTATAGAAAATGAAGAGATAAAATGTATAAACCCGTTTCCGTCAATGTAAAGAAATTTTCAGTAAGGGGTTTGTGATTATTGCAGGTTTCTCCTACAATGGGAAATTAAAAATAAGAAGAGTGGAAAGTAATGTTAAAATCAACTCATCATACTACCAGGAGAAGGTTTTACTTCCAATATTTACAAAAGGAACTCCACTTCTTTATCCCAATAACTTTCAAAGAGAGAAACTTTATCAAGATAAAACTATAAGTCACCCTTCGAGACTCCGAACAAAACAACACTGCATTCCTTGGAAAAATGATGACTAATACAGGTATTGCATGTATACATTTTCAAAATATCCCTGCAAAGTCTCCTGATGTTTCATCTATGGACTCTTGTGCATTTAGTCTGTTAAAAAAGGCTCTTTCTAAACGCAAACCCACCACGATAGATGAACTCTGGAAAGTAATGGAAGAGGAATGGAAAACAATACTCCTGGAAATATTGCGAATAGCTCTTCTATCATGGAAATCATGATGCAGACCTACAGTCCAGAAAAAAGGCTATCAGTTCGAACATTTAAAAAAATAATCTTTACATTTTAAACATTAATCAAATTCCCCCAAAATCATTCTAAAAATGGGTTAATCCCCACTGTAATTCCCAACGTACTACAAAATAAAGCTTTTCAGTAATTTTAAAGGGAATGTTTTCCTTATTTCTAATTGAGAGAGTGTTTTGAATTTCATTGTTTTCTTATCATTGATGTAGAATTTTTACATCTTACCATTTTTTTTTTTTTTTTTTGCTTGCTAGAAATTCCTCTGTGGTGACTCACCACATCTTTTCTGAGAAAACTCTTAACCTTTTACTTGTTCGAAGTGAAAATAAAAACATGTCCATCAAATTTCTGCGCCAATGGTATTAACTTCATGAAATGTACCCAACCAATCAGCACACTTTTTTGGTCGCGGCTTAAACATTCTTTCCGAACACAGAACACTTGCTCTCTAAGTCTCATGCTAAGAGGACGTGCTCTTTCATTAACAATTAGGTGAAAACAAATTGCCTCACAGTTTTCTAAAAATGAAGGAATTCTTTCTGGCATTTTAAAAGTGCCATCTATGCTTTACCGTGGGAAATGAAAGAAAAATGTCAATCATCGTATTCAACTTTTAATAATTATTTACGATATTTTTATCTCGCACACAGTGGACTGATAATGTATTGTTTTAAGACATTTTAATGCTCCCTTCGCAATACCCTTCCGGAAGACTTTTCAATACAGCCGTATTTACAATCTGCAAGGGGAGGGTGAATTCCCACGAAACCACCCTGAGACAAACAGAACATACTGACAGAAAACACATATAGAAAACATAAACGTAACATCCATTTTTCATTGTTCAATAGTGGCTGGGATCGAACTCAGGACCTTCTGCATTAGAGAGCAGTTTTCTCTATACCACTAGCCCATGGAAGCCCTGGTGTTAGAAAATATAATATTAATTAAATAATTTTACATTTTTATAAACATAATATATAAATAAATAATCATATTTACATTGCTTATTTAAAAAAATACTTTTATTTTGGAAAGAAGTGCACATATTGCGAATTTGTTAATTGTTTTTCTAATTAACCAACAATCAAAAATATATTAAAGGGGGTGTAAGAAGTTCTTACTTCAGTATTTAATAAGTTCGTAACAAAAGCTTCCCAACCACATTTGATATTTTTAAGCTGATCTGTACGTCAGACCACATTTTGTGATGTAAAATAGTGCCTTGGACAAAACTCTGAGTGATTATCATTAAAATATAGTAAATATCGTAATTTTTTTAAGTTATGATTTTCCAACAAAAGCTATAATTACGTTTTTTTTCTGGTATCCATTGGCAAGAAAACTAGTGGTCTTGATCAGCTAAAAACCAAAAAATTTATAATGTAAATATTGTACACTCAAATAGTTATTTATTCCAACCATTTTGATATTCTGAAATTTTTAATTGTGTAGCATCCTAATTTCAACCTTCAAATTTTTATTCAAACATTTCCATTTTACGTTACTGTTACGTTTTTATTTCAAACCGTATTACAAAAATATAATAAACATTTTAAATATTTATTCCAAAGTAATATTTATAAATACCATTTTCAACGTTTTCAAAACGTTGAAGATAAAACTTCGAAAATATTGTGCTAGTTCAACACGAAATTGATAACTCTGATATTGGAAGAATTCACTTTATTTATTGTCCCAAAAGTATTCGGAAATAATTCCTTAAATCGAATTAGATTCATTCCATTGTACTTTCTCAGCATAATAAACTTTATACTTTTCCTTACATCAGACAAGTTTCTTAGTGTTTTCTTCGAAACTACACTTATAATAAAAAAAAATTTGTCTTCCTTTAACAAGTAGAGTCTGCATGTACACAAATATTCAAAATGGTAAATTTTCAAGATGATATCATTTTAAAGGACAGTTAGATTATTTTAATAGGAAGATATTTTTAACATTATTAAATGAAGAATATTAACAAAACAATATTAACGCAGTTAATATAAATACATATTGATTTTAAGCATTTTTATAAAAAGTTTATATCATTCCCTCACTAGTAAAAATATAGGTTTAAATATAAGAGTAAAAGAAACTTTTATTTCAATATTGTTACACAATTATATTCCTTAAAAAAAGTAATAAATATGTATTTGGACATATTTAAACTATATATTTTATTAAACTTGAGAATTAATAATAATTATTTTTTCTTACACCATGATAAAGAAAAGCATTTCAAACGTTCGAGAAAAGCGTAAATATCATTTTAAATTATTTTAGTCTAGATATATGAATTATTATAAAATCATTCGTTTCTTATATAAAAATAAACAAACACTTTAAAATTTAAGACAATTTTTTTTTAATATTTTAAAGCACATAAATTTAGAAATGAAGAAATTTATACCATTTTTTTCCCCTTGAAAATTTAAAACATGTCTTTAAGGATTATTAATATTCAATTTAATTTTTTATTAATAAAACTGACTTTTAAAATGGAATATATTAAGTATGAAAGAGAAAACATTTAATAAAAGTTGTTCTTTACTCTTAAGTAATAGGATGTTTTTCTGTACTTAAATTTTAATATTCAATAATTAAACATGTTTTGCTTAATGATTTAAAACTTTTACTTAAAAAAATTCGCTGTGAGTTTTATTTATAAAACTTTCATCAAAATCTGTTAAGCTAGTTTTTAGACATTTAGTTTATCTAAATCTTAAATAAATGGAAAATATTTCGTAAAGTATGCAATTTCGAAAAGTGATATCTGCATGAAATATTTTACTTTTATTTCCCAAAATATAAGTGTTATTTACTTTAGAAACTTTGGTGTTGTGGGACAAGATTTGACAGTTGTCATTTTTCTAAAGCTTGTGAAAAAGCTTCAATTTTTACAGTATTATTCATTTTTTGGTGGAGATACTGACATTTGACTTACGAAATAATATTTTTACTGTTTCCAACTTTTCATCATTTTGAGATAAAGAATTTTAATCGTTTCTATTATCGATTACAATAAGACACTCGATTGTAATCAAACAGTTAACGGATTACATGTATGCAATCCAATTTATAAGAGAAGATGTATTACCGTCTTGTTATTTTAAAAGCATATTAGTCAGACTAAAACTTTATTTAAATAGTAATAAAATAATAAATTTTAAGCCTTCTTTTTAATTTATAGGCAAAAGGATATTAATCATGTAATTTTGAAAATAAATTGGACTAAAACATTATTTGTTGTTGTTACTTATGGCATTTGAACAATTCAAGCTTGCTATACTATTGGCTAGACGAATTTAAGTCAGTAGGATGCGTCTTTCATTTAACCAGAGTACCATGAAGATAAAAGCACGACTTTGCTCTAAGCTCCTTCGATAGATGGCACCATTAGAGGATCCATTTCCTCAGTTTAGACATTGTTCTGGAGGAAGAGGAAAAAACAGTATTTCAATAGTAGTAAAACAATAAAAATTGAGTATGCAATTTAATTTAGGAAACAAATAATATTGCCACGTGTAATTTTGGAAACACATTAGTCAGATTAAAACTGTTTTTAAAACAGTATTAATCGACTCTGAACTCTCAGCTCCGTGGGACCGAATTTTATAGTGCCTATATCTCTTCCAGTGACTGAGTGTTTTATTACCAAGCATACGTCCCAGTTAGGTGGTTGGCCTTATACGAAACTTCCAGCGTTTAAGTTCTCAATCAAGTCTGGTAATCAGTTTCATTGAATCACTGAAGAGATGAAATGCTGATTCTAACTAGCTCAGTTCGGGATCGAACCTATGATTTGGAAGCTTGAAGTGTTACCATTACGACTCTAGGCAAACATTCTCAAATTTAGCTAACTTAAATTCATTTTCTTGGATTTAGAAAAGAGTTTAGATTAATCTTACTAAGGTTAATTAAGGTTAATACATAATATGTTAGATTAAATAAGGTTATTGTAATACGTATTCTGCAGACTGAGTCAAGAGACAAAGCTATCTGTCTCATAATTTTAAATCACAGTCAAAACCACATTTGTTTTGCATTTTCCTTTCCATATTTTGACATTTCAAAGTATGATAGACTAGATCTATGTGATACGCATTGATCTTTTTCAAATGGCAGTTATACGTTGAGTCAGGTATCGAACCAGCTATTTTCCGTAACATAAAAATTACACCTTTTAACATTGGGGTTTCTTTCATTCTACATTTTCTATGAGAAAAATTTCTGAATCTGTAGAACATAAGTGTTGTTCTGTGGTTAAGCTCCAGAAGAAAATTGAAAATTATATCTATCTCAAAACGTTTCGCTAATCATTGAATTAGAGATTTGTTTGTGTAATTATTTGTTTTAATATTATCAGTAGTAAGAGTATATATATAAGACTCTTTTCGATATAAATGAATACCATTTTATTGATATATATTTGTTCGTATTGATGCAACCCGAACTTGAATATTTTTTGATTGTTATTTTATTTCAACAAAAATTAAAAATAAATATATTTTAGTGCTTTGAAAAATAGGCCGGCCAACTTTTCTAGTGGTCAGCGTACCTAACTATGTAAAGGGAGGTCCTGGGTTCGAATCACTTTTCAGGCAGGAATGTACTTTCTCTCTCTCTATCCAGTCTTTGTCCTTTCCTTGTGTGTGTGAATGAAGTATAAATGTGATGCCTACACTATAAACGGGTTCCTATGGCATGTGTGAGGGTGCGATTGTGGCCCACCCCCTGTGGTGCCCCCGGGGCAACGTCTCGGCGGCTAAGAGGTCGCTGTGTCCATAGATTATTAGATTCTGTTGCAGTTGTAACTGTCTACAATCTGCCATTGGAAAAAAAAAACTTTGAAAAATAGCTAAATATTATATTAATTGTCTATAAAGTTTGAAAAGCAATGTATTGTTAAATCATATTTTTTAGATTAATATTTTTAACTTTGAATTATTATGAGTAAATACTGCGTAATTATAAATACATGAAAATATGTGCATAAATATGTTTCGATTATTTTACATTCCAAATTTATGGAAATCTGAAAAAAAATTGATTTTTTAATTAAAATTTTTCTTGATGCTACCTTTTTTTTTTTTTTTTTTTTTTTGTTCAGTTCTCCTTTTAAATCATTCGTGGAGTTGCTTAATTATAACACTAATGCAGTTCTGTATTAAATTCCAGTTAAACTGCCCATTCTTTTGACACCGCGTAAGAAACAACCTATCGTCCGGAGGTCATTGTAATGTATTTTAGAAACTACTGAGTAAATTGCAAACCGGAAGGCAAGTAATGGGGAATATTCACAACTCTCAATGGAGATAATCTGGAAAATTTTCAAGTACACACCCGATGAACCTGTATTCAGATGCCAGAAGCGTGGCATTCATCTCCCGCTGGTAAGCAGTGACTGTGATTGAACCACTAGACGTTATGATACGCAGAGCGCGGTACCACCATTCAGACATGTTGAGCACTTTCTGTACGTATAGTAGAATTTTGAAAGATGTAGTAGAATTAATAGTATTTTGAAAGACACGTCGAGTAGAATTTTGAAAGATGTAGTAGAATTAGTAGAATTTTGAAAGACACGTCGAGTAGAATATTTCTCTGAATGGGTTTCCACCCATTCTGAAAAAAATTCGAACTACAAATTAAAAGTGATTTAATAAGTATCAGTTATATCAAAATGATACTTTATATACATATATATATATATATATATATATATATATATATATATATATATATATATATATATATATATATATATATATATATATATATATATATATATATAATGGGTGTGTGTGTATGTATGTCTGTATATATGTATTTATGTATATGTAGCTGCCACTAGAACTCTGCTAAAGGATTGGAATCAACAACCCTTAAATGATAATGCCCCCCAGGGCACTTTCCTTTGTACTTTTGATGAACAGGTGAGTTTGTCCAAGCAACATTAACTGAAAGTAAAATGTACTTAACTTCTTCAAAATACAGTAATGAATTTATTCCCTTTCCCCCTAGGTTAACATTTATTACATTTTATTAAACATTTTGCAATTGAATACTTATATATTTATATACAACCTAGAAAAAGTCTTATACATAAATTGAAGAAATCTTAAGGAAAGGTGCCTGTTACTTAGCACTATAAAACATAGCTAAGTGCATGAACCTAAAAACTATTGCTGAAAATGTTCTATCTACGTTCAGTATTATTATTGAACATCTACACATTCTAAACGTTCCAAAGCTAAGTATCGTTAAGCATGTGAACAAAAACTATTATTCTTTAATATTTCTAATCTGCTGATCATTAAAAGTAGAATTAATTTATGAATTTGTCACAACTTTCTTTCATATATTCTCTTTATTTTTGTAAGTGCACTTTCGCATTGTCTCATGAGTTCATTTATTTTTAAAATAATAATTTTAATAGTTAAATTATCTATGTGAAAATAATGAGCAAGTCAGACACACAATTTTTTAATATTTTGAATAATTTATCATAAATTATTTAATATATTAATATAATTTATTTATTAATTATTATTTCATTTTGATAATTCCTAACAACTGTTGAGTGGGAACTCATTTAATATAAAATGAGGATGGCTTCTATTCCCCACAAATTAAAGAGTCTGTTGCTTTACACAAGTTTACACCTTATTTTAAGAATAAAATGTATGCATTTTAGACATAAAACTCATATAACATCCAAGGAATACAGCACTAAGATTATAGAGATACGAAAATTTTATGATTTTACAATCACTTTACCGCAATCCTTTTTCAATATGATAAGCACAAAGACTATTGTAAAATAGATATTTAAAGGTTTACGTGTTTTCTGCTTTGTGAAACATTAATATCACCGGTTATCTGTAAAAAGTGCTCTTGATAAGGAATTTATTCAATGATATTAAAATATTTTTAACAGCCTTACATTATCTGGTTTTTCCCTTATGGGATATCAAAGTTTTTGAAACAAATACAGTAGAACTCCAGTTATCCGAATCACTTGTTATTTGAAACGCCTTTCAGAATTTCAGAAAAATAAATTAGACGGAAGAAGAGATGGAAAATGGAAAAAAGAAAAAGAGTCGAAAAAAAGAAAAGCTAAGAGTAGGGAAAATATTGGAATGAGACGTGTCACTTGAGGAATTCAAAAACATTCTTTTGAAAATTTCTGGATGTTTATAAGTTAATGCTGAAGACATAGGAGAATGGACAATGATTCAGACACTGAATTTCACATTGCAAATGATGGTAAATATAATTTAATGAAGATTCCCTTAGTATCCCTGCTGAAGCAGACACGGGACCATCAACTAGTGAAGAAATTGCTGCTTTGAAATTGCTTTGAAGTAGATGGAGCATCAGCCCGAGTTGTGATAGCATGGAAATTCTCATTGTCAAGCTGATGCACGATTTGGTTGTCCAAAAACCGATGAAGGCAGTGAAACAGATTATTATGATCGATATATTCAGTAAGCAATTATTTTCATTTACAGCACTGTACATACATACTGCATAATTGTAAGCACTTTAACATGTTTTTCAAATATTATTTTTCTTTAAATTCTTTTTCTTTGAAAATATACAGTTTTTTTTCTCCCATTTCCAACATACGATACTTAGTTAAAAATGGACATTTTCTTCGAAAAAATCCAACTATCCGAATACGGTGTTGTCCCAATTCTATTGTATTTTTAAAGATCAATAATTTAATCTATTTAATGAGATTTGGAACAGATATTGATGCTTTATAAACTGAAAAGAAGTAATGGAATTTTTATTTGTGTTTGTAAAAATAGTTTAAAAAATAAGTATAGAATGGTATCAGTTTATAGTTATCAATTAGAAAAAACACACAGTTCTTAACCAGCAATGATTGTTTTGAATTTTACAGGGCATTTTTTCAATTTTCTTCATTCAATTTTATATTTATGGAATACTACAATTATCTCAATGAATCATTTGTTAAACATCGATAAATAAAACCCATAAAGTTTTATTTATCGATGTTTTCGATTCATACTATTGTAGATGTAAATATCTACTATATCATAAATCAATTGTTAATGCATAAAATCAATAAGTTAGATAATTTTTATGAACCACTAAAACATTCAGAAAGTTAAGCAATATACAAACATTGTTATCAATTTTATTTACATTTTTTTAACGTTGAAATTATGTCAAAAAAGAAAGTTTTGATGAAAACAAAATAAATAAGAAAATTATTAAACATGCACGGTTTCTCCTTAATTTTTTAACAAAAAAAATATATTCAAGGAGTGTGTAGTAATTATAAAGAAAAATTCTTATACACACAAATTAAAGTATAATCATTTTGATATTATCGTTTCTTTTAATATTTTTATTGAAATGTGATTGCTAGGAAAACTGTCAAGCGATAAAAAAAAATTTTAAAAATTGTTTAAGCTATTTTTAAGAAAACAAAACCTGCAAAAATTATAAAATTTCTTATGTAAGTGTTCTCCAAATAGAAACTTTTTTGTGACGCTTGTTATAAAATTTAAAAGTAGGCAATATTTTCAAGCTCTTTTAAAAATTATGAAGGTTATGATGGAAAAGTTAAATGAAAGTGAAAAAAGTAAAAAGATGATAGAAAACCCGGAGATCATAAATTATATAAGAACTATTTCCTATGGTTGAACATCGATCATATAAATATTATATAAAGAATAAGAAATCTGAAAAAGGTCTACGCTCAAATTATTTTAAATCAAGTATAAAAATATTGCGGGATATTCACCTAAATAAGCTGGAAGGGGGGACTAGATTTCAATTATATGAAGAAAATAACTAAAGAAAGTAAAATATTATAAAAGTAAGTAATTTGAAGAGTACATTTTTCAAAATGTTTATTCCTTCTGAAAAACATATTTCTTATTTAGAAACAAATCAGGAAACAAGAACTCATGAAATCAATCTAGCAATCAATAAAGATTTTCAAAATGTAAAATGGATTTTGAAAATGAAAACGAGTATTAAATTTGGTTATTTGATGATATGAATTCGAAGAATATAAGTAATCCTTCATTACAGAAAAGGGATTCCGTTTTCCATTTAACAAATAAATATTGTCTAAGGAACAAAAGCAAATACCATAGTTTCCAAAAGAAACACTGCAGCTTTTACGTATTTAAAAGCTAATTTTTTAAGATTAAGACCTTTCCACAAAAGCAGTGTGTTTACATGCATTTAAGAAATATACTTCTGCAGTTTTGCAAATTAGGTAATGTAGTCCATGAGATTCGAAGAAAATATTATAAATAATATCAATTGACAACGGAAATGAAAGAAATCCAAGGTATATTTGCAATATTTCTTTCAAGAGGCCGTTGTTGCACCGGCATACTTCCCTGTACCCTGAGATGGACTTTACAAGTTAGATAGTAGCAGCCGGATGGAGTCTTCGTGATTTTGATGCAAGGAGCAAGCAGAAGATTCCCAAGACTTGACTTGCCACCCCCAGATGCGCCACCTCACCTGGAGGACATTGCGGTCAGATTTAGTGTACCCCGATCGCCTTTAGAGAAAACAGAGGAATCTTGGCCAGTCTGTGACTCAATCTCACTTCCTTCCGAAAGTGAGAATGACTCCCTCATTAACCAGGCCCTGTGACCACAATTTTGGCATAGGGTATAAAATTATATAGGAAAACAATGGTACACACAAAATTCATAGGATTATGGAATTACAAGAATATATAGGATCACAAGTTTACAAAAATACATGGAATTACACACTTACAGGAATACACAGAATTACAAATGTATGAAAATACGAAGGATTATAATTAATAACTTTAAAATAAACAACTCACTAAAAATTGAATTTGAAGAGGAGCTCAAAAATCAAAAACAGTCTATTGAAAAGGGTCCATTAAAGCATGTTGAAGCTGCTATTTCTTTAGTAAAGTCCAAGCACTAGGAATAAGTACTTAAGTCCAAGTATTTAGGCTTGGAATATTTCAGAAGAGGGTCAATGATGATTCTTCTTGAACCACGTGAATAAGCACTCTTGACTAATAAGAAAGTCCATTAGTTGGTTTAATTTTCGTCTAGAGGTCTTGTTAGAGAGTACGGCTCGTTTCCAGTTAATGACCCACTGCTTTGCAGGGGTTGATAAGAGCCATGTGGAAGTGAGATAGTGTATTGGATCTTCCTCGTTACCACAGGTACAATTTGCGGTGTCCGTTAGACCGACGCTGTAGAAGTAAGTAGGGAATGGGCCATGGCCGATCATGAAAAGGATTTCATTCCTGGTCCAATTTAAAGATTTATTTGTAACTGTAGAGATTATTTCATCTCTACAGTCCTTTTCAAGAAGCCGTAGTAGCCTGGTGGTTAGGGCATCAGCCTTCCATCCGGAAGGGCGGGTTTCTATACCCAATGCAGCCAAAGACCCACAAAGTACATGCGATATACCAGATCGTTAAATTTGTGGAAATGAAGGTCGGTCATAGAGCAGTTACCAAGGATACAATGGTCTGCAGCAAATTTCCTGCCCCTTCAGATCAATGTCAAAATTGATAGAGTGGATACTATGATGGTGTCATCTATCGGAGGATTTAAATAGTAAAGACGTACTTTCACCTTCGTGGTGCTCTGATTAAAACAAAAGACGCTCCCTATTGACTTAAATTCGCATAGCCAAGGCTTAGCAAGCTTGGCTTGTCCAAGTGTCATAAATAACAACAACATTTTTTCCCCAAAATTTACGTTTTATATTTAATTTTGCGCACTTCTTAAATGATGAATCCAAAAATTATAAGACAAAGATTAAACATTTGTAAGCTAAAAATTGATATTTATAGTGATGTTGCTCTGAATTTAATAATATAAAGTAATAGAAATATTATGTCAAATAAAACATAAAAGTGATATACTTTAGAATTTGATAAAAAGAAAATCTTGAATATCATGCTATGCTATTTGAATTCTAAAATAATATCTATAAAATTGTAGCGAACTCAACTCAAAATATCTCTTCCTCCCCCTCCCCCGTTCAAGGAATCCATTCTTACTGCGGAAAACTCTTGGTGATCAACTTCATTCGGATCAAATTTTAAAAAAATTTCAATTGCTTACTATATGAGCATCAGTTCATTCACACTATTTTAATTAATTTTCTTCTGCTACCAAAATATTTTTTATACTTTTAAATTTATTTTTTTCAATTATGCTTTGTAGGTAATGATGATCAAAACACATCTATAAACCTAGACGTATTCGTCAAATCCAGTAAAAATTGGATCTTGTAAATGAAAAACTGTTTCTCAGGTGACAATACCATTCCTTTACGTTCATAAAAATACAACAGCAGAAGATTTTACAATGAAAGTAGATCAGACACTGAGATAAGATCAAATTTAGTATTTTGCGGCTTTCAGATGTAGTAATCCCTTAGCATTAAATTTTAAATTATTTGGACAACAATTCGACAGTCCGTCCCTAAATGGCCAAACAGTCACTGTAGATTTTTTTGTCTTGAACTGTATTCCATTAGAAGGCATGTTGGCAGGCAAATTTGGCTCATTTCCCCGAGACATCCCTGGTTTCAAGCAAACTGTCCTGGAAGATCTCTTGCTTTTGATTAAGATAGATATGTTCAGACAGCACTTTCCCGATTTTTCAGTGGACGTCTGAAAGGGGCTTATATTCGAGAGATATATCAAGGTGCACCCAAATTGTCCTAAATGTCAAAATCAACCGATATCAACGACCCATATCTTGAAAGTGCCTGGGGTTGTCTCTTGAGGACCTATATAGGTCTCCTACGCTTGTTTTCGACTTTCTGAAACTAAATGGACTCGTGGACCTCGTCTAGTGTATATATTTTGAATTCTGTGACAATTTGACCTTTTAGTAACTTGAAAAGATACCATTTACTATCTAGACCATAAATCAACAGAAATCCATCAAATGAGGAAAAGACCACTCTAACTTCAATATTGGAAAACAATAAATTATAAATGCCTTTTTAATTATTGAATTATTAAAAAATTGTGATAAAAAGTCAAAACTCTGGTGACATTTTATCACATTTTATCACGTTTCAGTCTTTTCATTTAGAGCAAAAGATGTCTATCATGGATTGACTATCACTATTATTATCAAGAATAAATATTATTACTAAGCATAAAAGGAGTTCAGTTAAGGTTTAGTGATTATCATCGATTTTGTATTGTGATCTTGCTTCATTTGTATGACAATACTATGTGAAAAATATAAACATTTTCCTGTTTTGTTTATATATATATATCTGTCTTACTTAAAAGCAAGTGTTGTATTTTCTCTACGGTAATACTAATCTTGTTTTGCTATTTTAAAAACAAAACAATTATTTGAAAATTTTAACGATCTTAAACTCGAGATAAATATTAAGTGAGAAATAAAAATAAGAAATTTCACAAAATCATAATACCATTTGCATCAATGTTAAGAAATAAACTAAATATATATATTTATTTTATTTTTAAAAACAAGAATCTTCTGCTAAATGATTTTACATTTAGATCAATAATATATTTTTATAGATCAAAATAAAAAAATTTATAATTTATCGCTAAGTATTTTGTTAATTAAAAATTTTTACAACCAAATTTAGAAATGATAAATACGATCATTATTGATAAAAAAGCAAGTTAACAAGTTAGAGTGAATTTTGCATAAATTTATTTGCTGGCTCTTTGAAAATTCTCAAAAATGTCTGAAAAGGTCTCAGAAAAAATTTAAATTACGCAATATTTAAATTGTTTCCACCCGGAAATCAGGAGAAAATAAATTAACTTTGGATATATACCATAGAAAATCATATAAATCTCATTAAAATTTTTCCATTTTTCACAAATAACTTATTAAAATTTGATTATCAAACGACATAATGATATATTATCAACAACCTTCTTCATCTAAAATTCAAGTCAAAAAAATTAATTGTTAAAATTGTTTGTAGAAAATTAGTAAAATAAATTTAGCAGTTTAAAAAAGAGCATTTTAATTGAATATTCCTCAAAAACTCCTACTCAATCAATTAATACTATTCCTTATTTTGTTAATAAAACCTGAAATTAATTATTTTACTTTTTCAAAGTCGTTTATTTCATTAACTGAATTTGCTTATTTTAATTTCTCGTTAAATCTTAAATTTTTTAACAGTGGAAATGATTAATCAAATTTTTAGATATTGATGTTTTTAATTATAGAGCTTTTAAGGAAATCTTATTATTGGATTGATTTAAGTTTGTATTCCCTCTTGGTTGTAACAGCCGGATCTGAGCCATCAAAGAATAATGAGTAAAATGTTACGTCTTGCATAGCCCAACGGTGGCTTGATATTCTCCGAGCATTTGTGTGCTTGTTGTTAAGTAGTTCGGCTTAAAAACAAAAAGGAAATGAGTCATACGTTATGAGGAATTACGCATGTGAGAACAGTAAATGTCTTTAATCATTTTTTTATATTTTTTTAAATCAAAATAAGCAATTTTAGAAGTGATTTTCATCACTTCTGAAATTGCTTAGTTTTATTTTAATTTATTTTTTCAGAAAAAAATTTTTTTAAAGATATTTTTATTTTAAAACGAAAACAGGATGAAGCTTAAAGAAGAAAATGAGGTACATCAATATGTTTACACCAAGAAACGTAACTAAAAGCGAAAAGACATTTCTTTTGGAGTCAGTAGCCAGATTCAAATTATATCAACTCACGTTTCATAAATTAATACTGAAAAGATATATGATACTTATTTTAAATCAAAACAGAGAAGTGCTAATGAGAGGAAACAAATCTGAAATTGAGGAAACTCAAAACTGAAAAGGGAAAGAAGCGTATCTGTTTCACACGAGAAACGTGCTTATGTCACGTGATTCCTTGCTTATTTTGCAATTAATGTTGCTTTCAAAATGTATATCATTAAAAAGAGAATCAAATAGGGGTGGAAAATAGGTTTAAAATTTAAAGCAAATATTTATTTTTTGGTATGAGAATATGTTAAAATTGTCGACACTAAAGTAAGGACATATAAAATACTTAAATTAGTTAGACATTTTCTTTTAATGTCAGACTTCCGTTGAAAATTCAAATAATTGCGTTTTTTGAAAGTTTGGAAGCTATATGGAACTAGTTGGTCTAACTTGCCAACTTTCATGTTTACTTAAATTTTACTGGAAAAGCCCCCGTAAATTTTGGAAAGAAATTGAGATACAGAAAAATAAAGTTTATTTAGATTTGTACCAAATGCAGTTTTGTGCCAGATTGGAATACTGCACTAATTAAATTAACTACATCAAAATAATCATCTATTAAACAATTTTTCAGGAGTTCAAATCAGCATTTCTTACAAAGGAAAAAGGGCGAAATGTATATTTTTAAAATATAGTAATAAGAAAACTAAGATTATATTTTTTGCTTGAACTTTTTCATCATTAAAAAAGAAAGCAAGAATTATTTTAAGAAGGAATATTATTAGCATATATTTTTTATTCACTGCAGACTAAATAATTTTTCTTATATTATTTTATTTGTGAACAGAATGCAATTTCGTATGTACAATTATTTTTAAGATCTAACCCTTAATTTTCTGTTTCCCAGACAATCGTTTACAAGAACTTTTTTATCGGTTTCCCACATGTTCTTAAAATTAAGCGTCTATTATATTATAATTTTATAAATTGATATTATTTATCACCACATGTCTTGTGCATTATATTAACTGTTACTCTTGACTTAAAAATTAGGGGTCTGACATCAAATAAAATTGCTTCAAATAAAGAAATAAATGAGTGTAATAAGTCAGATTTTTACTGATATCTAGAGGTTAAATTTTTAAAAAAAATGTTACTAAAATTTTCTTGCCGAAAAGTGTGCAAATTTCCTCATATTCTTTTAATTTCCCATCTTCAGGCACATCATCAACAAATCTGTTTATCTTCTCTTTCACATTTACCAGGATCCATAAATAGTTGTTTTCTATTCTATCTTTTGTTAAATATGCTACATTTTAAAATGATTTTTTGAATTAAATAGGATTTATTTTCACATATGCTTTTATTATCCAATCACACAAATTCCAACATAACATAGCACATTTGGCTTCCTTTTGTAAATGTATTATAACAAAAATACATTTTAAAGTATTCCTTGACGAAAAGTGGGATTTTTTGTAGCCAAACTTTTTTTTTATTTAAAATAAACAAAATGGTGCCAAAAACACTGTGCAGTGATACATAATATATATAATTTTTTTACAAACGAGTATTTTTTACTATATTTAACATTAACCAAACTAGTGCTAAATTGGCGAGAAACCAAAGGGCACTCTAAAGTTTAGAACACCATGTTTTTCACTTCCTAACATTCAAATAAGTCAGGTTTACCTTAAATATTTGTAAATGGTTTATTGAAGCACACATTTAAAAACTGAATTTTTGGCGCTATTCCATCTGTAGAAACTTTTATATCTGTGTTGTACTCTGTCATCTATTTCCTATATCATCCATTAGACTCTGCCATGTGCATTTCCTATATTATTTATTAGACTCTGCCATGTACATTTCCTATATCATCCATTAGATTGGATTTAGACAAATTATTTTATAAATACTTCATATCCTCAGTTTGTCATTAATGGTGTTAAACTGGGGATAATAAATATTTAGAGCTTTCTGTCCATCCATCTTTTTCCGGACTCATCGAAAAGCCTGAAGTAATCCTATTTATAAATAGCTTCTAATTTTATGTTTCTTCTTTAAACAAAAAAAAGTTTAAAAAATATCAGAATTTAAAAAGATACATTTTGAAAGTATAGGTGCAAGTTTTATGCAGGAACATATCATTCATTCAGTACAGGAAACCAGAAATTTCCACATTTCTAGGAAAAATATTTCATAAGATATTTCTTGAAATAAATAAAATTTGCAAAGAAGTTTAATAGGATTTATTTACTATTTATTAAGAATCAGAGCATCTAGTTTTAAGCAATTTACTCAAATTGTTTTCCCAAAATATTTTTGCAAGAATCTAATCCCAAACACTTAAAAATAAACAATAGTTAGTGAATTAAAAAACCAATTAAAGAACTTGTGAGCTATAGAACTGAAGCCCAAAGCAATAACCATTTGTTTGCCATTATCATGCACGGTATAGACCTTTATAATCTTTTATTCAACAATAACAACTATGGAACCTTGTATTCCGAATTAACCAATAACTTCAACCTACCAATAACTATTCAAGTATGGTAAAATGTTTTGCATTCATCTGATGAATTTTACCGACATTGCCTATTTGCTTTTGTATCTTATCCTCTTTTCTATATGGATTCTGGATTTCATTCCAATACATCGCAGTATACAAATGAAATGAAATAAATAAATAAAATTGTATAATTATAACTGGCTATCATTTTTGGGGAATGTTTTTCAAATAATTTGGACAAACATTTTGTTTACTATAAATTTTACTAGATAACTATACCAACTTATATATTCTATTTCATTATAGAACTCATGTAATACATAAAGTAGGTAACTTTAACATTTGCTGCCTGCCAAACTGATCTACCTGCAAGATTTGAGATGCCATACAGTATGAAAAATTATCAATAATTCAATTAATGTCCCAAGGAAAGAACAATTAGAAAATATATTTAGATTTTGTGGTATTACCGTTTTTGTGTTTATTATATACAATGTTTCCATTGTTTAAAGATATTTTTATTTATATAATAATTATGCACACACTGTTAAAGAATTTTAACTTGGTGGAGATGTGTCAAGTGGTACTAAAGCTTGTACCACGTGCTAGTTTTGGCATGAATGCATAACGTCTGATTTCGACGCAATGATAAATTCAACGTCTGATTTCGACACAATGATAAATTTGAAATATTTTCATTTGTGGTGCATAAAAAAGCATTTTATTGACTAGACGCTTATGGTGAGGTCCATTTAAGCAAATTTTTATAAACTACAAATGTAAAAATTTATTTACATTTGTAGTTCAAAAAAATTTTTTTTAATGACTGGACGTTTATGGTGCGGTTTACCAAGACTTTTAGCATTACAAAGAAAAATTGACAATCTGTGGCATGGGTGCCAAAACTGGCACGCAAACCATAAGTTGCCGATGAAATTTATTACATTTGTATTACATTCAAATAAAAAAAGTTTTAACGACTCGAAGTTTCTAGTCTGGTCCATTTAGGCTTTTGACATTGCAAGGAAACATTTCATTATTTATTTTTATGAAAAGTGTGTTCGACATTTCAATAAAATTTAAAATAAAATTAAACATTTTATTAAACATATATAACATTGTTTAATTTATATAACATATAAAAAAAGTATTACCTAATTTCCCATTGGCATTAGCAAATTTTCTAATCATTTATATTTCAGGAAAAAAATAATGTTTACGTTCATTGAAATATTTTCATTCCTTGCATTCTGATTACGTTGAAGAATACCTATTTTTTATTAAAAATACTCGTTGCATAATAAAATACTCTTTTTGACTCAGTTATTTCAAAACGAATCATTTGATCTCTCGATATTGCTTGTAATTATTAAACTAGATTACTTTTGATAAAGTTCACACGATTTTTAATGCATTTTTATTTGAACTACTTTACTCACCTGAAACATTGAAAAAAATCAACAAAATGTTAAACAATAAAATGTATTAAGCCATTAGTTACTTATTCGTGAAATATTCCCTAATGTATATATACAAACTATTTTTAATTACTTCAGTATTGCTCCAAATAAAAACTGTTAAAAATAACATTTAACAATCATTTTTTAAATTTTATTTACATTATTTAAAATGTGTAAATAGTAATTTTTTTTCAAAATTTTAACAACTTGATTATAGAGATTTAAATAGTTCATATATTTTAGAAAAGATGTGTCATAAAAAAATGCTTTAAAATAACTTTAAATTAAAATTTCGAATAATTATAGCTCAATTATTTAAAACAAATTTTAAATTAAGTGCTTTATATATAATTATATATTATTATAAAAATATTTGTTTTACAAAAACATTTCAGTTGCCCATGAATACCTTATTTTATTTCTCTTAGTAAAAATACATCCTGTGCTTTAACAAAATGTATTTTCTTAATTCTCTAAAAAATAAAAGTAAAGGCAGTTTTCAAAAATTATTAAAATTAAGCGCGTTTATATGAATTCATAGGGAGCAAAGTAAACATTTCTAGATGGATAAGTACACAGTATGTTTTGAGCAAAATAAAAAAGTTTTCTCATTTTTTTAAAATTCAAACAATACAATTTAACACGTCAAGTAAAAAAATCTGAAATTTGTTTCATAGTAAATTCAAAAAAAGAGCTTTTAATTAATGTTGATTCATGAAAAGGAATAATTGGTAAGTCCAAAAATAAATCAACTAATTAAACGAGGTTTAAAAAATTTTATTAGTGAAGTAATAATCTAATTTAAGTTTCTTAAGTGAGGAATTAAATTATTCAAACCATTTCAACCAATAAAAATATACAACTGTTAAATAGAATCTTTACATATGCAACAGATTTCTGATTAAAAATTTTATATAAAATATGTCACCAGAGTAGGCCTTAAATTAGACAAATTTTAACTATTTGTTTCCTAGTTGGTTAATATATATATAATGTAAAGAACTTAATTATTTGTTTTTTAGGTATATCTAGTAATATTTAACTGTAACTTTATCGTATTTATTTCAAAAATGCGAACAAGAGGTAAATATACATACTTCTACTTCACCGAGTTTCATTTAAAGTATGTTATAAATCTACTTCAATAAATTTTATAATAGTCACTCGCGCGATTTATCACGTGCTTACTTAGTTTGAATTTTACCTGAGAAACTGTATACCTATGTTTCGGGAATTCTTTCTTTGGGGGGAAATACTTTTAGGAAAAACACTATTTTTTTCTTTAAACATTTTGTTCAAATTAACAAAAATCCTATGAATTAAAAAAGCTTTATTAACTACTTTCAACGTTAAATATAAGAAACTTGTAAATAAAGGTACATTCAATACAAAGCTTATTATGAACTGAAAAAGTAAAAATTGAAAAGAAGTAGAATTTTCCTCTTCAGAGGATCTATCGAAATATGTTCCAATTTATAAATGAAGTTCTGTCATTTATAGCATGAAAATGTGTACACAGATTATCCAATAATTTTAATAGGAGCATCTGAAAACAATTTCAACAAATGAAATCTTACGCATAGCTTAAAATAAGTAAAATAAAATAGTGAAAGTTTAAAAATTTCTTTTAGACGTATTTTTGTTGTTACTTAACACAATTAAGTCACCACGTTAACTATGCCCAAGGCTATTCTAATTTAAGTCAGTAGATTGCGTTTTTTATTCAACCAAAGCAAAATGAAGTTGAAAGTACGACTTTGCTCTTAGCTTCTCCGATAGATGGCACCACTATAGGACCCACTTCTTCAATTTTGACATTGATCTGGAGGGGGGTTTATTAAATTTATTTACTTAAGATATGAAATTCATTAAATATTGAAATCTAGAATCTTTTCATATGCATTTTAATGATTTTTGGGTAAACTATATGTTGAAAAAAATTAGAAGTCACATTCAATGCAAAGGTATTAAACAATACAATCTGAAAATAACATCATGATGTGACAATGATAGGCGCGGTGGTCTGATTCGTTAGCAAGTCATTCTCATTATCAAAAATTAGTGCGTTCGAATTTAGGCTTAACCCTAGATCCATCATCCAGGATTAATCGAAGAACACAAAAGGCCACTTGGGCTCGTTATAAATGACATGATCGCAAAGTCTTCTCATTAAAATTATACCCCTGAGGTAGTAAGTCATGTGTTTGGAGGTATTCTACTTAATCCCTGCTTCTATATTATAAAGAGTCTCATCCAGTTGCTTCCACTAACTTAAGAGCATAAATTAGAGCTAGGCGCAGGGAAGTATGATGGTTCAACAACAACATGATGATAATGTAGAAAGAAGGGTGGACTCAGTACCATAAATACTTTCCCTCAAGGCCAGTAATGTATGTGGAGGCCATTGTTAGGGCATCAGCTTTTCGTCCGCTGTGCTGGGGTTCACTTTCCAATGCCGCTAAAGACCCACCGAGTATATGCGGTATACGTGCTCCTTAAATCTGTGGAATCGGAAGCCCTATGTTCGGTCCTTGAGCAATTATCCTGAGTGCAATGGTCTGAAGAAAATCTCCTTTTCTTGCTATTATCTTTAAAAACAATTCTTGCTATTTTTCTAAAATTCTACATAATTTAGAAAACACTACAATAGGTTTTCTTAGAAAAACATTCCGTTTTTCCCGTCACTCGTTGTTTCAAAATATAAAATAATGTAATAAAATAATATAAACACGAGGAGTTCATTCAGTGTTTAAATATAAGAAGATTCGCTAAATGTACACTCTTCGCTGTATTTTCTTTAAATCATTTGACATCTTGTAAATGAGTTTATAGATGACATTTGACTTTCCGAATACTTATCTATTTAGACGTTACCGATGGTAAACATACACTCAGATTTTGGGTATCAACAAGAAAAAACAAACACCAGTGCAATGAAAACCGAAGCAGAATACAAACTATATATATATTTTTATCTAGAAGGCCAAAATAAATGTTTAAAAGGAAGCTTGAGCTTAAGAAAATGAAATTTTACAATAAACATTACAAAAAAAATCAAATACATTCCATAAAATAAAGAACCAAATACATTACAAAACAATTTAATTAACTAATTTTTAAAATGATATTTGCACCCAAAAAAATCACCCAGTACATATTAACTAAGAAGAAATTACATAAGGTTTGTAATGCTTAAGAACTCGCTTAGTTATAAAGTTATTCAATACTGAAATCTTTTCTTTTCATATGTCAATTCCTTGCTTCTCATTTCCCTATGTCACGTCACATTAGGAAAGGCGAAATCGCATTCTCTAAAGAAGACAACAGCAATTTTTTTTTTCAATAAACAAAACGAAATAAGAATAGAGTTTCCAAATTACATTTTAGGAATGTATAAATTAGGAGAATTCATTAAGGTAAAAATGTTATTTCTTCTCTACGGTAGACAGAAAAGACAAATATAATGGTAACTTTAACTGTAATTGCTTTTACAACTTTTGATAAAAGGGTGACATTTAAAAAAAAAAAAAAAAAACATTTTTTTTTTTTTTTTTTAAAGAAAGAAATGTTTTGGAGGAGAATATTGAATATTCCCAAAGCTAATTGCATTGCGGAATAAGCAACTTTACATGCTTTGGACAGCTTGTAAAGTTGCTTATTCCGCCGTTAATTATATTTTAAATTACTGACAATGAAAAACCAAAATCAAAACTTTGAGAGGTAACTTAGTTTTCATTTTAAATCACCTATAAACCGATATTTCGAAATAAGCCTCTTCCTCTCTTTCCATCTCACTTTCTCTCTCTCTCAATTCAACTCATAAATCGTTATAACCGAGAGTTTTTTTTTTCTTGTCATGCATTATCATTTAAAATAGTTTTCTTTATTTAAGAAATTATAAAATTATTAATATAAATATCAATACAAAATAAAATATAATTAAATAAGAGTAAATATATTTCAAAGGAAACAGTAAATAACAATATATATCTAAAATAGAAGTATAAGCAAATTATAAATAACAGTGAAATACTCATTCATCTCATTCATATATAACTACTTTTCACAACTTTCAGGAAATTTTTAATATTGAAAGTGATAAGTAATACATATTTTACATAATATGTACTACAGAAGAATAATGTTATATGTTACCAAAATTGATTCCCTTAAGTGCATCACCCAAAAAAAAGTTTTTTTTTTTGTTTTCATTGGTTAAAAAAGGTAAGAATGTCTGCTCAACTGTTAAGAATTAAAATTCCATTTTTAATATAAAAAAGAAATTCCCCTCTTGTGGAATGAAAGAAATTTATGGGTGATTTTACTTATTTTCTTCCGATTATTTTTTAAAAAAAAGGGTTTTAGTTCCCTATTAAATATAAATTCTGAATGAATAATTTCAGCATCTACATTTTTTGATAAATATAAAAAATATCCACTAAATTTAAAAAAAAATTGTAAGCAATGTTTAAAAAAAGTGATCATATAAATTAATGGCTAATGTCAAATTATCATCCATGAAAATTATTCTTACATAAATATCAAAATTTCAACGTAAATGGAAATACACTAGATACGCTGGGATGTAATCAGTTCCAGATAATCTCGGAAAAATGCGTCATTCTCTCAGTCTAGGGTTTTTTTCCATATAAAAATAAAGTCTCTATTAGCATTTTAAGCATTAAGTCTCTATTAGTATTTGTGATTAATGTGTTTTAATTTGTTTTCATGAAGAGTGATTATCAACAGACATAATCATATAAACATATAATTTTTAATTTAATAGTCAGTGTAATGAAAAAAATAATTAATTATAAATCAATTCTTTATTTTATCCATAATACAAAAACGATAATCCAAGAAAATTTATTTTCCTTTACATTTATTATAGACACGAAAAAGTTTTTGCTTTGCATTACACAGTGGTGATTCTGACTTATTATTAAGTCAACAATAACTAAAACAACTGAAATTTAAAATGAACTTTGGTAAAATTACAACCTTAATATTGAATAAAAATTGCTAAATTAGATTTTAAATGAGGCAATTACCATAGACGAAGGATTAAAATTAAATTTAAAAAATGGACAAAATTTAATTAGCAGAATTTTTCTCATATATTTTTCAATCTGCAAAACAATTTGAAAGATGTTTCCATTTTTATTTGATCCTACGTGCAATTAAATTTATTCAAATATTTCATCGGACTGAAAATCAGGTGTCTTTAAATGGTTTTTGAAAACAATGGAAAATATCAATAATAGAAAAACAACTAAATGCAATCTTTTGATTATAAATATTTTGAATATAAAGTCAACAATAAATTAATAAATCCGTGGTTAATAAATTCTAAATTAATTTTCTTACAAGCTCTGCATTGTGTTTTTTTGGAAACAAAAATTCTTTTTAACTATTTCATTATTTTAAAGAGAAAAATTATATTATTCAAACATGAAATGTGTTACCTGCTGTTTAAAGGAATTATTAAAATTAAAACACAAAAAAATGTGATTTTTTAAGAAAATTCATAAGTTTTTTTAGTATTGCAAGTATAATTAATAAATTTTCCAATAACTATAAATTCTTATTTAGACATATAATTAAGAATTAATTATTTTCGAAAAACAAATTAAAATGGAATGCCAATATGAAATATTTTTATTCATAAACTAATAATTTTTATAATATTGCACTTTAGTATTTGAAACTAAATAATTTTAATTCTTGAAAGGAGAAATATTATATTATAATTTTTTCATTTCATTTTTATTCTTTTAATAATTTATAAATTTTTAAGAAAAGCTTTGATTTTAAAAAAATACAAGAAAACAGTTTTCATAAATTATATTTGACAGTATTTTCAATATTTTGAACTTTTGCCGTACTGTTAAATGAATCACATTCTTTTAAGCAACATTAAGCCAATCTCATCTCAAAAACATAATTTATAAGAATAAAAGCACATTTTGCGAGTTCCACGTAAAATGACATTTTATCTTGATAATAACAGGAGATAAATAATAAATACCTAATTTTTTTAACATTAATGTGTGATGGATAATTTAATTTAATAAATACACAATTAATCTTAAAGTACACTATCCAACATCATTTTCACAATGAAAATAAGTAAGGTATATTAACGTATTATAAAGTAAATTTAAATATTTCATTTACGGTCTAAAATAAAGATGAGAGTCCTACAGAGTCTCGGCTTTCCTATATATATATATATATATATATATATATATAGATAGATAGATAGATAGATATAAATTCTTATTCTCTGTGTGCACCAAATTTTTGCCGTGGATTGAAAATAATTGTACATAATGTTGGTATCTCGTTCATTTAAAACGAAACCTATGTTTCATTTCGAAAATTAATTTAAATTTTTCATTAAATCAAAATTGCGTCTTTCCTACAGGGTTTTAAAAATAACTTACCGGTAACTTTGCTTTAAACTTTAATTTATATTTGAAATAATTATATCAGCGTATTGCTTGTTAATTATAAAAATTTCATATTATATTTTCAAACAAATTTTGCGATTTGGAAACTGAATCAGATTTCACATTTTAGTCCATATTTTCTTCAAATCATAAAAGGTCTGATTAGGAAATAGTAATTTGTTAGTTTTTAAGGACATTAGAAATAACTTAAAAATACAATTTGTTATCAATCCTCGATATTATCATAAAAATTTGAGAAAGGAAAATAGGAAGCCATATTTCACATTTACCTTAGAATTTGAATATTTTTATTAGTTCAGATAGAAATAGAGATTTTACATTAATTACAGTTTGAATGAATTATTTTATAATATATTTTTTATAACACAGAAATTTATTTGAATTTTGAAATATTTATAAAATTCAATTTACCAAATTGGTGATGGTTTGGATGTGTGAAACTCACTTTTTAATATTAAGTATAAAATAATAATTGATAAAAAAAAATAACATGGTTTCTCAAGAAGATATTTTCAGAAATATTTATATAAGTGCATAGTGTATCTGAGTTTGTCCATATACATATGTCCCAATGAAAATATGTAGGATGTGGTATAAAGAAGCATCTGATAGTAGTATTTACTTCAACATCTGATAGTAGCATCTGATAGTAGTATGATTACTATAATCTTATTTAACAGATCTAAAAAGATGAATAGCGAATGCATGGTATTCTGAACATAAATACATCCAGATACAAGTTGTTGTTGTACCACCACATTTAGTTGTACTTATCCAAGAGTTAGGCTCTACCCGGTAATGGAAGCAACCATATGGATGTCTTCAAAATTTAGAAACAGGGATCGAGCAGGAGACCTCCTAATACTTGACCTACCAACTCCAGAGATATCATTCAATTTGGAGGACACTGTGACCACGATATATTTAACGTGTTTCAGCCGCCATTAGAAGACGTGAAAGATCTTCGATTAATCTAAGACTTGAATCCACTACCTTCCGATAGTGAGAATGACGCCCGTAACCAATAAGGCCACCGTAACTTCACTCAGAAGCATGTATAGACCTAATGCTAAAACGAACAAAAGAGGTGTAATCCATGCAAAAAGTGGTCCAATAAAATACTGATCCAGACTTTCTAATTCATCGACAAATCCTGTATTTCAAACATATCATAAAATTATATTTACGTGAGACCTTAAAAACAACATTGAAACTAAAGCTTAAAATATTTAATAGAAAAATTGTGTGAAATTTAATTTTAAAAAGTAATCATGAAATTTAAAAATAATTTAATTAAGGGTATTTAAAGAAAATGATAAACATAAAATGAAGACGCATACTTATCATCAGAGCATTCTGTACTCAAAGAGCTTTTCAATTACGCAACAAACTCTAAGAATGTTAAATATTATGAAATGGGTTCTATGCTTGAAAAAATCCAAAACACTTTTTAAATGAATTGAGTGTAAATGAAATTCTACGTAGGATAAAAAGAAAAAAACTTTCAACGAAAGAGCTTACCTGACATTTACAAAATAAAATTTAACGCATTTGAAAAAAAATAAAAAGAATATTTAATGTTTAAACTTAACATGTTTAAATACATTACAATTAGAGAAGAATTTGGAAGATTTCAAATTCTGGCTTACTGTAAATAAGAGACAAGTAATTAAATTAACTGTAGAAATAGAATTGAAAGAAAGCCAAAAAAATTTATTCAGCGTTACACCTATATGTGCAGTAAATGCTTAAAAAGATTTGAGGAAATGCGCTGCCACCTGTAAATCAAATTGAAAGTATTTAAATGGAATATAAATTACCATTTGAATAACTTATTTTATTTGGTCCATAATTAAATTCCTTGGATTATGAATGAGATTAAGCAAAATCTGAGATTTGAAGAAAAAATAAAATGAGTAAAGAAATATTTTCTCTTTTTTCTTTTATTCGATTTAAGAAATAAGTTAAATAAAGTTAATGACGATTTTAATTTAAAATTTTAAAGAATTTTTCAAAAAAATAAATAGGTAAAAATGTTATATTATCTGCATAGGTTAAATGTAGAACGAAACAAAGATAATTATACGAGACTATATTTGATGATATTAAAATTGGGAACATCCTTTTGGTTCATCAGATTTGACAGTCGCCCAAAAGTCATTTTTTTAATATTTTTTATTTTTTTCCATTTTGTGCAAATTTATTCCACATGTGTTCAACTTTAAGGAATATGAAACCACTATCAACGACAATTAATTTGGGCTCACCATGGTATGTTATAACGATACCAAACGAAATATCTTGGATTTGATTCCAACTACGGAATGTGAGAAAATTAGTGTTCGTGAGTTTTCCAAGTTTCCCCCTTTGCAATAAATGAATACGGCCTACTATCTATGAAAATTCCTCCAGAAAGCAAATATGATGAATGATTAAGTCCCTTATTACAGCCTAGCAGCAGTCAGGCAATCCACAATGCTGTTCAAGGTGAGAATCGAATTCATGAGTTATTAAGCTGAAACACAGATCAATTTAAATTCAGTCATTTGCTCGAGTACAGTGTGCAATTCTTATAAAGTTAGTCTTAATAATTGGTTTAATCATGCAATAATAAGTAAACACAAAAGTATGAGGTAGAAAATATCCACAAATATTAACCATAAAATTCTTGAAATGCTAATCAAAGTAACTTGTAAAATATCTTTGATTAATTAGTTTGAAAAGAAACGTGAAAAAACAAGACAAGATTGGCGTGGAAACATTGAATAAAGTGTACAATCAACAGCAAGTATTCCTACGTGCTTCTTATCAGTTGATATTAGCGAAATTCTAATATAATAATGGATAATCGCAATATTTAAAATGATCACAGAGTATGAAATGTGGAGAAGTGGAACATGAAATAGCCTAAACTAGACTAAACTCAAAGACACGACAACCATACGAAGGACAAGACCTACAATGCCCATATTTGTTTTCCTAACCGAGGTCCCTGGTGAGAATGCATATGTCCCAGTTAGGTAGTCGGCCTAATACGAAAACCCTACTCCTTAGTTCTCAACCATGTACTCCTTAGTACTCAGTTTATTGGTCCAGTAAAAAGATGAAATTCTGAGTCAACCTTCCCCAGCCCGAGTATTGAACCTTGGATCGGAAAAGAGACAATCGCGTGTGTCAAATCTCTTATCAATGAACGTTGCTAACAAAAAAGTTCCTTCTGTGGCATTATTTATTCTTTACCTTGAGATTAAGAAATAATTTCTTCACGTGAGGTATATATTAATTACGTTAATAATCTCTACGAACTTATCTAAAGATAATAGAGGAACGTCAGTTCAGTCATGAGAATTCTTGAGTAACGAATAAAGGAGAATTTTCAAAGGCGATTGTCACTCTGAAATTTTTGAAATACCACTAGGTTTTTGAAGTTATATTTACAAAATTTTAGTTGTGTTCAAAGTAGTCTCCTCCAGCATTAATGCACTTTTGTAGACGAATTTTCCACAGATTAAATGCCTCAAGCCATTCATTTCTTGGAATAGATGAAAAAATGCATTTATAGCCACATCAATCTCTTCTTCTGAATGAAAACGACGTCCACGTAAGTTCGTTTTTAGATTAATCAAAAGTCGCACATAGCAAGATTAGGTGAATACGGCGGATGTTTGATCACTTTAATTTGTTTTCGTTTAAGAAAGTCAATTGTTAATCCGGCTGTATGTGAAGATGCATTGTCATTGTGAAGCATTAATCCCCTAACATTCATGTCTCGTAGAATTTCTGGAAGACATTTAGTGGTATACCAGTTTGCTGTTACTGTTTTCTGTCTTTCCAACGTGATGGCTTTGACCAATCCCGTACTCCTGAAGAAAACGCATACATCACTTTTTTCAGTGCGCGTTGTTTTTTCACCATTTTCGACGTGGGATCATCTTCAAAGACCCATACTTTGCTTTCTTAATATGTTGGAACGTCAAAAAACGGTATGTACGTTTCATCACCTGTTACAATTTTAGAAATGATGCGGTGGCCACCATCCTTTAGCAATGTAAGAGTTTCTTTACTGATTCTGACACGCTCCTCGTTTTGGTGCTCAGTTAGATTATAGGAAACCCAACGGCAAACTACTTTTTTCATATGTAATTCTTCATGAGAATGATTTTGTGTATGGCTGCGGATCCAATGTTAAGCTTCTTCTGTGCCATTAGATAGGTACAGAGATTATCATCCATTAACATTTTTCGTATGGCAGACACATTATCCGGGATTACTGCCGATGGTGGCCTTCCTGTCTGTTCTTCATCCTGAAGAAAATTGCAACCTCTTCTAAATTCTCTAAACCATCTGAATACAGTAGCATGAGCTGGAGATTCATCACCAAATGCTAAATGCAATCGTTGGACGCATTCTTCTTGATTTAACCCTGCTTTATAATCGTAGAAAATCATAGCGCAAAAATGTTCTCACGTCAACTCCATTTTCTCTTCTGTTTAAAATTTATTCTACGCTAAGCAAGTTGAAGTAAGTCAGTAAGAAATCGTCTTCTGTGTTAAAATACTTTGTATTTTAAAATTAAATCGTTAATTTAATTTTGTAAATTCTCGTCTGCGCTTATCTCAAAAATTTCAGAGTAATCCTCGTGTTGTATAGAATGAGAGCATATGGTAAGTACACTTCATTTAATATAATAGCTGGCCAAGACAATCAGTTTTCATGGGTCATCGGATCCAGATTTAAAGATGACATAACTTTCTGACATAACTTACGATTTGATAAAATTATGATATATATTGCTTACTTATAGTTAATTTGAAATCCTCTTTTGTACCACGAAATAAAGTCTCACAGGTCATCCAGTCCATGTCTGGTATATAGGTTAAAAATCTAAAAACAAATCGATTGAGATGTGAATCGTTTGAAAATTCCCTTAAATTACAAAGTTAATAACTGGAGAATTTTTTTCACGTCTGATCAGAGAAGTATGGAAATCTGTAAAGACGTTCGCTGCTGTCGGAAAAACAAAACCTCTTCAAATATCTAAGAAAAGAGTATATCGTATTTTTTCAAGTATATAATATGCTGAGAAGGCTGAAAAAAGGAGTTAATCGTTGCTTTTCTCTATCTCCAGCAGAAGCGATATGAGTTCTTTATGGTTCGTCATAGCTTAAACAACTTTTCAGTGCGTTTAAATGAGTGTTGAATGCCAATGAAATGAATTTCAAGTTCAGTAATCAACTCTGCAAGGAAACATGCCCTTTATTTTAAATTATCAATGATATCAACATCATGTTATAAATTTCATTCCATTCCGGGACAAACTTTTCCTCAACAAACACATAATACGTGTTTTATTTACATTCATTGCGCACGGCTAATGTAGCATAACGAAAGACATTTGTTTGTATTATCATGTTTTGTCTAGCATCTCAACTTTCCTTTCGGCTTATTAAACAGCGACCTGTATAGCTTATTGTAGATTCCGAACTATTACACACGCCAAAAATAAGAATCGAACCCGCAAACTGTTGAACAGAAATCCAGGGAACTAGCATCTCACCTGCAAGCGTTAAAGTAAATGCTTGTTATTAAGAAAGTTGTATATTATTAAATGCAAAGGAAGTCTGCTATGTACTTTTCATGTTTAGTAGTAAACATTAATTATTCATGAAAATTTCTTAGAATGGAGTGATGAAGATGTTTTTATTTCCAGATAATGACCACCCATTATTAAAAGTTTTATCAATATTTGACTTACTTTTAAACGTCACAATACCTTTTCTAATGGATAAAAATAATTTAAATTTAAGGAAAGTTTCCTATGCTCCTTTCTTTGTGTATTATGTTGTTCTCTAACCCATTAACGTAAAATTAAGGATTATAATTTAAACATTAAAAATGTTCTTACAAGATTAGTACTATGTCACATGAATACATAAGTTCACACATATATATAAATTCTTATTTATACATTACTCATTAAAATTTTTTTTATTTCTATAACTTCAAAACCTCTCTCTCTCTCTCTCTCTCTCTCTCCCATTTATCATTTCATAGTATATTATACAAGAACATAATAATATTTAAAATTATTTTAGATATAAATTTAAATTTTTCACTCGCAAATAACATTAAAGTATTCCAGTTAGAATAAACGCTTATAAGCAAAAAGGAATTTTTAACATATATAAAAAAATATTCTGCGTTGTAAAACTATTCGCTTTGATCAATATGATTTCTAATTTTTTATGACAAAATTCAATTACTATAGTACATTATACAAGAACACAATAGTACATTTTCTTTTCATCATTATAACGTTCCTAAAGTAACTAGCATGATATCTTATTCTGTTTAATTCGGACACCTAAGTATATATTCCAATGGTTTTCAAAGCTTTATTTTAAGTTATCTCTTTATTTTTGTTTTTCAAATTTTCTCTAAATGTAATTTTTATCAGAATTGCATTTAACCTTCAATGAAAAGCTCTTATTTCTACATTCCCCCGTATACAATATTTGCAGTTAACCATGTAAGAATAAATTTTTCGAGCAATATTTTTAATTCTTAGTTTATTAAAAGAAACCTATCCTGATTACTATTTTCTGTAAATCAAAAAATATAATGAAAGAATTTAAAAACTGTAAGAGCAATCATGATTTTACGAAATTTTGAATAAGGCTCAGGGCTTTTAAAAACAAGGAAATCTCGACGTGAATGTGAAACAGTTAATATTGCATTTCTCTTTTTGTTGGGCTTTAAAAATTTAAAACATCTTAAAGTATTATTCAGTTTTTTTAAACTGCTCATATTTACTAAAACAGTACAGATGCTTCATTACAATGAAGAAATCTTAAGCTACTAGTACTGCATTTTATTGTTCGATGATTTGTTCAAACGCTACAATATATGTCAAATGTTTTCCTTTAACAAGTTGTTTACAACTCTTGATAGAATAAACACGGATACAGTTTCAATTATTTTTTTGATTTCTGAATAGTTTTGTACTGATATTTCTTTGGCAACCAATGAATGTATATTTTCTACAGTAACAATTTCTCGCTTTGTGTAGTTTATGATGTAATTTAATGTATTTCTTTTCTCTTATATGGATTTTCATTTTAAATTAATTATATATTTCAAACATTATATACAAATGTTGCCATTTTTTAATTATTGAGTAATTTAGAAGGAAATTATTTGTAGCATCATATTAAGATTAAATTAAGAATACATTTTTCAAAAAGAAATTTCTGATTTCTAAGATTTCTCTTAGATCAGGTTAATTATAAAAGGTTCATTCGAGGACGAACCTACTACATAGGGTAGGTTCAAACAATTTTAGAACGACTTCGATAAAGAATTAAAAAAAGTAATTGTTTTAGAATAATAAATTTTGACAACAGCTTATTATTTGAAATGAGAAATATTATCTGCTACTTTTAAATTCATTCTTCTTTCAAAATGTCGCATGTAAACAACCTATGGATTGAAGGATATGTTTTTGCGCTTTCTGAAGAGAAATATTCTTATTCCAGATTTCAAGAACGTTATAAAATGCATGGTATATTAAAATTCCTAAGTGCAAAATAAGCAACATTATTAATCTGAATGGTGAAAACCGTCAATCATTATTTCTCATTGAAAGAAGACTCCAAATGAATATCCGAAAAAGGTACGTACTGTTTCAAATGTTTCTAAATTGAAATCGCTGGTAACAAGAGAAAATCCGATAATACAGAAATCAACTGCAAAGTCTTTATATACACCTGAAGAAACAATATATAAAATAATAAACCAATATTTACAAATTAAAAAAGCTAAAACACAAATATCTGGATGGAAGAGGTTCACCAACTTTTGGCGAGACATGGGGCTCAACGCAAAACATTTTGTAAAATCCTGTATTAAAACCATATAGCAGGAGATATATGGAAATATTTTGTGATCCTTGATGAAGCATAAATTTACTTTAATAACTGCAACAAAAAAGGTATATTTACTATAGAAAATGAGGAGAAAAAATGTACGAACCTAGTTCAGTCCATGTAAAAAAGTTTCACAGAAAGACGTTTATAATTGTCGCAGATTTCTCCTACAATAGGAAATTAAAAAGAAGAAGAAGAGTAGAAAAAAATATTAAAACCAACTCACCATACTATCAGGAGATGGTTTTACGGCCAATATTTGCAGAATAAATTCCACTTCTTTATCCCAATGACTTTCAAAGAGTGAAACTTCATCAAGACAAAGTTACAAGTCATACTTCGAAAACTACCACTGCAGCCCTTGAAAAATGAAGACTATTACAAGTACTGCATATATATCTTTTCAACATATTCCTGAGAAATTTCTTGATGTTTCACCTATGGACTATTGTGTCTTTGGTCTGTTAAAAAGAGCTTTTTCTAAACGCAAACCCACCACGATAGATGTACTCTATAAAGTAGTGGAAGAGGAATAAAAATATATACTCCTGGAAATTTTACAAAAAGCTCTTCTATCATGGAATTTACGATGTAGACGTATAGTCTACAAAAAAGGCTATCATATAGAATATTTGAAAAAAATAGTTTTTGCATGTTTGAACATTAATTGAATGGCCCTGAAATCGTTCTAAAAATGTGTTAATACTCTCTGTATTTAAACTGGATTCGAACAAATGACAAATATCAACTTTAGTGAATAGAATCACATCTATAAGCTGCAAAAATATGTCAGAGCACTAATCATATTTTACCTTTTATTTTAAAAACATTTTAATTGAAATCGGTACAAGAAATCTAGCTACAACTTTCTTGATACAATGAAGATACCACAATACATTTTTTGCAAAAATGAATTGTTTTACCAAGTCTTTTGGTAATTTTGATTGACTATTAATGTTCTAAGCTTGATAGATATAAACTTCTCATAATTCTTGAAGAAATGCATGCCTCATAAGACTATACTGCTTCAATTTGGCCTATTACACTTTCTTCATATCAAATTCATGCAGCAACCAAAAGACAATAATTACAATAAAACATGACGAATTTATCAAATCCCTGCAATAACCAAAAGAAAATCCTTACAATGAAACATGACGAATTTATCAAATCGATGCAATAACCAAAAGACAATCCTTATAATAAAACACGAAGAATTTATCAAATTTATGCTGTAACCTAAGGACAATCTTCATACTTAAGTATAGGAAATTTATCAATTTAATAATATAGCATTTATCACTACATTTCCTTTATTCCAGACAATAAATAGCCTAAACATTAAAAGCCATTGAAAAATGAATTTGAACATTATGTGGATCATTCTATGGATACTCGAAGGATGGTTTGCAAGTGTAAGGGATAAAACTTGATAGAATTTTAATAAATATTCTGCTAACAAATCGTGGATGAATCCAAAACATAGTGTAGCTCTTTGATAGATAGAACCGTATTCTGCAAGCAATTATTATGAAAATTGAAATAAAAACCTCAGTGAACAAATTAAAAAAAACACTGTAACATTATATACATATATATGTTTTTATATGTCACAGTGTTTTTTTATATTTGTTCATATAAAATATATAGATTTTATATGAACTATAAGATAAAACTAATCTATAAGATATATATATATATGTGTATATATATATATATATATATGTGTGTGTGTGTGTGTGTGTGTATATATATATATATATATATATATATATATATATATATATATATATATATATATATATATATATATATATATATATACAGAGAGAGAGGAAAAGAAAAAGAGAGTATTATATTTTAAAATTAGCTGTTCCGCTGATATTAAAATTGCAATTTTGCTTAAAATTCCAAGAGAAAATTAACATTATTAAACCGAGAGAAGAAATTCGGGAAGCACATAGAAATAACAAAATTCCTCATTTTTCACTTTAACTGCGGTGATTTACAATAAAATACACCGACTACAACATTGGTAACCGTTTTGACAGCAGCAACATGAGAGATCATTGGAAATCCATTCATATAAAAAGTTAGGTATTCATTTCACTTACACAATACGGCAAATGTCATCACATGAAGACATTAATATACTGCTAAAGATTTCCCCCATACCTGGTTTGATTTGCTCTGGTCATTTTCTGCATTAGAGAGCTTATTAATCTGGTACCAACAGCTCAAACTAATTCATATGAACAATCAATCTATAAGCATAATTCAAACCTACGAACTGTTGAAACAAACCCATTTTAACCGTTTCGTAGCCAGTTAGACGACACTCATCGACATATATAGTTTCTGCACACTCAAATTTCAGCTCATTTTGTGCAAAAAAAAAATGGTTATGGCCATCACTTTTTCATCGACGGCTCAATGAATTTTTAGTGTCACTCATGACATTTTCATCGAATAGAAAGAAAATCCAATAAACTGGCATTTAGCCAGTCACAATAATGGTTTCTTAGACAGCTAATACATTAACCATTATATTGTGTCCAAATTTAATCTTTGAATGCGAGTGTGTTCAGCTCCAAATTACACGAACTATTTTCAAGGCGAAATGGATCATTGTTCTCTTCGTCAACACACAAAGGATTAGATGTCACTGTCAAGTGAAAGTGTGAACTGTTTCACTGCAAGATTATTAATTTTTTTTATTAACTTTAGGGTATGAAAATATCTAAAATTGTTATACATATTTAATTATCATACATACTAAAAGGACAAAAATGCTACTAGGAAACTGAAGCATTAGAAAAATAGTACACAGGATATTACCAACCTATACTACAATGTCATAGTAGCTACTTTTGATGCAATAATTATAAAACAAATTGTATGCATAAAGAGATATACAGTATATTTAGAGTATATAGTATATTTAGAATTCAATTTCAACAATTTATTAAATCGAAAAACTAATCTATCAATCATTTATATTGCAGATAATACTGAAAATAATTTTATTTTAAGTGTTATTAATACAAATAAATTTTTACATATTAAATTTTAGAAGTCAAAAAGTTTTTCATATTTTAAGAAATCAATACCACGCTTATCAAAGAACCTGAAAACAGACTATATATAAAAAAATTGTTGAATATTTTTTAAATAAGTTTAAATAATAATTTTTCTTAAATATTTATTTTAGAAAACTTGGTCAGCTGTAAATAAGATGCCATACAAAGCTTTCTGAATAAGTACATGACCATTTTTCAAAAACTTGTGAATTATCATAACCTATATTTAATCACGAACATACAAATTGAAATGTATTACATGAATGACTATTCAGTCATTTATGATGACTCAGTCATAATCATAAATGACTATTACTCATTTATAATCATAAATGACTCTTCAGTCATTTATGAAAAGCAAGCGGTCACAATACAGTAAAAGTAAGTTTCTTTTTGGATAAAGTATTCATCGATGTCAAAAGGTTGAATCGTATTCTTTGGATGAGAAAATTCCAGGTTAAATCTTTAACTGTAAATAAAAGGGACAATCGTGTTATGTTTCTATTTTAATACGTACACATGCTAAAATGATAAGTTATTCGGCACCACTTAGTCGACGCTTAATAGATGAAGTCTACTATAAGGCATTTGAGCAACCCCCAACATACAGAGGTTATATATCAGATATAACAAACCCAATATATACCAACATATACCATCAAAGAAACTCCATAAATAAGGTAAAGGTTCACTTTTCGAACTTTAATTTACGAACACTAATCATTTTACGAATTATCGATTGGTTTCGAAAATGGTAAAAAAATCATGCAATAGTAATTTTTGGTTCAAATTTGCAAAATAAAATACTGAAAATTTCCCTTTTTGCAAACTCATTTTCACGTCTCTTTTGTTTGCGTTTATTTGTATATTTTATGTTTTTAATAGTTTTATTTTTTAACCATAAAGTGGTTGTTTCTTTCATTTCAGTTGAGATCATAATTACGACTCTTTATAACAATTCTCATTCGTTTAAAGTATCCATGACGTCAGATAACGTTTCATCTACGTCATGTTATCTGACGTCATGGATACTTTGACGTCAGATAACGTGACGTATCTGACGTCACGTATAATTAATTACGACATTGTATTGGGACGACATTGTAAATCCCACTTGTCGATGAATTTTCTGCATGAGTTCAAATCAGTCTTCGAGCAGCAGCAAACAAGACGAAGTTCACCATCAAATATCTGAGAATATTGTCGAAATTTATTTTATTAATAAAACGATTTTTTTATATAAGGAACAAAGCATCGGTTTGAGAAGCCATTTTCTAATGACTCAACCCATTAACACGACCCATTGACAACAGAACAGAAGAAAAAGCAAAATGGAAAAGACAATACAAAACATCCACTTTATGATTAATTTAAATAAGCAAAGACAATTTAAACTTTTGAAAATTTCATTTAATACAATTTTAAATTAATGATTGCAATTTTTGCAAGAAAACTTTTTTTACGTTATAGGTGCGACACTTTGATTAATATTTACATTGATGAATCATGAATTTCTCGAATTGCAGTTAACTAACTGCATTACTGATGTTAAAATATGTTTTTTTATAGTTCATACAAAATTCCTGCCGCCCTACAGCCCGTGTAGTAACATCAAGTACAAATATCCTACATTATTTTTGCAAGAAATTTATATGCATAATAAAGATATTCGATTATAATATGTTATAATGCCTTACAAAAAAATATAATTTCATTATTTCTTGAATTTATATGCAATGGAAGAAATATGTTTGTATATTGTTAGTTTAAAAATCAACGTTACAATTATTTCAGCCTAGTTCTTTATTCTCCTGTGACATATTAATTCTCCTGACAGTATTTAATTCTCCTGACATACATAAGTTTAATATTTTATTATTATTATTATTATTATTTTACATTCATTTGCATTAAAAAGTTACGTTTTATGTTTTATCTAATTTTCTCTTTTCAATTTATATCGCATTTTTATTACTGAGCATTTTCATTCATTTTTACAAAAAGAACCATTGATTCTTTTATTTACATAATATAAATAGACTCACACATAGACTTCGAACCTAATTTAAAAGCAATTTATGAGATGTGAGCAATATGTTTATTTTGTTTTTAAAAGTAACTTTTCATATGAAAACACATTTAAACAATGATTTTAAATGTACATTTGATCATATTCGTATTGGATAGAAACTTTGTTGCAAGTAAATACCTATTTATAAAAGAATGTTTTTTATAAATTTAAGTTCAGTTAAAAAAAGAGGGAAAGATAACATCTATTTTTTTTTCCAAAATATATATGCTTCTAACTGAATTGTTTTATTTTAAGAAAAACTCTTTATACTTTAATTTTCTTATTTAAGTAATTACTTAAATTAAGAATAAATATTTTGATTATTCATTGATTAACAACACTAAAATGGGTCGATTGCATTACCAATAAATATTCACAAATTTACTTTATTAAAATTTTAACTTCAATTTTATAGTTTGGTAAATGCTTTTGACAAGATTTCAAGTTTAATATGTCAATATCATAATGATTGCCACCTACCTGGCAATTCAACAATTAGCATTCTGGTTTCCAAATCAACGATTCCTCTGGCATGAGTATTTTTAAGAGTCTGAAAGTTATTATATATATATATATATATATATATATATATATATATATATATATATATATATATATATATATATATATATATATATATATATTATATATATATAATACACACAGAGAGAGACACAGAGATAGATAGATAGTAGATAGACAAACAGACAGACAGACAAATAGATAGTAGATAGATGTCTAGTTTATCATATTTAACTATTGATTTTTATACTTGATCAACAGAAGTAACATCTACACAAAGTACATAAACACATGATCATACAACGAAAATCCACGCCAAAACTGAAACCATTATGATTCTTCTAACAAATAATGCATATTAAGATATATCGAGAAACGGCATTACTAAAGTGGAATTGTTTAAAGTATAGTTTTCGTTTTATAACTTTTTTGTACTCAGAGACTAATTCAATGAAACCTACAGCTTATATAAGATTTCAAACTGCTACATATATCCACATCCAGTACACTAATACATGCTGAACTAATATACACTGAAACTGAATATATGAAGAATATATTACATATGAATAAAGATGTGTGGTCTTCAGTTCAGTTTATATTCGGGTAGTATTTCATTATAGTGCGCTATGTACACTGAAATGAAGACCAATGATCAAACCTCTTAGATTCTCAGTCTCATAATACTTTAATCAAAGTGAATGAGATGTATAACCTGAAGCATGATGATGATCATTACAAAGCAAGACAATCTGTTCTCATTTGCTGCTTCTTTTCAGTATAAGCAGAGCTGTTTGTTATCAGAGCAGCAGCAGGACGGTTGCAATCACATGACACATTCACATGCAGCATTTCTCTTAATGACTTAAATGGTTATCACTTAAAGATCATTTTTGGCACACGATTGCTATTTAATCCGCATGTTAAACAGTATGTGGGTGGATTTTCCTCTCGGGTATAAATGATTGCAATGGTCTGGAATCTTCCAGACCATTGCAATCATTTATACCCGAGAGAAAAATCCACCCGCATACTGGTGTAAATAAATAAAGTAAGTTCTAGTTTGTCCTTCATCGCAAGGAAGTTTATTTCTGACTTGAATCGCAATGTATGTTCCTTGAAAGAATAATGATCTATATAATCAGAATTTTTAAAGCTATCATTCCTGGTCAGATATCTACAAATTAGCTTTGACCAACATCACCTGCAAGTTCATATAAAAGATTGTACTGAGGAGTTATTATTTTGACCAAGATAATCTGCTTCCTCTTGAGTAAGTTATTTTTGTCCTTCTAGAAGCGACATTGTCCTGGGAATAGGTTTTATACTTCCTTTTGAGTAAATTATTTCAGTTCTTTGAAAAGAGTCATTGTTTTTGGAAGAGGTTATATATTTCCTCTTGAGAAAATTACTTTAGTCCTTTTAGTAGGAACATTATGTAAGACTAATTAAACTTTAACCTACTGTTTAAAGTAGACTTTGAATCATTGAAAATGCTCGAAGAGTACTAGAGCATTTGGATTCCCGTTCAGTTTTAATTGTGAAAACCATACCTTCAAAAGCAGTGATTACAATTTTTTGTTGAAAACTATTGCCAATAAGTTTTATCCTTAGTAAAATTTATTCTTTTACACTATAAATTTCTGACTCTTTAAAATCAACTAATGTCTCCAAAGGAACAAAATTAATTTAAAATGTAGTTATAAAGTTAGTTTTGAATTAAAGTTGTGTATTTGGCCAATCTAATACTTTATTAGAGAAATACATTTTAATAATGTAAAATATTTTTATTTCATTCCTTTATATGTATGTATCTTTTGAACTTTAAAATTTAAAATATTTCATGATCAAATTCTATAAACTTAAAAGTCTGAAAAACGTTCCCTTACATAAAAAATTATTAAAAACTATACTAAATGCACAGTTTCAAAGGTAAATCTCTGCCACTTTAATTCAAATTAAATCAATATTTTTCAATGAAATTTTTTATATTTTAAAATAAATTATGCCAAAAATATAGCAGCAAAATTACAATCATAGATGTACCTTAGTTTTTCAACAAGAAACAAATAATCAGCCAATAAAAGTTTTGAAAACCAAAAGAAAATTAATTTTATCGAATTTAAAAGTGTAAAAATAAATAATGATACCATTTTCTCAAGTTGAAATTCAATAGCAGTTAAATAAGAGCTAAATCATAAATAAAAAAAATTAGCATAAGATGAGTTTTCTAAATAATGTAAAAACATTTTTTTCATTACAAACTAAAAGCTTTTTCGCCATATTAAAACCAAAGTAGAATCACATTTTAGAAAACACATTTTTCCTCAAACTAAAAAAACATCAAAAAGTAAGTATGCAAAAGGAGCTTGATTAAAAAAGAACAAGATCCAAATAAACAAAAACATAGGCATTAAAAAGTCATTAAAAGGAAATAAATAACCTGGTTTTAAAGACTCAAAATATTTCAAGAGTATCAAATTAGAAACTTTTAATGAATCTTTCTTACATATGCCAATAAATGAAAAAAAATTAAAAATTTAAGAGAACAAATTTAATTACTTTCACAAAACATCATAAAATAATAAAAATTAAGGGAATATATTTTTACATTTCTCACATTTATAATTATATAGTTTCGTTATAATAAGATAAAAAAAATACCTCTGCACATTTGAAAGTAGGAAAATTAGAGACTTGTAGAATTTTAAGTTTTATTTTCTTCAAAAAAATATCTTGCATAAAATATCTCGTATAACAAATTTTATGCATTTATTCATTATGATGTTAAAAATATAAGCATTTTGCAAAATATGATAAATCTCTTTTGAATAAAAAATTTCTTTTGCATTTAGACATTATGAGCTCAGGTTTTTTACAATGTAAGTAAATTTTTATAAAAATATTAGAAAATATCAAATATATTGGTCTCTATTGTGTTTATTTAATCCGCTTAAAAAGTATTTTCTCATTAATGGTTCTCGAATTTTCGTGTTGTCATAAAACTAAATTTGTGATACACGAAGAGTTTTTTGTCGACAAAAGTTGAATTTAGAAGAAAAATGTTTTTTTTTTCTTCATTAGTTTAGTCAAAACACGTTAAAAAATTTTTAAAAGAAACATAATAATAAATTTAAAAAAGTTAAAAATGAGTTTCAATATTTTCCTGTAGTTATTTTCTGTATATATATTTCAGCTTATTTATATGTTTTTTTTATAATAACTGTTATATTTCTGCTAATTCTTTATAGATTTCACTAATTAGTAATTAAAAATTTGAAGGCAACTTTATAAAGTTGAAATTATTCATTTGTTTAATTAAATTTCCCAAACGTCCTTAAATTTCTTTACTTTTTTAGTTGATTTATTTTACTTACTATTAAATACTTACAGTAAATCTTTGTGGACTGAATGGAAACAACATCATACTCATTGTCAGTATATTGTGAGTTGTATTCCCGACAAAACAAAAGATCTATTGTAATCACTCGTGAAGTTCGAACACGTAAAATAGTGGGTATTATTGTCATCCCTGTGAAATGATACCTCTTTGGTGAAAAACCGAGTCTTAGGAATCTTCTGCTTGGTTTTTGGATCTAAATTATGAAAATCATCCACCCGTTTGAAGGACAGTAGCACACACATTGGGTGCCTCTGACATAAATTACTATTGCCCCCCTCCCTCCTCTTGATGCCCCCCTTCCTCTTGTCCAAGATGCATCAAATATCGAACACGGTGAAATTCTCTAAATAGCCAACATTAGAAAAAAATATTTTAAGTCAATAAAATTTTCCTAAGCATAATTTTTAAAACTAAATTGCATCACATTTTATAAGTGATTTGAATTTCTAATATATTGAATTTTTTCATAAGATAAAAATATTTATAGATTGACGTATGCTAAAGTACCTTAATTTCCGTGATTACGAGTTTAATAGCTAATCTTTAATAGGGAAGTGTTTACTTATACACATGAAAAATATAAACACTATGTTTTTCATGTGTATAAGAATCGTGTGAAAATCAGTCAAAATATCAATAATACCAAGACTTAAAGATATCACATATTCTTAAATGGAGATTTTCAAGAAGTATGTCACAATTTAGAAGATTTGGATTATTTAAATTCGAATTCAGTTTAGAGTTTCCTTATTAATTGATGTAGTGAGACATCACGATGTACAATTTGTAGTACCTGTCATTGTATAAAAAATTGCTACATATTTTCAAAAGTTAAGATTTAACGACTGCATAGAGAACTGCGATACCGTTCACAACTTAACTGTTTGTGAAGTTTCTAATAGACGCGTGAAAAGTTTCATACTTTTTAAGCCGTCTTTTATAAATCCTGCATCTATTGAAATGCTCTTGCTCCATAAATCAGAATTATTTAACTATTATATAAGTAATATAATAGTTAATAAGTAATAGTTAACCAATATAACAGTTAATAGGATTTAACTATTATATTGGTTATTTTTATGTAAATTAATAAATATTATATTAAGAGAAAAATGCCAAATTTTATCTTTTGTGTGATGTAACAGTTTTGCTTCCACTTCAAGAGATCGTGTCGACCGATGACTGAGTGGTTAGCATTTCTGACTCCTGTGCAGTGGGTCCCGAGTTCGAATCCCGGTTCGGGCATGAATGTTACTTTCTTTCTTTGTTTCTCTGTCCTTTCTTGTGTGATGATGCATGAATGTGGCCCACCCTATAAAAGGGGGTTTGTGCTGGTATGACGCGGGCAATGCTACTCGCCTCCGTGACTTGGTTCACAGGTGCCCGCTGGGTAATGACAAATGAGTAGCAATTTCCGACGGATGATATGAACGCAGAAATTATTTCCTCGTACGAAAGCTACCAGTAGTTATATAAATTTTTTTAGATTACACAATCTGAATAGTAGAATTTCTTCATCTTATCACATGCATCCTAATTATGCTATTCTTTTAACAATGATAAATTTCAATTATAAATTCAATTATTTAAAAGCCATGAATTTCAACTATCAATTCAGGAATTTAGCTAAGATGAATTCCAATTACTAAATGATTTAATGATGAATTACAATTATCATATTAGAGACTTAGTTGTGATGAATTACTGTCAATTCAGTGATTTAGCAGAGGTGAAATAAGATTATCATTTCAGTGACTTAAAATTAAAAATTAAAATTCAGTGATTTTCAGTGAAATTTCAGTGATCTCCAATGAAAAATTTCTATCACCACTTCAGGTAATTGATAGTGGTGAATTGAAATTATTAATTTTTTGAATTAATGATAAATTGTAATTATCAATTATGTAGTTTAGCATCGATGAATTCAGTCATCAATTCAATGATTTTTGATGTGTGACAAATTTCAACTAGTAATTCAGTATAATTTATCAATGATGAATTACAATTTTGTGTACAGCAAAGAATACAAATTATCATTTCAGTTATTTAAATGCACTTCTCTGAGTATCAAATTTATTCTAGTCTAAACTATAATGTAATTTTTGTGACGACAGTTTTTAAATGTTTCCAGAAAATAGATAAGAAGCAATAATTACTACAGAATACTTTACACAGGAAAAACTTGAGATGAGAACTTTCATTTTTAGTACAGTGAAAAAAAAACGATTTACTAATCTATTGAAATTACAGCTCTGCAAATATATCCAGAATATTTAATAAAGAATAATAAATAATTTTAAGCAAAATGTTTAGCATAAGATTTTATAACAACATTAATATAAGATTTTGAGCATAAGAATAAATCATAAATAAATTTTACTTATTTAACTATCATACATTTGTATTTTTGAGTATGCATTATTCACCCGCAATTTTTGTTTTTAATCAAACATGTATAAATATCGGTATTCAAAGGAAACTATATATATAAATGTTTTATTGAAAAAATACATCCTGAAGTAAGCATTAAGAGCTAAATATAATTACAAAAGAATATTTGTCTTCCTGAACATCATGGTTCTAATAACGACGCGTATATAAAAATCAATTTTCAAATGATACTTTTATTTTTTTAATTTCTAGCAATCCATATTCAAAAACTATGTCAGTTACTAAGCTCTACATAATAGACGTCAAAGTTAATTTTGAGTTATCAATCAAATACTGTGATAGTTTTGTTTCACAAATATGAAAAATTATAAAAATTAATGACAAAATGAAAACAAAAATATCGTAAAATATTGCATTTTTAACTCTTATAAATAACTAGTGTAAGAGATATTTATTGTAGCAAGATATATATCACTAAATATATATATATATATATATATATATATATATATATATATATATATATATATATATATATATATATATATATATATATATATATATATATATATATATATATATAAAAGTAATTTACTTTCAGATTAAGTTGGAATGATTATAATTAAAAAAATCAAAATAATCTTCTCCAAAGTAACTTCTACAGCTTTCTTTATTGACACTGATTAATTTATTTCCATTTCATGGTCCCAAAGAATAGGTCAGAGGTTCGATTCTCGGGCTGGGATGGGTCAACTCATTCTTTCATCCCTTGAGTGGATCGATAAACTAAATAATAAGCATGCTCGGGAACTAAATACTCGGGGTGCCGTGGTAGGCTGACCATCTAATTGGTCAGCCTAACACGGCATTATTCTGTACACCATAGAGGTTCTGAGTTATGAAAACAGATATGGCCATATGGACTGTAGCTCCAAATTTTTTTCTCATATCCTTTAGCTCGTCTTCTTATAACTGATTATAATTAAATGATATAAGCATGTAAAAATTTATCTTTCTCAATCAATATGCTTAAGTTTCCTATGTTGTAAGTTGCACATTTTAAGCCTTACATTTTATCTTTTGAACAGGTCCAACTCTTTTTACATAGAGTTATATAATTTAATAGTTTATCTGATCAAATTATATTGAATAATAGTTTTCACTTATGTGCTTTAATTTACACAGAAACCCTTTAATATTTTTATCAATTTCCTTAAAAGATAAGCATTTATTAAAGCTTCTGTTCCGTCATCAATAGTTTGGATTGGAAAAAGCAGTTCCCATTTTTAAAAAAAGTAACTGTAACCGAAGGGCGAATTTAATTTAAAAAGCGATGTGAATTTACTGATCCAGGGTACAAAATTTATTTATGAATCATGGGAGTCAGAATCCAGAATTCTAAGCAGACTTTTGCTTGGAGCTATAAATAAAAAAGAAAAAAACATTTTCTCATTTTTGTTTTCCACTGAGGCAAATAACACTCCTAAGAGTTTACATTATCATCTAAACTATTTTTATCCGATAAAACCAGGAACACCTTCACTTTTTTAACATACCACAAAAGATAAATTCTTACAAAATGATTCCTTTACACTATCTTTTCAAAAAATAAATATATAAATTCAGAGAATCTATATATACAATGAATACAAATTTTTATATAAAATACAAATTCCTGAAAAGTTCTTTTTGTTTATTTTGGTGCATAAAGAAAGTCTTACACATCAGAAACTTAAAACTAGAAGACTCAAAGAATCTGTACAATTTTGCTTCAGCTTGTAAATAATTATAAGTGATTGATAGAAGGATTGATGCACATTGATTGATTTTTAGCGACATTAAAGGCTAAATAATCATAATGATTGAAAAAAAGTATTTTAGGAACAAGATGTGAGCTTTAAAAATTTTTGAAGAATCAGCAATTTTAATGTGTTTAATCAACTTGAAGGATTGGTTCTCTTTTTGCAAGATATGCTTTTTTTTGAAATTTTTTTCATAAAATTTTTGGTTCAAATCATGATTTAAAATAAGAATTGAATTTATATTTATATATTAAGAATTCACCTCACATAATCAAAGTGCGCGCTCAAGAATTTTCCAAAAATTTCCTCCTTTGAGAATAAAAAAAATATTCTCTACTTAGACAAAAAATATTTACAAAATTCAAATTTATCTATTAAAATATTTACAAGATTCAAGTATTATTAAAAATAATTAAGAAGCATACGTTATTGGAGAAACGTATTGTTAATAATATAAGGTAAGAAGCATTGCTATTTTAATACAGAACGAGTTGTTATTGATACTGAATACAAATAGAATGTATTACTAGTAAAATCTTTGTTCAATGTATGAGATACGACAGTATGTTACTAAAAAATTGAATGAGAACATAAATGCATTATTAAGAAACATATTGCTAATAATATACCCACTCAGCAACATTAAAAATAATTCTCCAAGAAGGCAGCGTGGTCTTGAATTGAAATTTAATGCACATAATGATACAGATGTGAGATTCAATTGATTCCAAAATCAAGGCAATTAAACAAACAGTGTAATCTCAATAGCGCGTCGGACCATCACCTGCTGCCACGTGGTCTGACATCGAGTTGATTAGACATCTGATGTTGTCTTGATACAGATGGGCCACAAATCTTAAACAGCCACCTAAAAATAATGTACAGAGTGACATGGCGGCATCTGGTGTTTCAGCTTATGCTAAACATGCTCAATCGGGGACAAATCTGAAGAAAGGGCTGGCTATGGAAGAGTCCTAACATGACATTGGAATTCTTGAGCAACATGAGCTGTATGTGGACGAGCATTATCGTGCTGGAGAATTACCTCTGGAAGATCATTTAGGGAAGGTTCCACGTGGTATCAAAGAATGCCATCAACATAACGCTGACCTTTAAAGTTTCCACTAATCACAGCTAGAGTGGACAGATTATCATAGACTATGGTCCCCAGACTATTACGACTGCTGTGTGGGCAATGTGACGCTCTACAGTACAGGTGGAAGTGTACCGTTTACCGCGGCGCCTCCACACCCGCGTACGCGGTTATCATCTGTCCCCGAAACGATCCGGGATTCATCATTAAACACCACATTTTTTCAATCTATGGCATTTCACGTCACTCGGATTTCACACCACTATGGATGGGGTCATCAATGTTGCGGTGATAAAAGCAATATACGAATCGGGTGTTTGAATAGCAGATTCGCTTCTTCAAGGCATCTGAAAATAGTTTGTGGAACAACTGATGCCCTTACATCTTCATTCATCGTGGAACGAGTTTTTACAGGATCCCCGAGCCCCTGCCGCATGATCCCACTATCATCTCACCTCGTCGTCTTCCTAGTGTCCCCGGAATCTAAACGCCCCACGTGGTTACCACCTCGTATCCACTGTTCCCAACATGCTCTGATGGTCTCTCCGAATGATCAATATGGTGCGTAGACCAGCCTGCGATTTTCAACCAGATGATAAAACCCCTCTAAAGCAAACTGTGTGAAATGTCTTCTCACGTCTCCCTGCTGGCATTCTTCGCTTACTTAAATTTTCCTGGCGTCGTCAAGTGCTCGTCACGTCTCGGAATCTTCCACTCTGTTCTAGTTTATATAGAGCCCACTTCCCGATTACAGCGTCACTACCGGGTGTATGTTTTCGCTCAGTAGCACTAAACTAAGATCACTTGTATATCGGATCTCATTATTTGCCAAGTTTGGGGCTTGTACCTTTCTTGATGTGCTATTTTCAGTGTTCCTGAGAGTGTTTGAATTATTCATATTTTAACATGGAATATGCGTTGCTCATTGTATTGAATAAGAAGTATAACAATAAGGTAAAAATAAATGTGTTATTCATGGTGTTAGTTAATGTAGTATTAAAAAAGATTAGTTAATTGTGTTTAATAATAGAAAGACTTTAGTTTTATTAAATGATCTGCTGTTTATTTCGAGAAAATAAAATCATTATTCTTTGTAAAGGAATTCGTTGTATCATATTTGAAACATTCTTACATAAATAAAAAACAATATTAATATCAGATAAATATATATATATTTTATCAAAACAGCTGATTCTATTTAAATTGACTTTTTAATTATATCGAATGTATTTCAATTCGCTATGTTTCATTATTAAACAAAATCAAGAATTTCACAAAAACTCTTATTTTTTAACTGAATCTTAATAAAAGAGAGTATATATTCTTTTGTAAGTAAATTTGTGCTTATTTTTGTAACTAGAATTATATTTTCAGAGAAATAAATATATTTACATTTCTTTGCTTATTTCTATAAAATAACATCGAATTATATAAGTAAACAAATATACTGATGATTTATAAGACTCTTTAAAGCATAATGCAATGTTTTCATTGATTGAATTATGAACAAATTGAAAACATTCTGTACATCCAAAATAATTCAAAGATAGTATGTGAAATTTATAAAAGAAAAATACCACAAAATGTTCTCTTAAAAAAAATTTTTTTTCAAAACTGAAGATGATTCGTAACTTTAAAGTATTATATACCAATAAAGATGCATTCAAGTTCCATTTCTGTAATTAAAAGAAATTAATACATCTTCTTTTAAAGCTTTAAAATTTTTTACATTCACAAAAAAAGCAGTAACAAAAGTTAAGTTTCTGGAAAATGTTAAGAAAAGAGGAAATTCAGGTTCTTTAGAAGAAACCTTACTACCAAAGATTAAATTTATGCTTAGTAAAAATTAGGATAAAATAGTTCAAAAGTGTCTTAAAAGTGAATTCAAGCAACAGCAAAAGTATATAAAAACAAATAATAAAAAATCCTTTTTTCCATTCTGGATTTCCCAGTTTTTCCCGTGATAGATTACATTTTAAAGTAAAAGTGAGAAATAGTGTTCAACATTTGATTCCAAAAGTTTGAATAACTCAAAAAAAATAGTTTTGTGTATATATGTAAGAGTTTGAAGAGAGATTTATCAATTTTCATTTCATTATTCACGAATCGAAATCAATTTTTTCTCGCATTAAAAAAATATATATTTCACATTTAAGAGAGAGTATACGCGCTTCTCAAAATAAAATCTATTCTAGTAATTGAATTAAAGAATATAAAGCCTCAATAATTACTTTAACATAAATACATATAGGAATATTAATGAATACTCATTTTATATATGTTATTTTAAGTACTTTAATGTTTATTATTAATTTTAAAAGGCATTGAGATACATTCATTTAAATTACTATTAATATCAATTAAAAAGTTATTTTCCTCTGTCTAAAATAAGAATTATGATCGATATTGTTGTTTGTTCATTATGCTTTTAAGCCTTTCTATTTTTATTTTCCATGTTTTATGTTTTTATTTCTAAAAAAAATCTGATAAATTGTGATAAAAATAATTTTTAATTTTAAAATAATAAACATAAAAAAAAGGAATAAGACATTATATTTAAATTTAATGCTTATAATTAATGGGGCATAAATGTATTCAGTTTCTTTTGTATTTTGCAAAATTTATATGAAATAAAATTGTCTAAATTCCAATATTTCATAATTAGTTGTATTTAACAAACAACATCTTGATGTTCAGTGAGTGGGGGTGCTTGAAGAATAATGTTTGACTTTCATCTTTAAAGATTCATAGGCTCTTGAAATATTAAATGAAAACTATTTTTTTATTGCTTATCTCAACAGTAAAAGTCATTTGCGATTCTTTATTTATTGAATGCAGCCCTCTTTTTGGAAGGATGTTCTCACAGAAATGAAGCTGTTTTCACAAGTTACAAAAGTGAATCGGATTTGATGTATCCCTCTTCACTCATTTCATGCCTACGCAGACAAGTTCGACCTTACAAAGACGAAAGTGGGAAAATTCTCAAGCACACAATCCAGCAAATGCTTCTTGGCAGTTGGTTTTTCATACAACTGTTATTTTTGCACGTGAGAGCTAATTGGGTTATTTTACTTCTGTTTGAAGTAGATTGCAAACAGCAACAAAGATTTAAACCTGGGGCAGAAATATCAAAACCCACGGACTGTTAATTTGAAAACTAACCACACTACTGACAGCTTGGCATACCTTGATGAATGTTACGTTCTGAAAACAGAAATCAATATTCCACTTTTAAATGCCAAATTGGCAATAAAAGGCTATTTTATAAGTTGCAGTGTAGCAAATGATAAGTTTGATTCCCGCTTTAGTTTACATATATATTGTAATCTGGAATTCACTTCAATCTGCAGTTACCGGTGGAATCAGTTCTCCTGTTTAAATGCCCACAGAGTGATAGAGTAAACCTGTTGTTCAACTGAGCCTGATTACGAACTAATAATATTCATATTTGAAAAAGCTGGTAATGAATCAATAAATATCCTAGACAACATTTTCAATCAATTCTTTTGATTCGTTTTCCCTTCTTATTGAATATACTTTTTATGATTTCATACACAGACAAAAAGTTTAAAAATCCTCGAAACATTGACAACCTTAAAGATTTTCACTTAGATAATAAGTTGCTTTCTGGTTCAAAGATAAAATCCTGTAAAACTTTTGAACACTCCCCTCAACCAGTCACATCCGAGACACACAGCTTTTATTAACTATTCCTCAATAGAGCTGCGGTAATGATCCGATTCCTTTCGATAATGAGAATGACTTCCTGGTTGGTTAGGAAGTCATTCTCATTATCGAAAGGTAGTGAGTTCGAGTCCCGATGTAACCAAAGATCCGTCATATTCGCTAAAGGCGGTTGGAGCGTATTAAAACTGAGAGTGGTCGCAATGCTCTCTAAATGAAATGATACCTCTGGGGTGGCAGGTATTATGGGTCTTTTGCTTGGTCCCTGCTTCAAAATCACGAATTCCACCGTCTGTTTCTTTCTAACTGGTAGAGCCCAACTCAGGGCTAAATACATCTGATTTGATTTGATTTTGTGAGGTTTACTGGTGCAAGGTTAAATATTGGGCATTTTTTGCACCGTACAATATTTAAAACTAAAAGTAAACATATGTTAAAAAACAAGTCAATTGTATAAGATGGTATGTGTTAAAAATTCTAGAAAAGCTTATGTAAAATGATTACGATGAATAAAAATCTTAAATAGAATTCAATAGCCCAATCAACTCTGATAAAATTAAATTTGTGGTAGTAAGAAACACTATGCGTAAATCATTAAAATTGGGAGAGACAATTAAAATGTGATGTACGGTATATGGTACATTACACATGTCACAAATTAGTTTTCTCTGAGACAAGAATAAAAGCTTGTGTATAAATCTAGAATGTCCATTTCGGAGGCGTGTGTGTTTTATATCAACTCTTCACATGGGAGCCACTGGGAATAGAAGAATGTGGGAGGATATACTATAGGCCAAGGTACAGAGGAGCATGTTGCTCTAATAACTATTCCCCAATAAGACTTGACTGAGAGTGCTGATTGGCTTGTCAATCATTTTTACACACTATGGCTCATTGCATCAGCATCTACTGCTTAATGTGAATTATGAACTTCTGCAAGCAACCAAGAGCAAAGAGGGATTCAAACCCACGAACTTTTAACTCTAAGGTTAGATCACTAACTATTCTGATGACAGATCAGGGATTGAGTTCTCGGACATTTCATTTTGAAAGCAACTGTGTTTCCCTTAGAATCAATGATGGTCCCTTTATTGTTAAAGTTCTTTTCATCTTATTTCGTAAGAAAAATAAAATTACAGAAATTTTCAATGTTTCTTGTATTCTTGAATGCGTCTACCATAATGAGGTGTGAGGAGCATTTATCGAAAAGCTTTAAAAATAATGTTATAATACTTTAAATTATAAATGCTGAAGGTCTTTCTTTTTATGAAATTTTCATTCACTTTATAATATCTCTTAGGCCGGCCAACTTGTCTAGTGGTCAGCGGGCTTAACTACGGATAAAGAGATCCTGAGTTCGAATCCCGGTTCAGGCATGGATGTACTTTCTCTCTCTCTCTCTATCCTGTCTTTGTCCTTTCCTTGTGTGTAGAAATGAAGTATGAATGATGCCTACCCTATAAATGGGTCCCTATGTCATGTGTGAGGGTGCGATGGTGGCCCACCCCCTGTGGTGCATCCGAGGAAATGCCTCGGAGGTTAAGAGGTCGCTGTGTCTGGCCAGTTCCTTAGTATTAGGGAACAATATATTAATAGACTCTGTTGCAGTTGTAAGTGTCTATAATCTGCCATTGGAAAAAAATTATATCTCTTAGTGATTGTTTCATAAATTTATGTTATGAAAGGAGCATTTAATTCATAATAAACAATGACTTAATTTGTGTGTAAAACAAAGCGCATTATCCTAAAACCTGTCCTTAAAATTAAGATAAAGTAATGGTCTCACCATCATTTTTTCAAAATAAAATAATTGTATATTGTTAAAAATTTATGCAAAAAAAACGATAAAGTTGATTGAATGCATAAATCTTGCAGAAATTCTTACAAAAAAATCCTTTCTTCAATCAACTTTCCAATTCAGAAAAGAACCAATTATTTCTAATCTCTTGATATTGTTTTTTATATATTTTAATGAGTTGACAAATATATTGTTCGAGAAAAGTTGGATAAAAGTGGACTAAACTAAACAGTAGATTTATTCAAAAAATTTGTAAGGAGAATTAATTTTTCTTATTATTCGGGAATCATCTCAGAAAACGAATTATTAAAATTTATACTTCAAAACATAAAATTATTGATAGGGGAAAATTGATAAGAAAATCGGTTGAAAGCTTTTTTTCATTTTCAAAATAAGAAAAAATACTTCACAATTGGTATCTAATAAATTATGAAACACTTTTCAAGGAAAATTGCATGAAGATAACTTCAAATAATCGAAAATATTTCGGTTTACCAGAAAAGAGTAAATGTGAAATATCTGAAATCACGTCTGTTAAAATTGCCTAAAGAGGTTTTTTATGATTTCGATTTTCTCTTGTTAGTTTAACATACATTCTGTCATTTTAATTTTAATTTTTGCATCGCATTTTCAGTTGCATCTATTAAGAAATCCCTTCTATCAGTAATTACTTTTTACTAGGGATGTAAATTACTTGCCTTAGAGGATATTTTGACTACACTTACATGATATTATATATTTTCGGGTGGAATTTAATATCTAAGGATCAGTATTTTTAAAAGTATGGTTAATATCTTTTTTTTTTTTGCACATAGCACTTAAATTGAATAATTTTGTAATTAATAAAAATAAAATGCTTTATTCTACTAGATTTCGTTAGTTATTTCTATGATCACATTTTGTGAACCAGAATTAATAGACCGAATATTTCAAGCTTTTAAATTTGATTCCTAACCTATACTTGAGTTAGGAATCGAACACATAAACTACATAATTCTTCTACGCATATATCATACTGTACTTTTACCCAGCTGGTAGTAGGTCAAATTAGCCATCGTATGCAAAACTGATCATTGAACGACAAACAAACCAAACCAAGACCATGTGGTAGTCGAATGATTAGCGCTCTTGCCATCGTAGTTCGTGGGTTCGAATCCAACCTTGAGCATGGATGGTAGTAGACTGGTTTAAAGTGGTTTCGAACCCACTCGATATTATTAGCCCACAATTGCAAAAAATAACGGTTGAATGACGAACTTTAATCGGCATTCCTCTTAATGTTTTCACTTTTTCTGAGATTTTTAATGTCATTGTAAACAGAATGATGATTAAAAAATAATATTAGACACATTTAATACCTTTACTTGCCTCGGAATTCATTTGAAATCATTCTTGTCTTAATTTTTTCACAACTTACAAATAATAGATACAAAATTTATATTATAATAATCAAGCATATCAGAAAATGATTAATATGTTTAATGCCGTAATTTTAGTATCAGAATAGATCAGTGAGAGCTCCGAGCATTTTCGACAGAGGAACCCTAGTTGGATCTCAACCATGCAGGAGAAGGATGTTCCAATTATGCTTCTGCCTGCACATCTTTAGCGGCGGGGTTATTTAATTTGATGGTAGCTCTATTTTTATATTCGTGAGCTGATTCAATATGAACAAAATGATTTCGATAAATCAATATGCATCTTCTTCCATGATAGTAATCGAGCCCATGAGTTGAAAAATCAGAGCCTTTCAGGATGAGGAACTTGTAAATTTTCTGTTTCCCTATCAATATTGAGCAGGCTTTTAAATTCCTACATTTTTGTATGGGAAATGTTGCGTTAATTAAAAGTCAGAAACTGAAGTTATCAAATCTGAATGCTAAGAATTTCATACAAAAAATAGCCTAGATTTTTTTTAATAATAGAATATTCTAATTATTTTATTCAAAAAATAAATGTCATTTATTCAATTTTATTAATAAATAAAATATTCTAATATGTTAAAAAAATTTAACTTTTATTATAATGTAATAAGTTTATTTTATTCATAAAATACATCTCTAAAATTAAGCATGTAGTACGACAACCCATGTGGTCCCAGAACTATATTGCCCATATCTGTTTTCCTGATCAAGAAGCCTGGAGTACGATTTATTTGTCTCTGTTAAGTGGTCAGCCTAAGATGAATTTCCTAGTTCTTAGTTTCCAAACATGATTGGTGCTCAGTTTATCAACTCACTGCAAAAATAAAAGGCTGAATCGACTTGGGCCAGAGCCAGACGATTGAAAATCGAACCTATACCTTGAGAGCGCAAAGCGGTGGCACTAAAGCACTAGTTTCCAAAATATATCTCCCAAATATAAAATATTTCATTGTAATACATTTAATACAATTAATTTTTATCAAAACAGAAATAAAAACTTCATTTAAACACATATTCCTGCAGAATGGCAGGAATTTGAGAATTATTGCCACCTCAGGGGTCCACCTCATCACTTGGTCGTGCTTCAACCTGATAAAACGATTCCCAAATAAGTATAACGAATTTCGTAGGCAGAAATAAACATTCGAAAATATTTAAATATACCTTTGAATTTTGAAATCCTTTCTCACAATTTAGTTATATTCAAATATAAATAAATAGTAAAAAGATTTCCTAATGAAACACTTATTTCTTTCTAGCAAATTTTATAATTTATTTAATTAAAAACTTCACACAAATTAACTCATTATATTATCACACACATCAAGCTATCGTGATTGATTATAGACTTATTCAAATAAGTTCTTTTATAGAATATTATCATATACCACAAGAGCAATTTAATTGTCTTTTCATTTTCAATGTATTAATTTCTTAGCTCCTTAAACAAGACAAAATCTATATGTCTTTTTAAATCATATAATTTATTCTAGACTAAATTTATTTTGTAATCTGCAATATTTTTAATACGTGTCAACAATTTTGTCGATTAAAATGACGAAACGAAAACAATCTGGTTGAAAATGTCCATTATCTTTAAATTAATTAACAAAAAAATTTAACTTAAAATGAATAGAATATTTTTCTTTAATCCAAACTTAACATCAAAGATTAGATTTACACTAGATTTATTATGTGCCAGATTAAAATTTCGATTTATATATTAGACATCAAAGATTATGCTAATTTAAAAATACAATATTTTTTGCTGATTGATAAAATATAAACACAAAGGAAGAAAGATGAAATTTGAATTTATAAATACTACTCAAAATTCTGCCTCAGTAAATTAAACAACTTTAAAATTGTAAAACCTAATATATATAAAGCTAACAGATTATCAAAAAAAATTGAAGAAAAATAGTTCATTCAAATAAATCTATTTCAACTCCAAATGGATTTCAATTAAAAAGATGCATCAAAACAGGTCATTTTGTCTAAATTAATTTTTGATTGTAATTTTTATAAATATTATGCTTACCAAATATATCAGTCTGTAATCATTAATTTTCTTATGAAATTCTTACTATGAAGAAATTAAGAAATTTATGAATATTTTTTCATTAAAACAATGCAAACAATGGAGAAAGATTTTCATTAAAAATTTATTTCATTGCGAACAACCTATCCAATTATATTTGTTAAATATTCATTTTCATCATTCAAAGTTCAATTTTCATTAAAAATATATTGCAATGTGAACAACCTATCCAATTATATTTGTTAAACATTCATTTTCATCATTCAAAGTTTGATTTATGATTAAAAATATATTTCAATGCAAACAACCTATCCAATTATATTTGTTAAATATTCATTTTCATCATTCAAAGTTTGATTTTCATTAAAAATATATTTCAATGCAAACAACCTATAAAATTATATTTGTTAAATATTCATTTTCATCATTTAATATTCGATTTTTATTAAAAATATATTTCAATGCGAACAACCTATCCACTTATATTTGTTAAATATTCATTTCCATCATTCAAAGTTTGATTTTCTCTAAAAATATATTTCAATGCAAACACCCTATCCAATTATATTTGCTAAATATTCATTTTCATCATTTGAATTTCGATTTTCATTAAAACATATTTCAATGCAAACACCCTATCCAATTATATTTGCTAAATATTCATTTTCATCATTCAAAGTTCGATTTTCATTAAAAATATATTTCAATACAAACACCCTATCCAATTATATTTGCTAAATATTCATTTTCATCATTCAAAGCTTGATTTTCACTAAAAATATATTTCAATGCAAACACCCTATCCAATTATATTTGCTATATATTCATTTTCATCATTCAAGGTTTGATTTTCATTAAAAATATATTTCAATGTAAACAACCTATCCAATTATATTTGTTAAATATTCATTTTCATCACAAATACATATACTCAGACATATTCACATTTTCACATTATATTATGTTCACAATTCCTATTAACACTTCAGCACAATCTGTAAATGAAGCATACCAAATAACTAAAATATATTTATTAATTACTCATGTGTATATATATATATATGTATATATATATATATATATATATATATATATATATATATATATATATATATATATATATATATATATATATATATATATATATATATATATATATATATATATATATATATATATATATATTCAGTTTCACAAAGACTTTAATAATTCTTTCTTGAAATATTATTTGTCCAATGCAAACATAAAATCTGTCTTTAATGTTCATCCTAACAAATGATATGATAACTTTATCACTGATGTAATTGTTACATTCCTAAGAATTATTTTGACCTTACAGAGGACCCAGCCAAAATCTGGTGAAATGACTCTTACGTTTTGACTTCCAGAAGAACCTGTCATAATGGACTATATTCATCTGGTTGCTAAAAAGAAAATGGAAAACTTCCAAGTACGCACTCGTATAGATGCTCAATTCTGGTACTTAAATTCATGTTTATAGTCACCTAGAGATATGATAACGTTATTCTCTCAGAGTGTAAGGCTCTAGATTCATTCATATCCATTATTTGAAGCCAGGAAATGAATGGTACATTTTTTTAATGTGCATTTATGTGTTGGGAAATTTCCCGGGTTTACTCTTTTGCAATATGAGAATATTGCTTACTACTAATGAAAGTTTCTCTCTGAAGGCCTTAATGCTAAATTCTTTTTGCTTCCTTTTACTTCCGTTGTTCAATGGTCAAGGAGAACGAATTTAGTAATCTTCACTTTGAAGAACTATATTAAATCATGGTAAGTTTCCCAAGAAAAGTTCAAATGTTAATTTTTTCCATTAATTTATCTTTGAAATAAAATAAAAAATGACTATTATTTTTAAATTACAGAAAGGGCAAGGAAAGTTCGAAAAAATATTAAAATTTTGTGAAACCCATAAAAATTACCGAAATGAAAAACAGTTTGCAAGTTTGGTATTCGTAAATACTAAATTTTTTAAAACCAGAAAAATAATTAAAAATCATCCTTTAGAGGACGTTTCATACATTTTTTTCCAACAGCAGGCACTAGTGTTACGAACCCTAAACCACAACAAGGGCACGGTGACTGCTACTCATTTGTAATTACCCAGTGGGCACCTGTGAACCAAGTTACATAGACGAGTAGTGCTTATAGTGTGGGACACATTCATACATCATCACAGAAAAAAGGACAGAGAAACACAGAAAGAAACTAACATCCATGCCCGAACCGGGATTCAAATCCAGGAACCACAGCTCAGGAGTTAGGAGCGCTAACCATTCAGCCATTGGTCAGCAAGTTTCCTATATATAAAATGTAAAACAGCTTCGCCAAAAAAGTTTTACCTTTACCATTCACGATAATTTTTCTCTGATATGGGACGTAATGTGGAAAACTAGTACTGGATCAAAGAGAAAATGCTTAATTGCTTGTTTCATTTGCATATTTTAAGCTGCGTCTTTCATACCAGGGCCATCTATAGGTTGTTTTCTGGAATATTTCTCTTTTATTAAATATAATCCCTAGCTTATCAGGGTTAAACCTGCAAATTTTAGTTTATCTATTTTTCCAGTTTCAGGATTTCTTTAAAAGTTTCTATGAACTTATTAGGCACCATGCGTTGCTTAGTTTTTCTAAAATCAGAATCAATGAGCTTATGTACGACTTTCTTTTTTAAAAAAATAAAACGTTACAAATGACAATGTTTCAGTTCTGCAAAATAAAATAATTTTAATTTTTAAAATTTTCAAATGAAAATTTCAGAATTAATTTTAATGTGTGCCACACAACAATGTCTTTCATGTCCAAAACTCTGAAAAGACAACAAAAGAGTTCCTCGCTTCTTAAACAAATTAATTAATTTTGTGCCAAACATTTTCTGTAAGAAATTTCCTCATCACTTATGCATACAACTACAAAACAATAATGTAAAGAAAACGTATTTTAAAATAAATGATTATATAAATAAATACTTTGATACAAATGGATACAAATGAACTCAGTATTACTTAATGAGAATAAATTCAAGATACTAAATAAATGAGAATTTTTCTTAATAAACAATTTCTTTCAAGCAGAATAAACTACTCTATAATGAACACAAATCACTTGACAACGAATAAATTCATTAAAAGTATAACTAAAGCTTCTTCTTTATTGTTTCATCGGGTTGTTTCTTAACTTCGCGTTTTCAAGCCTCCATTTTCGAACTTCCTCCAAATACTTATGATTTATTTCACTTAAAAAAATAATCTTTTAAATAACACTTTATGATATATAAATAGGATTATGTAAAGGTAATAAATATTTATAATTAGCTGGGGTAAATAATTGTTAAACATAAAATTCATACGTTAATGTGATTATCTTTTAATGAATAACAATATTTTCAAAGTCATATCGCTTGCGTCAAACATATTTTGTTTGTATTACAAGGATTTTTATATATATTTTTCAATGATCAAAATATAACGAGTACTTATGTAATTGGATTACTCAACATCTTTAATATTTATAGCTGTAAGATGCAAATATAAATGGAATTTAATCATTTAATGATCTAAAATAGTATTTACTAAAACGAAAAAGCTAATTTCATCATTAAGAGAAAATTAGTATAGAAAACAAATTTCATGAAACAAGTTTGGAAAGTAGATATTCTATATTACAGAAATATTTCATTTTTTTGTATTATACGATTAGAAATTCTTTAGTATTAGTAAGTATAGTAATTAGAAAGGAGAATAATTATATAACGAAATGTTGTTTGATTCAGTTATTCTTTAGAAATTAAGTTCTATTTTTAGAAGTTAATACAAAGTGAATTCATTTTTAACGACAATTTTCTCTTTGGAATGTATATTCATTCTATGACAAAAATTTGCCCTATATTTTCTTTGGCGCAAACAATCAATACCGCCAATAAATTATTCAAAACATAGTAGATCTCAAATGTGTTTGTATACTTAAGAAATTCTTGTAAATTTGAATCACGTTGTAAATTTGAAATATTGTGCCTTATAACATTTCCAAATAATTCCATGTTTTTTTTAATAAATCCAAAAAAGTTTTTTAAAAAACCATTGTTTGCTAATACGATTGTTGAAGTGGGTGCTTGAGAATTTTCCAGGTTTTCTTCCTTTTGACAAATGAATACTGCAAATAGTTTTCACTGAAGGCAATAAAACGCATTGGGTGTTAAAATGTATTTAAAAACGTTTTTGGTCGTTATGCCATCCATTACGCAAAGCCAAATATAATTACTTATTCCTTATATAATTCCAATTGGTACAGATCCTATATAATCCAAAATACCAAATTCTGATTTTTTTTTTGGGGGGGCGATGAAGTAATGTAACCAAGATGACGTATTGTGACGTCTCGCAATGATGCAAATGCTAAAGTTGCTAAAATAAAATTCTCTGCATAATTTTTATAAGTTTTCCTATGTATGACATGATAAAAGCTATGTTGCCAGATGCATAAGAAAATCTACCCAAAAAAGTCACCAAACTCATAAATTGAAATCCTGGATTATGGGCATCTGTGCCTTCCTAATCATATTAATTACAACAGATATGATGGCTTTGTATAGTTTAATAGTTATAAACTGTTATATGGTTTCTTAAACACTAAATATATTTTCCTTTCAGGAATTTTTATAGAAAGTATCATATTCATTGCATTAAGGGAAAAAATTCTGAAAACTCCCAAGCACCTGCCTTTTTTAATATACAGCATTCAGAGAATAGAAATGCGAAATCCGCCTCCTGCTGTTAAATGATGTTCATGGTCGAACCGGAGAATTTCTATCCTGAAGGACAGGTCCTACGAAAAAATCCTTTGATATCGATAAACATTAGTACTAATGAGCTTTCATTTCAATTCCCATTCTTGTTGCTTCCAAGATCTGAATATGTCTACTAGTTGCGTTCCCGTCATTCATTAAAGGAAATCAGGAAATCTCCCAAGCACACACACAGACAGATACGGGGAAAAATACATTTAGAACATCCATTTCTCGTTAAATATTCGTAGGAATTGAACTCGCATTCCGAAGAGCACAATCTATAAAGGGACATGGGAAATAGGAATCTACACAAATCGTCTTATAACTAACTATATATATATTTAAAATAAACAATAAAACAAAATAGATTTAAAAAATCACTGAAATATCTTTTTTATCCATTTATTTTTAAAGCACATATCATCTAAAAGTAAAAGTTCTATTCTACGCTCGCAGATTAAGAGTAATAAAAAAATTTAAAATTATCTATATTACTGTTTACTTCCATGGAAACTGAGAAACAGAAGCATAACTTTGTCATGGTTTTTAAGAGAAAATCTGTTGTGTCTTTATTATAATCTACTTCTTAAAGTCAAAGAGATTCATTTTCAATTTTTTACAATGGCAATGATGAATATAAGAATTAAATGAAAAGTTTTGCATTTACTTTTTTATTCTTTAAACTTAGGTTAGACTATTGCAGCATGTTTCAGGTTGTTTATTTCTATCTACAGAAGTTACAAAACATTCAATTCCACTATAATTTCGAAATATAGTCAAGTGTGTGACGAGAGAGACACTTGAACTTATCGCCTTTTCTCTACCTCTTGTCACAAACACCTTTTAGCTTGAATGTAATTGTCTGGGTCAGGTATAGAGCCCATTACCTCTTTATCGCGAAAACGATGTCAATTTTCCACCAGGCTACAGAGATTTCAATGTCTTTTGTTGAGAAATTATTCATTTTTAACAGATTGAGATAAGTTACTGAATTATGTGTATAGAAATATTGAACACAAAAATCTATTTAAATGAAAAAATTTCCTCAATTTATTTCTTTTAAGAAATGTGCAATATCAAAATATATTATTGTATAATATTTTTTTTCTAGTATGAAAACAACAGTATAAATAAAAATATTAAATATAGCTATAATATTAAATGTCAAAAATAAAGTTAAAACATAAGAAAAATAATATACAAATGTAAACAATAAGTTTATAATTTGCATCATTTTTAAATATTGTTGTTGAGTTATTAGCCATGTTAATAATTATACGTCAGTACCAATTATATTATAGAACTAATTATGTTAAATAATTAAATAATATAAATTTCAATATTTTAGATATATGATAAACATATGCAATATTTATTTGATCGCATTGAAGGATAAACCCATAATTAAAAATTTTTAATGTTTACTTTCCATATTATAAACCATGGACTTCATTTTTTTTTTTAACTAATTTAAGAAATAAAAAATCTTCCCATAAATTAGTTCTTTAATATTCTAAGAATAAAACATCATCATTTTCAAATATAAACATGCTTTTTTATGCATTCACCTAATCAAAATAGATATAACCAACCATAAACTTAGTTAAGATTCTAATTAGTAATGTCAATTAATCTATAAGTTTTACAAAAAAAAACACTTCTACTTCCCCAACATTTTCCTCTGCTGGTAGCTTCTTCGGAAGCAGTCCATTGTTTTATTTAATTAAATCTAGTTCTATGATAGATTGAACCCCGGGGAATATTTAAAATGTCTTGAAGATCGGGTCTCGCTGCGTCTGCAAGATTCGACGCTAAAACAAAATTCATTACTTGCTGCATTCGTGGCTGATAAAAAACGAATTATGTTCCGCCACATTTCCGAAATATAAAAATTGTTCTCATCAAGATTTAGAAAAGATCTCGATAGTTGGCGACGCGATTGATTTAATTAAAAAGGTTGAATGGGGTCTTAAGAAATAAATTTTAAGCTACAGAACAGGCTTAGAAGCATCAATATAAGAAGCCAATAGTTCTTAATATCACCTATTTTTATAATAATTTAAAATAACAATGCAAATTATTGCTTTGTAAAACAAAAAATTAAATAAATATTATTTAAAAATGTTTTAAATTTATACGGAGTGTTTTATATGTAATGTCAATATAAAACAATACGTATAATTTAAAACATAATAATATATATATATATATATATATATATATATATATATATATATATATATATATATATATATATATATATATATATATATATATATATATATATATATATATATATATATAAGTACCTGTAATAATTTTAATAGTATCAGTAAGCGGATAAAAACGCTGAAAGTAATAATAATATTCCAATTTATTTTATTAAACACTATTTGACTAGTAAAGCATTGCTCATAAGAATGAAGTACGCGATACAGTTATAAACTGCAGAAGGGTCACCTACGCCTTAAAGGTCTTATAAGAAGGTTGAATTGCTAAGTATTTAAATTTATGTACTTGGTTTCCTCTGTTTAATTGCATTTATTTGCAATTTTTGCGGATTTGATGTTAAATTTTGACTACTGTTAATTTAATAGAGTATTTTGGCATTTTTCGATTTAATATTATATTTTTTCTTGAAACTTATTTTCTCTATTTTGGCTTGATATTAAATTTTTGGCATGGCATTTGTAAATTACTTTTTAGTGTGGCTTCGGGATGTAGTGGCTTCATATTAAGGCTTTAGTCTGGAGCCACTGCAGAAAAGCCATACTTTGTGTTTATGTGATCAACTCCCCCTGAAGAATCTAATCATATTGGTACTTCATTTTATTTTATTTTTTTATTCTGTTTCTTTTAAATTTTGAACTACCTGTTGAATATATCTTACATCTGTTTACTATATTTCACATTGGCATTTGTTTAATTTTATAAATATATATATATATATATATATATATATATATATATATATATATATATATATATATATATATATATATATATATATATATATATATATATATATATATATATATATATATATACATACATATATATATATATATATAATTAACAAAATTCGAATACTTAACTATACAAATAGAAAATAATCAGATACATACTAAAGAAACAAATACCCTCGCTTTCAGTTTCTACAACGCCCACTCAGTAATGGCGCAAATGTATGGTTATGGCATAAGAATTAATTGTAAAAATCAAATGTCAGAACAACTCAGAATAACATAGGCAGAAAAACTGTAAGATGAGACATTCAACACAAAGAGCAGGAAAAGGGGAAACAAATAAATACATTTATACATAAATATTATTGGCAGAAATGAAATCAAGTGGAAATTTCACTGTCACAAAAGTAAAGTTTAAATAATTAATAATAATAACCGAATCACACACACACAACTGGGTAAGCTCGTAATAAATTTATATTGAAAATAATCAAAGATGATAATTAGACATTAGAATACAATATATATATATATATATATATATATATATATATATGTATGTATGTATATATATATATAAATATATATATATGTATGTATGTATGTATATATATATATATATATATATATATATATATATATATATATATATATATATATATATATATATATATATATATATATATATATATATATATATATATATATATATATATATATATATATATATATATATATATATGACTGGCAATTTTTTTCTTTAGAGCAAGTTATGACATGTATTAAACATTTGTGCGGATTTCTGCTATTATTTTACATAGATCACACACAGCATGACTTTTACATCGCTTTCTGCTCAAACTAAGTATAATATTTGGCTCTAGGTTTCCTTTTTAAGTCATTGGTTATCATTAAAACTGGTTTAATTTTCCGGTTTTGTGCAATGAGATTATAAAACGGAAGTATAATTTGAATTCATCCATTTTGTATTCTCGAATAGGATCGAACCACTACTCACCTTTGTTCTTTTAAGTCTCCCCAAAATTTCCTTGAGATTTATTTTTGGAAAGCACCTAACACCCTTGTTGGTAGCACCTGACAAGTGCATTCTCAAATTTTGTAACTGTTTCTTTTGTCATTTCTGCTGCGATTTGAACATAGTGTCAAAAAATAAGCAACGTAAGAAATGATATTAATATATAATTTGCAAATTACTGAAAACTTGAAATTGGCTACGAAGTAATTTCAGAATTTTGCATTTTTCCATGCATTTTAGAAATATTACTGGGTTTAAAAAGTAAACTATGAATGGAAAGACATCTCTAAAAAGAGCATATCAGTTTTATAAGTATGTCTTGAAATTTACATAATTTCTTATAAATTCTTGCAATTAAGTGTACGACTAAGTAGCATATTTTGTCAAACGTAATTAAAATGGTGATATCATTCATTAAACTTTCTTATTTAAGTACTTTATATAAAAAAGCAACGTTTTCAGCCAAAATACTTCAATAGGAAACAATCAAAGTTGCTATATTCTTCTGTCAAATTTTTCATCTATATATTTATTATTAAAATTGAAAATCATTTTTATCGGAGCTATTCGATTTCAATATCTTATGATGTATCTTATATTGCAGATAACAAACATCGTTTAATATATACCCACAAAATCCATGTTTGATCCTCGGGTATTTTGAATGCATTTTGGATATTCTCACATCTCCTTTTTAAGACGCTGTTAGGTCATTCTAATACGAATTTTGTGCGATATCCTGATATCCTTTAATGTTCCGTTACAGGAAGAAAAATGGCAATGCGTTTGTCAATGAAGATGTTTGGATCTCAATTGTCAAATTAAGATGTACTAATGGATGTTTAAAATTATTTACTTAACTCAGTTAAAAGTCAAAATAAATTTAAAGGTAATTAATTAATAATAAAATGTACTTATTAAATAAAAAAAGTAGATATTGATTTTTAACGATAATTTAAATTAATTTAATACAATATTAATAAAAATGGATATGTGTCAAATATTATATGTTAACAAACATTTAAAAAATAACAAATGATCCTATTCAATTTGCAGAAAATATCAGGTATAGTATAAAGATGTATAGATTGAATAAAGCAAAACTACACTTTAACTATTAAGTACATTGCAAAATAAGTAATTGAAATGTATTATTATTATATTAAGATTAATTAAACTAAAATTTCAAATTTAGTAACTCTAAACTCCTTCTGATAATTCTATGAATGTATGGATTACAGCAGTGTCTCTGTTAACTATTAATAAACTCCATAAAATTATTTCTGTAGTTATAATTAGAGCTTATATTATAAAATATGGAAAAATAAAAATGTACACTAACTGAAAAATGCGCACCAACTAAATATTATGTAGCATTATAAAAACCTGATTAAAATTTTTTATTGTATATCATAAGGAATAGGGAATCGAATCCAGGACCTTTCATTCTTAACAACGTAACAATATTCGGGTAATTCAGTGAGATGAGGTATATTTCCTTAATATCAGCGACATTTAAGACATATTATTAACTTTTCTATTTTCATAATCAGAAAATTAAAAAATCACAGCTCAAACCTGGATAATATTATGCAACAAAATTTACTACTTTGATAAAAAAAATAAATAAATAAATAAACATATGTTAAATTTAGTATAATTTTCATGTTTTTTTTTTCCTTCAGAATTATTATATAATAACATTTTTAAAACATGGATTTGTAGTTTTCATGCATGAAAAATAGATGTGCCTGAAGTAGTAGGATCCTTAATTTTCCATACTAACGAAACAGGAATAATAATAACAAAATAATAGTTGATATTACAAACAGCAACATTTTACGTTATTTGTAATAAATTAAAACTTTTATAAGAATTAAAAAAACTAAAATTTCCTGAAATTACTTTTGGTTGTTATAGTGTCTGTTGGTTGGATGATAACAATATTATTATCATGAAGTTATTGAATTTATAACTATATTAACTTATAATATAAACAACTTTACAATAGATGGGTAAGCTATATACTATATCCAGTGAAATAGTTTATTTTTAATTTAAATATATATATATTTTAAAAAATTAAACCAACCATAATCCGTCGCCATAAATCTAGCGAACTGAAGTGTCATAAAAAGTTAATGGGAAATAATTTTATGCATTCTACTTATTTCTTTAAATTTCATTTTTGTTATTTTTTCAGTATATAAGTTTAGTTTTAAAAATAAGATAAAGTAAATTGATATTTTTAGCTCATTTTGCAAAACTAACTATACAAAGTGAGAATACTATTCAATCAGTATAGTTGAAAGACAAGAGAAGTAAAGTTTGTTTAATTTACAAAAAATTCATTTAATGATATCAATTAATAAACGAAACATTTTTTTATAATATAATATCTTAAAATTATAAATCTGAAAATCAACATTCAAAAGCATCTTATTCCGGACGATACCTATATAGATAATATCATTGCTTCTAAAATTTTATTTACTTTAAAGTGAAATTTATTTGCTGTAAATATATTTTAACTTTTTCATGAAATGATATATTATAGTTATTTTTTTAAAAAATATCACATCCGCATTAAAAAATTTAATTCAATTCATTAAATTTATTAACTAAGTTCTAAAAAATCTACTTTATAAAATATACTGATTAAAATTCACTTCAATAAATAATGATTTCATGTACACATTATTTTAACACGAAAACAAAATATGCACAGAATGCACAAACTGTTTTTGTAGGACAAACTACACAATTATAGTTATGTTGATTTAAGAGATAATCTAATTTATATATTGCAGTTAGATAAATAATATAGTTAGATATGATATGATAGTCTCATATAAATAGAGCACACACACAGCTGTTCAATGAACATGGTAAACTGTTTGGTGTCAGTACATTCAGTAAAGCATCTAGGTATTTACTGAAGAAGAATGTGGATTATTCATTCTCTCTCAACCGTTTAAAGCACATAATGTTCTGAATTCAGTGATGGAAACCTGTGCTAAACGCCACGCTCTTAATATATTCAATTGGTAAGAGATTGACATAAAAAAATCCAGACACTGGTTGTTTCCCTGTAGAATGGAATCACATATTGGTTGATTTGCTCTTTGCCTGCTATGGAATACAAAGTCGTTTATCTTGCTGATAAATGACATTCAGCATTTCCTATTCTTACCAGAATAAGATATTACTCGCATGTTATTGAGCCAACACAATAACAACAAAGAGGATTAGTGATTTTCTGCAATCTGGAATAGAACATAATGCCACATTTTCGAGCAAAAGCGTGTTCCTCAATGCTATCTGTTTGGACTTGCCTCATCCAAATGCCTTAACTTATAATAATGGCTATTATTTGTCAAAGAAAGCAAGGCTCAGCTGAAAATACTGCTTAATAAGTTCCCATTGCTCTCTCTTAACATCACTGAAAGTAGGGAGCGGAAATGTCCTGCGTTTCATTTCAGCCACACATAAACTTCAGGAGATGAATGTTAAGCTTCTGCATGCCCCTCCCACGGAGTGGGTGACTGAAAGTTTTTCTAGTTTCTTCACTAGCGACTCGTAAATACATCTAACTATCTGTGAAAACTCCACCCGCAAGGCAACATGAAATGGACACTAAAATGTACACACCGGCCTCAGGTCCAGATATCTAGTGTCAAAACAGAATCGTCAGTGCCCTTTGCTTAATGATAATTTCTCAAAGAAAAATGCGAATATAAGCTCTGTGTTGGCAGTTGGAGAATAATGGTCCTGCTTCATTGGGAAGCATTGAGAGTATCCGGTACCTGAAATAATATATTATCGGAAGTGGTCTCTTGAGTAAGCAGAACCATACAATGGATGCGTTGGCTTATAAGTTCTGACGCCAGCACCAATACCCCAGGAAAACATGTCCCTTTTTTAAACCCTTTTTGCAACAGCTGAGGAACAGAGAGCACATATAAGTCCTTTGCAAATCGTATCACGGACTAATCTACTTTTGTTAATCAAGTCGCAAACCACATTCACTCGTCTGTGTCCTGGAAGTTCTATAGTCTTCGGAGTCCTGCCTTTCAAAGGCCAGAACATACCGTCTACAATAGAAAGAAAGCTTTTCAACAATATTATACGCAACACACTTTAGACTTCCCTGATTCTTTCCCCTATTATGCATCATTTTTATGACTCGATGTTTTTCATCCCCCCTGAAATTTACATATTTTCTAAATTTTTATGATGTTTCTCTTTTTCCGTCTAGAAATGTGTAAATATATATTACCTTTGATAATCAAATATTAGAAATGAAATTATCGGATTTTCTAATATATATATATAAAACCACATTAAGGAATCTTATTAGATAAATTTATTTAATAAGCATGCTTTAAAATAAATAAGAATTTATAGTATATTTTATAATTTTCATGTATAATGTAATGTTATATTTTGTAATATTTCTTATGAATTCCATGTTTTGCAATAGTTTTTGAATATAATTTTATTTATTTTCCAAATATATATTTATGTTATAAATTGTTGCCTATAAATAATTCACAATCAAATTGAATTCATTATTAAAATTTTCCAAATAATGAGTTTTGTTTTCGTATTATTCAAAGTTATGTACATGTCTACAGTTTTTTCAATGTTAATAAAAATATACAGAACGCATCCTTCTTTAAAGAAATAATAATTTCAGTAATTTAAATCTTTAACTATAGTGATGTAAAGTTAATTTCGCATTTTTTATTTTTTCTCAATCGAATATGAAAAAATTAAATATATGTTAATTTTAAATTAATTAAATATTAATATTATTGTGAATTTTGTATTTGTTATTATTAATAATTTTATATTAATTTTAAATATATGTGCTAATGATTCGTAAATAATAATTTTAGAGTTACTTCTACACACAAGTAATTTTGTTTCTGTAAATCCATACTTTAAAATGAATTGTTAAGCCATTTCAAACAAAGTGTATATTAATGGCATATATCCTTAACAACTTGTAAATTTTTATAATGCATGGAAAATCAACTTATTTTTCTCATGCATTATAAAAATTTCTAAATATGGAAAACATTTTTTATGATAATATTTTGCTTAGATCTGCAAAATATTTTTCTCCTTTTTTTGTTTTTATATAGATTATAATTTGTTTTCTCTCTGTGTGTGATCTCGGAAATTATTTTTAAATTTTATTTTCTATTACATTTAAGTGTAAATAGGCGTACCTATTTTAAAAATTTAAGATGGTTTGATTTAAATTTTAAGTGATGTCGTATTCTACTAGTATGTAAAATATCACTTATTTTTTAAAAAATGCCAGTGACTTAATAGCGAACTTAATTCTAATTCTCTATCTTGAATTCCAAGAAAAGTAGGGAATGGAATCAATAGTTTTGATAAAAAAAAAAAAAGAAAACTTTGCTTGGAGCATAAACACGACGGTAGAAAATCTCATTTTTCAAAGAATTTTCTTAAATGGATAAATTGATTTTTTTTATTTCCTTTTAGAGATTTAAAAATGTATCCATAAATTATAGATTAATTTGTTGGAAAATTGCATATATTGTTAAAAAAATTTTCCACTTTGTCAGCAGTTTATTCTATATTTAAAATAGTTGAAGTGCTTCTATTAAAGTTCTTTAGTCATATTTATGATACATTAAAATCAATATCTATGTACACTGCTGGACAATTGCTAAGGACGGATCACAAATTGCAATCTAGCATAACATTAAGCGAGACATGACGCTTAGTAGGACAAAATATAGTTTCCACACTATTCAGACATTAGAATAAAGAATATTTATTGTTCTGGAAAGTACAAAAGCTGGGAAACATCTGAAAGAAAAATAAATGTTCAAGGAACAATGCATCTAAAAGTCAGCAGGTACCTTGAAGAAAGGTATCAGTACGGGATATGTCCACCGTGGAGTGTAATGCAACATTCCACACGTCGTATCATACTTTGCACAATATTAGCCAGCAGCTGTTGAGGCAGTTTATCCCATTCCTCTGTGAGTGCACGGATAAGGATGTTCCTGTTTATCGGAGGATAGTTCCGACCAACAACTTGCCTCCCCATAGCATCCCACACATTTTCAATGGGGCTTAAGTCTGAAGAACGTGATGGCCATACGAGGCGTTGCATACCCTCGCTGTCTAGACAATCCTGAACAGCGAGTGTTCGATGACATGTTGCGTTGTCGTCCATAAAAACAAATTTATCAGGGACTGCACCACGGAAAAGACAAACATGAGGAAGTAGAACTTCATTAATGTATCGTTGGCCCGTCATAGTCCCATTCGCAACCACATGTAGGGGTGTGCGACCATTGATCATGATGCCGGCCCACAACATGACACTGCATGTTGGATATCGGTCCCTTTCCTGAATATTTTCTGGACGATAAACAGTACCACTCTCGCACCAGATCAGTTGAATTCTACAATCCGATGACAGACTGAACCTATTCTCATCTGAGAATAGTACGCATGCCTAGTCCTGTTGAGTCCAATTGCGATGCTCACGACACCATTGCAAATGGGCAGTACGATGCTGTCTGGTCAATGGGACACACACAACAGATCTGTAGGAGTATAGTCCTCCTCCCCTCAAACTTCTGGCAACAGTTTTTTGGGAGATCTGCTTCCCTGAGGCAGCAAAAAACTGATTTGCCACCTGCTGAGCTGTAGTGCGCCTGTTCCTTTTTGCTGATAGGACGATATATCCGTCTTCTGCAGACGTCATACTTCTAACACGACCTCCTCCATGCCTCCTATTACACATTCCAGTAGTTTTAAATGACTTCCACGGCCGTGAAACAACGCTATTAGCGATGTCGAACTCCCTGGCAACATCTGTTATTTTTCACCCTTCTTCGATCTTTCCAGTAATTCGGCCAAGCATAAAATCATCTAAGTGATGTCGGAAAGACGTGCCAAAAATTTCAAGTTCGTCAATTAAATCTTTCCTGTAAAACTTTGACTTGAAACAACAACTGTCCACACGTGTCAAAACTTTTATAGTTCTTATGAACTCTGTCACGTGATGAACGGACGTGTAAAAAAATTTGCATATGCATACTTCTTACTACATCCCGCACTTATTCTAATTTTCCACATTTTGCTTCCTTTCATTTTGTGGTTGCTATGGATAATAGTGTTATCCGTCCTAAGCAATTGTCCAGCAGTGTACTATATATGAATATATATAATTAAAATATATCCAAAATTTTTGCTAAATATAAACAATTTATTCATTTAATGAAGAATAATTTACATATTTTTCATAATAATAATGAAAATAATCTCTGTAAGGTTATAGAACGCATTTAATTGTTAAAAATAATGATTAAGTGTTAATTTCCATGTTTATTATTCTTCAACACTCATTAAACTTTGCAAGGAATTCATGAACACTGGATAACAGATAAGAACCTCATATTGTGTAAAACAAACTGAATGTGGAATTGAAAGACAGATATACTCTGGAAAGAGCAGGCATAGACGAGAGCTATTGTAATCCTTTTGGGAGAAAGGGGATAGATAGATAAAAGCAATCGTAACCATCTTGTCTGAATGGAAACTCGTGTTACATATGGCAAGCAGATCTTATGAATGACACTGACAGGCTCTGGAACGAAGATTGAAGGATATCAACGATTGCAGCATTCTTGGCTAAGGAAAGCATCACTTTAGTATGAGAAGTAGATTTTTTCCCATGGAATTAATGGACACAAAAAAAGATTCTTACAAGGAAGTGTCATGTTGCCAATCGCAATAGACATTATGCGTGGAACTAATAGACTCTGGAATAAAGACCAACTGATGCTATTGTAAATATCTTGGAAAAGAGAAGTATCATTTTCAAATGACAAGTTAGCGATAGGAATATCACTTTCAAATTGGCAAATAGGAAAACTATGTAGACTATGATAACTATACATTTTTGTATATAACTAGACTGTATATTGTAGAGAGGTGGATAGAGACGATTGTTATCAATTTGGCAGAGAAAACAGGATTTGGGGACCAATATGGAATTGATAGACGAAATGAAGATGATCAATGAAAATGAAGTTGATAGACTCCAGAATGAAAATGGAATTGATAGATTCTCGAATGAGGACATACTGGTGATTATAATCATATTGGCAAAAGGAAGTATCATTATCATACGCCAAATAATTGATATGTATGGAATTGATGAACAGGAAGGAAGACTCAAATTGGAGATTGGAGATTCATGCCGCATAAAGCAAATGAATATGGTATATGAAACTGCTAAGAACCAAAAAGTTATTGTAACTCTCTCTACAGATAGGAGACTCATATTTTATATGATAATAGGCTAAATATTTCACACTCGGATACCTCTAGATTCTTTGACGATTTTTTTTTTTTTTGATGCTAAGATAGATGACAAGATGTGAATAACAAAATGGCTGTTACCCAAAAACTATAGAAAGATAGGATTACCAAAAATAAAAGTTTATCGCCAAAATGTACAGCCAAATCAAGGGGTACCCAATTCTGCACCGAACCCAATAAACAGATATTTCATATAGAATTACATGAAAAAATCTCATTTATATTTCTCACAACATTACTACACATGAAGCCTAAAGAATATTATTATATAATCACTGAAAATCTATAATATATTTGAAATGGAGTGAAATTTCCCAAATATCTAACCATGACAACTAGGAATGCATTTTGAAGTGCAACTATTTGACATCCATAGCAATATATTGAAATGTCAGAAAGAAAATCCATCGTATTGATTATCTTTGACAATACGATGCACATGATGTATATTCACATGCATTACATCAAATGCATCGCTCATACGTTACCATCAACTCGTTCTTTCGCTATTCCCAATACATGAAGGTGATATTCATTGTTGTTTTGTCATTTTTATCACCGTTACATGTCGACTTCACCACTGACTGGTTAGATCTTTGGTTTTCAGTTCAAGAGTTCATAAGTTCAATTCTTATATCTGTTTTGTATGCTTGTAGTGATTTAAAATTCACTTTAAGCTGTAAATCCTGCTTAAATTATTCCTTGTAAACAAAAAATGACTATTGAGTGATAAACAAAACAAAGGCTTTCATAAAAGTTTCATTTCCAGTCAGTTAAAATTTAGAATGGGGATTTAATTATAATTTTAATGCCCTTGTTGTTGAATTTTCAAGTATCTAATTTTTTTCGTGAATCTAGTTTCGTAAGTATTATTTGATTTCATCTTAAATTCTACAGGAATTTCTAGTCAACAAGTTGTTTTTTGATAAAGAAAATTAATTTTTAAAGATATTTCCAAACAAGAATTTTTTGAATAAATACAAAATTTTCAAAGATATTTTGCAATGATTACAACAAAATGCTAATAATTAATATGTATTTTAGAAATCAAACGTAAATTGACACGCATTTAGTTAGTAATTGTGTTTAAAATAGAATGATTGTTCATCAACCAAAATCAATATCATAACTGCAAGCAGAGAAGAAAAAAGTCGAGAATCATTTATAATTCGCTATTTAATTAATTAATCCAACAAAAATCTTTCATCAAATTCTTCCAAATAGCTTTTTGACAGTATCTTTAAAAATTTGTTAAAACCTATATTATTCTTATCTAATTTAGCTGAGTAAGAATAAATAATTTTTCTTTTTCTCTTTTCACACAGCGATTTCTAAGCTTCTTGTTTCCCTATTTTGCGTAATCTCTTTTTTCGCAACATCTTTTCTTTCTAACAACGAATCTAGAGTTTATGTAGTCTTATTGCAACAAAACTGTTAGTAGAAAAGTTTTCGAATTGTTAAGAGAAGACTGAGAATGTCTCAGTGATTAAACCAGTGCGTACTTGTCACAGAAACCTAAAACTTTTTGTTTAAGTTTGCGTGTGAAAGAACCTATTTCTTTCTTCTTCAATTTAACTCCAGCTCAGAACTTTAATTTATTTTAAAAATGTAATAGTTTATCAAAAAATTTTGATTCACATTTTTTTTAAATTTCAGGTATAGCTAAACTAAACGGAGGAATGTTCCGAATTAAATACAATATGAAAATATTTTGAAAAATACAAACATTTCAAAGCATATATTTTTCTCAACAATAAAAAATATATGACTATTAAGAATCATTTATTTAAAATATGCATAAAATATTTTTAAATATGTATAATGAAACATGGATAGCAAAAACAAATATTAAGGATTAATTTGCATATTTTCTTCCTGTTATCAATTCCTAAAAAAGACTTATTCTTTTGAAAAATCTTAATAATTTTCTAAATACTAATTGTGGTTTAAATGTAAAGTCTAATATACAATTTTTTATGTAAATCTTAATTATTCAATTCATGTAAAAAATGAATGGTGTGACAAAACGATGTCTTTGTATAAACATGTTGTACTATTTCGGTTGACCAGAGACTTTCTTCTTCACTTCAAATCACATCATCAGAAGGACTTTGTATGTTATAGAACATTAAAAAACAAATCTTTCAATTATAAATTTCATTCCCGAAAATGTTAGGATATATATAAATTTATAAATAGAATTTCACATTTATTATAAAAACCTAGCTTTGAGCTCCATTTTATAGCTATACACACAATATTCAACGTTTTAGTATCGTCTTTTGATGGTGTCGATCCTTGAAGCACACAACTAATCTCTTCCAACAAATGCTTTATCTACAAAATTTTAGCATATCAAACCCACTACCAGCAGCTATCGAAAACAATAATTTTCCACTTCAATCTATCACAACCCTCATAAACAGACTGAAGTCAATACTATAAATGTCTCATAAGAAAGCATATCAACTTTCAGATTGTAGATAATTAATATTCCTCCATTGCGATGGTGTGAAAGTTTGCAGAATGAGTGCTCGTTTTGTCACTTTATAATAGCTTAAAATACAAGTCAAGAGGGATGTACTTTGCACTTTGCATAGACCGACAGAAACATTGTAATATATTAATTAAGAAAGATCAGGTTCGAAGTTGTGTTTTTGAACGTTTAATAACGTTAAAAGTGAACTGCGATAGCCTATTAGAAGGGTGAAGTTATATTCCCAATGCCGTCAAAGATCCACTGAGTACATGCGTTAGTACTCATTAAATCTGTGGAACCGAAAGTCATATGGTTAGTCGTAAAGCAGTTACCATGGGTGTAATGGTCTGGAGAACATTTTCTCCCTTTCCAGATCAATGTCAAAACTCAGGAGTTTATCCTCTGATGGTGCCATCTATCAGAAAAGTTTAGAGCAAAGTCATACTTTCACCTTCGTGCTGCTCTGTTAAAATGAAAGATGCCCCCTATGGACTTGAATTTACATAGCCGTTGGCACAGCGAGCTTGGCTTTTCCAAGTGATATAAGTAACAATAACATAAGGATTATTTCTTGTAATTTCTCTGAATTCACAAAACTACTTTTCCAGTAGTTATTAGCACATAAAAATACAAACTTTCGAAGTTAACCAGCGTTCATGGGCAGTAGATTTTAGTATAAAATATGTATTTATCTTTCACGGGAGGGGGAATTGTGGTCTGAAAAACAATGGTATTTTTTTATTATCAGTACTATTACCATCCCTTACAATATTTTTTATTTAATATCATTGTTGTAAATGCTTTTTTTTTCTTTCTTTTTATTACGAAATAAGATCGCAAATGCAGATAACTTAAAAACAGATCCCATGATGATTGGATTGCTTGAAAAAATTCCTTTATTTATAAAATTATTAAATGGTGAATTCAGGATTCCCATCTTTTGTTTTCCAATGCATTTCAAATAGTGGGCCTGTTAGGAAAATCGAAAACATACTTGTTACAATGAGTAAGAATAATAAGTTTATGAATATCAAAATAAAGTTTTCAGTTCATTATTTTTTAACAATTACACTTTGTGAACATAGAAAGATGAGATTGGCATACTTCTGTATTCTTCTGTATTCTCAAAAATTCCTACTACCTGACCCTGGTTCAAAAATTACAAGACACCTGGTGATGGAAGAGTATTCCAAGCCCGTTAATGTGAATTTTAATATCTAATTTGGCCATTGAAGAGGAACATAAAAATGCTCGCTTCGAGTATTGATCTCTGTAGAAACAGTCTCCAAACTGATTTGAAAGATTTTTAAGAAGAATAAAAATGATCTGAAAAATCTTTATTTTAATTAAATATGTTAGAAACAAATTATTTTAATCGTCTGCGGCAAAGGCTTGCGTAAGGACAACCACTGTTTCAAAAATTACCTACAACGGTCAGATTATTGCAGACCCGAATACTTTTCGAAAAGAACCCAGTGGAGTTTCCACATCGAATTTTCGAACCATGCTGCACCATTTTGCCTGGGATATGTGATCCTTCTTTCTTTTCCACGCCTAATTACGGTAACTTATGAAGCTGCTTTAACTACGCGGGAAGTCGGGGATTAATATGGTTCATTGCCACCCTAGAGGTGACCAACCATAAAGAAGCCATAAAATGGATTCTGATGCTGTAAATTTTATCCCCCCGAATGGCAAGACATTATGAAAGTAAGGACATAAAAATTTATATGCATGAAAAGGAGAAATTCAAAGCGGCTGCCATTTTTTGTTTCAATGAAAGGAAATCAATATGGAAACAATTACTGTTGCTTTCGAGACGCTTGCCAAAAAATGATGCTATAAATATTTTAATAATATACTATAATCGCATGGCAGATGCTTTAATTATACAGATAAAAGGCATTTTTTGTTAGAAAATTAAACCTGAAGCAGTTAAATGTGGAAAAGCAAGCATGTGGGAAATCGTTTGCTATTGTTAACAACAGTGGCAAAAAAGAACAATTTATTGAGAACAATTTGTTTCTTTTTTATTGCCTTTTGATTGCAAGGAATGAAATTTTAAGTTCAGATTAATTTTATATATATTTAAAACATGCAATTGTCAAACAGCAGAGTGATTTAAGAATGCTAACAAGTATTTTTAATTATTTTCAGTTTCAGGCATTTTAATGTTATATTATAATAGAATGGCAGCGGTATTTTAAGTAGAGAAAATAAATGCATCTCTTTTCGTAAGTGAAGAAACCCCGAAAAATTCAATTAAAAAACATTAGAACTCATCTACAAAAAATCCTTCATAAGCAATCATTTCCTTCAAAGCTTTATTTTTCCAATGCATTCGTTGCAAGAAAAAAAAAATGTAAAATTGAACAGGATTTTCCATACTTTTTGAAGGAAAAGAAAAATGTAAAATTGCTACTAATTACGGCAAATAAATTTTAATAGAATATTTATGCAAATTCTATTTGATTTCATTTTGAAATTTCAGATATTTTAATAGCGTATTATGACTAGATAATAAAATCATTTTTTCTGTGTTTCATTTTATGTATACAGTGTCTCACAAAAGTGATGGGACACTTGTACTTTACAAAAGGAAACTGTAATAAAATAAATTAATAATACATATACAAATGTTTTGTGGGTGTGTTTCATAGTTAAATTTTGTAACAATTATTACATAACATACATTTTGTCAAAATATTAAAATATTAATTAAATAAAAATACAAATGTTTGGAACGGAGCAAGAAATAGATGACATAAGTGATGGGGCACCATTAGATATGCAACAAAAATAGTCTGAAATAAGCAATAAAAATATTTTTAGGTGTTTTATTTTTAATCAAAAGCAATTGGCAATGATTTATAAAATCGTTTGCAGTATTTCTCTCCATATTGTTTTGGAATTTTTGTGTTTTTAGCTGTGCGCAGCTATGAATGCTAAACGAAAAGAAACTGCGTCTGAAATTCGAAAATTGGTCATTAATTTGCATATTGAAAAAGAAAAATCTATTAGAGAAGCTGCTGAAACAGTTAACTTGAGTCATTCAACAGTGTTCAATATCATTAAACGACATAAAAAAATCATATGATTTAGAATAAAAGAAGACATGGGCGACCATCAAAGCTATACAATAATAAAGGGAATTGTCGTCCGAATTATTAAAAAAAAATCCAATTATGAGTGCTCCTAAAGTTGCTACTGATTTACAAGCATTATATGGTGTAATTGTTAATCCTGAGACTATTAGAAGAGTAATTCGATCTGCTGGATATCACGATAGAGTATCCAGGAAAAAATTCTTCGTAAGTGAAAAGAATAGAAAAGTCAGACTGGCTTTCGCAAAATCCAACATAAATAAATATTCTGATTACTGAAATAAAGTTATATTTGCTGATGAGAGTAAATTTAATATATTTGGTCCTGACGGTGTAGAATGTTGGTGTGGAGAAAACCGAGGGAAGAATTTCGGAAACAGAACCCTTTGTGCCAACAGTAAAACATAGTGGAGGATAAGTTATGGTATGAGGGTGTATGTTGTCCGTCGGAGTTGATAATCTTGTTTTTATTGACAGTAAAATGGATCAGTACAAGTATATTGACATTCTAAAGCAAAATTTGAAGTTTTCAGAATGAAAATTAAACCTTCATAACGATTTTAAATTCTACCTGGACAATGACCCCAAGCACACTGCTTTTAACGTTAGACTCTGGCTGCTGTATAACTGTTCTGAAACAATAAAAACACCACCACAATCTTCAAACTTAAATCTCATAGAGAATATTTGGCAAGAATTGAAATCAAGAATTCGCAAACACACCATTCCTTCAAAACAACAGTTAAAATAGTTGCTTCAAGAAGAATGGGGTAAAATCACAAAAAAATTAGTCGAATCCATCCCAAGAAGATTAAATAATGTTTTAAAAGTAAAAGTAAATTCAAAAAAAAAAATTAAAACCTTTTAAAAGGTAAAATTTTTGGATACATATTTGATAGAAAAGTAAATGTCCCATCACTTATGTGAGCTTTTTTTTCCGTTTTAAGCAACTGTAATTTTATTTTAATATTTTGACAAAATGTATGTTACGTAATAATTATTACTAACTTTAAATATGGAACACACCCACAAAAAATTTATACATGTATTTTTAATTTATTTTATTACAGTTTCATTTTGTAAAGCACAAGTGTCCCATCACTTTCGTGAGACACTGTATATATAATTTATATTACTTAAATTAGTAACAATTGAATTAAAAATTTTGAATTACATTTTTTATGATTAGTATATTAATAGTATTCGATTGTGTTAATTGTTTAATATAATAAATAATATTTAAACTATCCCCTCTTGAATTTTCAATACATAATAAAACTATTCTATATCCAATTCATTCAATAGTTTCTAATGAACTAAAAATAAATCATTATAATTAATAAATAATACACAGAAATATTTTTTCAAGTTACATCGCACATATGTTGAATAATTAGCAAATACAGTGAAAATAATTTTAATTACAAATAATATGATAATATTATAAAAATACAATTATTATAGCCACTTATATCTTCATAAAAAAGGTGCAACGTATTTTGCAATAAAAAAATATCAGGATTGTTATTTTTAGCTGTTTTATCATGTTGAATTTTATGAAAAATTTTGAATTTCATCACGTTTATTCAAAAGTAGTTTAATTTTAACCCTAAAAGTCTTGGAATTTTTAGGAATAAATAAACTTATCATTGAAGAATATATCTCGATTACATTGGCCTCGCATATGTTATGAAAAGTGAAAGCGTAAATTTAATTTTATTTAGAGTGTTACAAAAATAATAAATTTTATTGAAAAATACTATACTTCCTCTTGGCATAATGATTTTATCATTATGCCAAGAGATAATTGGTTGAAAATAGATTCAATCTTAGCTAATGTGAGTGCTTTGGAGTTTTCCAGATTTCATTTCTTAACAAAAAGCGATGTCAACCGTTTTCAATGAAGTTCTGACCAGAAACAGCTCCTAATAAATGTTATAATATCTTAGAACAAATGTTAGTGATGATGTCGTTGCTTTATCAAACACTATTGAATTAAAATATTTTTAACTATGTTTTCAATAAAATTTGAGAAAAATTCTGACGATATAAAATATTTCATATTTTGAGTCACAGATTTACCATGTGATTTCAAATGTTCACAATTATTTTTGAGTTTGTACTAGTTTCATGTTCAAGGCTTTAGTTTTATTTTAGTTTATTTATTATTAGTTATTTATCTTTATTTTAGTTTTAAAAACATAATTATTTAAACAATAAATCATTTAATTACATTGCGATAACTATTTTATATATTTTTTGCAGGATATAATAAAAATTTGCAGCTAAAAATAATTACAAAAATTTCAAGTTAAGCTATATTGAGCTCAAAATTAAAAAATATTTTTAAGCAGATATATATTAATAGTTATAAGCATAAACTGTTTATTTTTTTTCTTAAAATTCAAGGCTTAATAACTTTTTGATTGTTATTTTGCTGTTTAGCTTCTTAAAAAATTTTCAAAATCATAATTTTTAAAATATTAAATGCATCAAACTAGTTTTAGCATTTTATTATAATTTATACACCAACTTTATTAACATAAGATCTTTATAATCAATTATTTCTTTATAAAATAAGCAATACTGATTGATAATTCATTCTCTATACGTGCACATTAAGTAGATTTTAGTAATTAATGCAATCTGCTTCGAGATTATCTTTAAAGCAAAGTAGAATTAGTGAAGTGTCCTTATAGAAAATGAATTCTATTTAAAACTTTCAAGTAAAAAGTATGTTAGTTATTAGAATAATTATAAAAATAAAATATCAAAAGTTTCACAAAATGTTTCCTATTCTTTAATAGTCTTTTAAAATGAGTGAGTTAAAAAAATTGAAATGCTGAACTTAAATATAAAATAAGAAAGTCGAATAAAATTTTCTGAAATTATTAATGGATATTTTAGATATTCTCTTTTCTTACTGAAGGCTGTAAAAGTATTTCATATAAAGGATAAAACTATTAAGTATTCTTTATTATTTTAATTTCTTACTATTAAAATTAACTATTACAAATTTAAGTTTTCACAAAGGTACTTATTTAAATTGAATTGACATATTATTAGAGTTTAAATTACTCGATTAATTTGATTTGTAGGCATAATAGGTTTCATATAAATGCTAAATATTTTTCTTGCTAATCTTTTAAAAGCTATTTCCTTACAAATGAAGCGTCTTACAAGTTTATACAGCAAAGAACTTCAAAAATAGTCTTTAATAAATTTTCTTAGCAGCCGTAATCGCAAAGAATAAGATAAATGCATAATTTATTTTATCTCATTTTCATTATATAATAAGATAAAACTTAAATTATGAAAAATTTAATAAAAGGAATATAATTAAAATATTATTGTGAAATAGTACATATATTTTGATTCTTTGAAAGCTACTCCACTAACTATATGTAGCATTTCCAAAATTCAAATTTTTAATAATTTTGAAGCTTCTATTTTTTTTTTCCAAACACTCAAAAATTAAATTTAAATTGCACTTGCAATCATTTCGTTAAAAGTATTATATCTGACGTCATTACAAAAATATTCAGCAGAATTTTTTTCAAAATTTGAATTTGATAAAAGTGCATATGTGACAAAATTTATTTGATAACGGAATAAATATTATAATAATTTTAATATGAATTGTACCTTTAACTGACAAAAACTTGCTTTTTTTGTGTGTATGCTTTTCTTTAATATAAATAACCTTCCAATGACACAAAATATGGAATCAGCAAGAATGTAATATTTAACAATAAATAATATCATAATGTTAACGAAGTGTTAAGAAGTTATTAAATATTTGTTAATTAGCAGAACAGAATATCGAAAAAGAAGGCTTAGAACCAATCATCTAAACAGATAATGCAAACTTACCATGAGCACTTCAAACATAATTTTGACACAATTAAGAAAAGCAAAGATTATTTTAGAGATAATTAGAGAAATTTTCCATGAAAATGAAGCTTCCCGAAGGCGGACAAATCCACTCGTATAAAGTTCCCAATAATGTTGAAAAGCATGCCCAAAATAATACTCCTATCACTTTTATAAATATAATTTCAAGATAACAAATTCATTTCAGAGCAAAATTCTTGAAACTTCTTAAAGCTTTGTAAGTGATAACAATCATGTAAGAAATCGAGAAAAAAAATGGAGTATTCTTTGAACCACTAAAACTGAAAATATATGAGAACACAATAAACATATTATGAATATACTTCCTTTTTTAAGAAATCCTATCAATAAATAAAAATTTACACAAAAGATATAAATGAACTTGAAATTTTAAGAAATAAGAAAATTAATGTTTTTCTAACCGGTTTTTTTTAATTCGTTTTGATAACATCTATTTATAAACTAAACGTTTCTCAATAAAATTCTACAAGATACTGAAAGTACAAACATTTGTTGTAGACTTTTTTGAGGCTATCAAAATAAAACATTCTATAAGTCTACAATAATATGAAGAAATTTAAAATTTTCCTGATATTTAAATAATGAAATTGGTACTAGAATTCCGATATAAAAGAATTGAATATCAAAGTCCTCTCAGTGGTGTGGAGAGGAGTATGCTAGGCTCAGATGAGACTTCGTCACAGACTGTGATTCAAAATGACGATGCTCCTGGTGACGGGTGAGTATTCCAAATCCATTAACTTAATCTTTAAGCCCTAAAGTTATAGTCCTAGTATCACCTGTAGCACTATGTATGCATGTATGTATGCTTGCATGTGTAAACCTTACCAGTAGATTTATTTATGAGTTGTATCCATAAGCTGATTAATTTCTCCAAAATAATTTGTCCATTATTTTAGGTACATGTGTGTCATTAGAATGTGTTTATGAGTACGTATAAAACTATTGATTAATTTTCCTAACAAATTTTCCAGCTTTTCCTAGGTGCATTTATCTTTTACCAATAGAATGTATTTAGAAGTCATGTCATGCATAAAAAACTATTTATAAATTTATCTTAAATAATCTGTCAACTTTTTGTTTTACCAACACATCAACAGGCTGCATCTACACTGCATGAAAAAGGTAGGACACTAGGATATTTTCAAATAAAAACTTTAATCTTTTAAAAAATAATTTTATTATGCTTATAAAAACTTGTTGAGAATCAGATAACTAACTGTATCTCTAGTATGAAATGAAAATCTATTTGCTTACTACAATTAAATATTATTTTTCAACCACATCATACTGTGTGAAAAAGTAGGACAATTCTAAATAATGAAAATAAAAGTCTTGTTAATAAAAAAATTCAAAATTTTCTTTGAACACAATTCAAAGTGTCTCAATCAATGATTCATATTGCTTGTCCCCCGAGTAAACACGCCGAACACACCATATATATTTTCAACAATAGTAAGATCTGTACTTTTAGCAGGCTATGGCAAAATTCGGACATTATTTGTTTCAAACCAATATTTTATACCATTGGCCGTGTGAATTGATGCTCCATCTTGCTGAAATATCCAACTTACTCCGCCTTGCTCAGAACCACTGGGAAAAAGCTCTGAATTTAAAATTTGAATGCAATCTTTGTTTCTGTATTTCATTCAGAAATATTAGATTGGTCTTTCCAACGTAGCCAACCGATTCCCAAACTATTGAGCTATTTGTCGTGTGTAAAATAAATTTCATCTTGTGTATAACCAAACAATGCCAATAATATTGATAACCATCTGGGCCATCTAAATTGAATTTTTTTCATCAGAAAAAATAACTGAAGTCCATTCGGAACTCCAAGACATGTGCTCTTTGACCCACTGTAGCCAGAGCTCATGTGCTTTTCGTTCCATTTAGAGTGGTGCTTTCTTTTCTTGAGTAAGAACGTTTCTGATCTTTTTACGTAATTGTAAAGTGTCCTTCTGGTTACCTGTGTAATTTCAGCTTGGTCTTGTTATTTTTTTCAATGCTTCCACGTAAGGATTTTCCTTTGATCACGTGGTGTCATTTTGGGGGGGGGTCTTCAGTCTTTGCTTTCCTCTAACACTAGATTTTTCAAGTTAGAAACAGAGTTTGGATTGGTGAGTAGATGGCTTGCAATTCCTCTTGTATCTTTACCAGCATCTTTTTATGCCACAATTAGGCCGTTTTGAATTTCACTTAAAGGTTTCCCTCTAGGTATTTTAACGGTACAAAAATTGAGGATTTATTTCAACAAAATATATTCCTTTTGAAGGAAAAACAGTTTTAAAAAAAAAAACAAATATTTCAATATATTAAATTGCTACAGATTCCAGAAGGAGAATATTTTTGCAAGTGTAGTTTTACTTTTTTCACAGACCAAAAATCCTTAAATACTATTTTATAATATTTCCTTAATGGTAGATAAAACTCATTAGCTAAAAATAAATTTTTAAAAAATAGCTTAACAAAATAAAAAAAAGATTTTTTTTTATTTTAGAAGAAAATAAACATTAATTTTGCCAAAATATAAAGTACAATTATTAAAATATGGGTGCCTTTCTACTTTTTTCACTAAGTGTAAGACTTGTGATACATTTAAAAATATTGATTCATTTACTTGAATTGAATCATCAATTTTTTGGTTCCATCTATTCTTTGCAGTAAAATGTATTTATTTAAGACTATTCCTTAATTTATCCAAAGTAATTTGAGAATATTTCTGAATTCATATGTTTTCAATTAAAATGTACTGATAAATTGTTATATGTTTAAAATTATAGATTAAATATTGCTTCTATATTTTTAATATAAAATATATTTGTTACTGATAAAAAAATTTTATAAAATATTCATCTTTTTATACAGTTTTTCTTCTCCTTTTTCTCGTGTAAAGCGTAAATGCTTTTAGTTTATTGTCACTCATTATTGTGAAATATGATAAAGCAACAATAATAAACGTTTGACATAATAAACAATAATAAAACGAATGTTAAATTTATTTTTCAGAAATAGACTGAAAATTAAACTTCATAAAATCGATAAATACATATATATATATATAATGATTTTGATTGAAAATTTTTAAAGTTTGTGTTTTCAAACATGTTTAAGTGCTAAAAATATACATTTCTATTAAACATTAGCAATTGAAAAGTGTGTTGAAGAATTTTTATAAAAAAAATTAGGATCCCAAAGGGTTTTGGAACTCGATTGATTACTTAAAGCCATTTTCAAATAAAATATTTGCTTTGAGTGAAATGAATGCTTTTACCAAGAAACTAGGAATGCTTTTCTTTTGACAACAGTCACAGAAAATAATTTCAATGGTTTTTAATCTCTTGCGAAATTTACCCAAGCAGAAAATCTAACAGAATTGAATAATAAATGTTGACTTCATTACACAAGGCTTGTAAATAGTTATTATTGTTAAGTGATTTTTTTTTTCAAATTGATGAGATTTGAAATCTTTTTTTTTTCTCTCAAAATTACTGTTAGGATTTTAAGACTAATTTTTCAGAAAATAATTATAATTAGAAAATCGTTCAATGAAAGCTGTGGAAATCACTTGCATTCTCCCATTTTTAGTAAGTTTAAACACTGAATGCATCAAAGAGTTTCTTTTTCTAAATTAAAGATTTTCTTATCTAAAAAGTAGTTTATTAGAGCTGAAAGCCTTTTCCATCGCTGATCAAACGGAAATCTTTCGGTGGAGAAGACAACCAGGCATTATCATAATCTCGTCTTTGATTTCAAACAACTTCGCTGGACTAGTATTGGCGTTAAATTAAGGCAAATACGGAACTGATTTAAATTCTCTCTAAACAAAATAAGCGCTAATGACTTTAAAGGTTTTAAAATATTTGATTATGTAATAATATTTAATGTTTGGTTAAGGATTTATGTAAAATAATAATAAATTTCTAATCTTTTCCAAGCGTAGTAATAAAATTTAAACCTTACGACTATATTTATAACTTTGTTTGCATTTGTAGTTTAAAAATATACATAAACATTGAAAAAAATTTTTTTGACAAATTGTAAGTAAATACGATAAAATTAGTCGAGTGGAAATTGACGAATACTTTCTTATATTACTCAGTAAAAAAAAAGTAAATATAATTAATAATTCATTTTTAGCAAGTCAACACGACCCTCCGACCAATGGCGGAGTGGTTAGAGTTGCTAACATGGAAGCAGTAGGTCCCGAATTCAAGTCCTGGTTCGGACATGGATGTTCCTTTCTCTTTCTGCATGTGCGTTCTTTATCCCTTAACATTCAGGGCAACACGATGGCACACCCACTTCATAAGATGCTCTCATATTCACCCCTTTCAGCCCTCAATGGGTGTATCCTAAGTGTAGCCGGGCATTAGAGAAAAAGAAAAGATTGCATGTTCCAAAAATGTTGTCTCTCCTTCTAGTGCTACTTTATAAACACGAGGGTTTGATTTGATTACATAGACCTTTTCTTTTCTTTTATTGATTTCCTTCAAGTTCCATTTGTTTGCCCTTCTCATAAGCCAAAATGTTTATTTAAATGAATAATTTAATTGTATCCCATAAAAACGCTAGATCAGCATAGATTTTTTTTTAAATTTCTACATAATAAAAAATTTCCACTTTGACATAGAATCTTTCAACAAACATGCTTTATTATTAAAAAAGTAACATGGTGTCACTAAAGATTCGAAGCACTATCATTCATCTAGTAATAGTGCTTCCTGATAAGGAACTATGATCTATTACAGAAAGATAAATATCAAAATATAGATTATGAATGTGGCAAAGCAGAATGTAAATATTATTGATTGATGTATGACGTCATAGTAAAAATCCTTTCTGCTGAGTTGGTTCTTCATAAATAGTTTTATCTATCACCAAGGACAATTCAAAAGATTGATTACTTAATTAACGCAATATAAGAACACAATATGAAGACGTTTGCTGAAACATAAACCACAAAAATCATCAAATAACAAGTGAAAAATTCAAGTATTCAAAATTTCAGCGAAAATAAAATTATTTATTGGTTTTGTAAAAGAAATAAAAGATGAAAAGGTACTTTTCTTTTAAACTAGCATAGGTAATCATGTTACCAACTATTATTACCAAGAGAAATAAAAAATCGCAAATAGTTGCTTTTATTATTTTAGCTTTCATCTTTTACAAACATTTTAAATACTGCAAAAATAGTTAAGCCTACAAAATATTTTTTTCAGCTAACAATTATTCTTTATCTGTTTTTCAATAATTATCACCAAAAACTGAGAGATTTGAGCCAGTGAAATGGACTGGTACCGATAAAATAACATTAAAGTCAACAGTTACTAAATTGAAATGTTTGAATGTCAAATCTATCTTAATGAAAATTTCATGGTTAGCCATCAAACGTGTAACACCAAGATGAAATTACTTTAAGTGTTAGAAGTTTGCTCTACGCTTATATATTGTATGATATATGTGCAATATATTCATAAATATAAAAACAATTGAGCTCTTAAAAGTGAATAATGATATATTGTTTAAAAATTGTGTATTAATTTTTATTTAAACAAACACTTATACAAATTTGGCAGTTAGAAAAAAAATATATTTCATAGATCACAATTCTAACTAATGAAATATTTTTAAAGTATTACTCATACATGCTTTAAAAATATTCATCATTTGGTATTTATAGTTCATAAAAGAATATTAAAAACTTAACTCAATGGTACAACAGCCTCGAGAAACCAAAGGCCTACAGTGCCCATACTTGCTTCAGTGGCCCACAGACACTAGGAATCGAAGCATATGTCCCGGTTAGGTGGTCAGCCTAACGCAAAATGTATTTATTTCCAAATCATGCTTAGTGCCCCATTTTGCTAGGTTGACCTTAGCAAAATGTCGACAAACTGATATTCTGAAGTAATTGTAATCTCTTCACTGTGCCCTTATACTGTGAAAAGCGATATATTGTCATATAATCACAGTATACTGTGAGAATGACACTTGCAACACTAGAAATACTATCATGAGGATTATATTGTACATACTACGTCATTGTTCACTCACAAACCTTCTAACGTCGATAACACTACAGTTAAATCTTCTCTGCTTCGATTGTTCTCGAATCTAGGCCACAAAATTTTGTGTTTGCAATTTTTCAATGTAGGCAAAGATAAGTATTCAAATGACATGATACTGCGGTTGTAGCTAACGCATGCTTTTAGCTATTGTATAATGATAATAAGATTAGAATTTTTGCATACATTTTGATGGAAATTTCTTAAATCCTTAGAGTATGCATCATAATTTTGCTTTCACAACTCATATAATGATCTACGATTGTATTTGGATGCCTTTTTGTACCTCCTTAATAAGCAATTTACAATCACATTAATATATATATATATATTGGCTCTATATTTTATTTTATAAACTATTGTTTTTTTTTTTAAGTTTCAAGTCTTGCCTATGATGTCTACTGAAGTTGTCTATGTGGTCCGGCCCAAGCAGATATCTTCGGCAAGGAACAAACTGATAATTTGCCTGAAACTCACTTACAGTTTGTATTAGATTAACCCTTACCGATGCAGAGGCTATAATCAGACGGAAACTCATACCCCAACTAGACAAGAACTTCATTTCAGAACTTAACTATAATCGTGTAATGTCAAATACGTTAGCCAGAGTTCGCACTAAACACATAAAGGAATGAAAATAGCCTCTGATGTCCAAAGAACCATAATATTTGTCCTTAATTTCCCGGCATCCAACTTTCTCCAAATCATATCTTTAATTGTTCCTCTATATTATCTAAACTCTACGATATAGACCTAATCCTATAGACCACCAACTGCTTTGCTCACCAAAACAAATGGATTTAACTCAAGAAGTTTTGAGCGTCTGCGGCTCAATTTAATTTTAATTCCAATGCACGTCATAGACAAGACAACAACAAGTCTTGCCTGTGACCACAGTTCAACAGGATAATGTATGTTCTCATATAGCACGCAATATATACGATCTCATCTTAACTCACAAAATTGTAGTTCTTCGTTAGTCTGCTTATTCTCATGATCTATAGCCAATCGAAAATATTTACTCATTTACAATAGAATTACTGCAGATTACAGCATATGCTGATGTATCATATCATATTTGGTAACTTCGAGTGATAGCGGAGTGGTTAACGACTCTAACTTCGAATCAGTAGGTCCAGAGTTCGAATTCTAGTTCGGGCATGGATGTTCCTTGCTCCCGCTGTGTGTGTTTTCCTCAATCCTTTCCCTTTCAGGGAAAAATGGCACACTCATTGAATGCCCCACTGTATAAGTTATGATGCTACAGGACCTTTCTACGGCTGCTGTACAAGTACTGGCGGGAGTCCTACCGCTAGATATTAAAGCAGGCATACCAATATGAAAAGCTAATAGTATTGGTGGAACGCAGGCCATATTTCTTCAACGAGATTATTCTGCGGCCAGATGACGTAGAGCAGAGGGTCGACATTCTGAAATGTCACCCAGCGGAGCGATATAGTGTGCCTTTCGACAGTGAAAAGCCAACTGGTGAGGGTCTGGAGATATTTACCGACGGATCAGGCATTGATGGTAAAATAGGTTTAGGGTTCACTATCCTGTATTTTGGGCATGAAATTGAAACTTTTGGTGCTAGACTCGGTGACGAGAATTCTGTCCTTCAGGCGGAAATATCGGCACTGGGACTGTCACTTGACTGGCTCAAAATACACCCGGACAACAGCACTTGTCATTTATACAGTGACACGTTGCCTTCCCTTTACTCCCTGGCCGTCCAAACAATCATAATATCTTGGCAAACAAGGTAAAGGACTCTTACCGGGAAGCTACTAGTGGTAGAGAGGTACATTTGCATTATGTGCATGCTCACGCAGGCACTTTCGGAAACGAAAGAGCCGATATGCTGGCCAAAGAGGCTGCGAGTTTGACAGAGCCAACGCTGAACCTGTCACGTCCAAGGTCACACCTGATAAAGATTCTGCGTAATGAAGCACTGCGTGTATGGCAGCTGAGATTGGATTGTGAGAAAGTGGGTCGACTGACCTACAGATTCTTCGAATTAGTCTCTGATAAAAGAGTTTTCGGTAATGCTATCGTTGCCCAAATAGCGACTGGACACCGACGTGTGCCGGAACACCTTCATAAACGAGGGTATCCGATTAGTGAGTTATGTCGCTCGTGCAATGTGGTGGGGGGTTGCCTCCACTTCGTGCTGTCTTGTACCAGGACCTCGGATTAAAAGAGCAAGCTGGTGTACAAGAGCGAAAGCTTGAGTACCATCCTGGACCGGCGTAATTGGTATATCTTGAAAAGCATAATGTCCATTGCGTCGGATGACATTCCAATGATGGAATACCAGCGTGTCACCGACAATGGTCCGGTCGAGAGCTGGGACGTAGAGGAATAATATAGGATTTGACGTTCGTTAAGATGAGGTTACACAAATCTTCCACGAGAGTGTGTGCCAATATAAGTAAGTGGGTGCCGGTGAGACTTCTCGCCTCATCATGGTATGGTTCTGTGGCTCGTCTAACGAGGCAGGTGGCGGCTATTGGACGGTAGACTTGAGTTCAAATTCTTCGATTTGCAAGGTATCAAAATTAGTTATAGAAGCCTCAATTTCTGGCACTAAGCCTCGCAAACTCGATCCCCTTCTGTATAAGTTACCATCACCTTCTTCTCTTGTAGTGCTGAAGGGATTCATCCAAACATCAGCCGGGTATTGGAAAGAAAATCTGTGGTAACATTTTTCTATCCCATTATCACACTAAAACCATTCTCGATAAATACCTTGAAACATGGCATTGATTATAGGATGCTGTAGTGAAGGTCCTCATTATTAGTTTTTTTTTTCACTTAATAAGAGGCAGTAGTGTCCTCCATTTAACATTTTTATAAATTTTAAAATAAATTTAATTTTTCTTATTAGTATTGCTCTTCTAATGATCATCAATGCAATATGGGCTGCTTTGGATTGTTTGTCCTTTAACGATCATTTTTGCACACGAGGACTGATTATGTGCGACCTACAATTTAAAGTGGACTCCAAACTATTTCAAACATCCAAGTTTGAGATGGGAATCAAATCCTCGAAGTGTTGAACTGAAGTCTAGAACGTTAATCAATATTCTGCCAGCTAGGCCCACAATGTAATATGGTAATTATTAATAAAATATTCCTACTTCAATCTGACATTTAAAAGTTTAACAAATATATATACATTTTTAAATAACGATGCAAAAACTATAATATATTAAACTTAAATTATACAATTTCTGAGAGCTGTATTAATTGTTAAAATATAATTATTGATGCTATGTGCATCATCATTTTATTTATTTATCAATAAATTACGCATTTTTGTCCATTAATCCCCTTTAACCTGTACCTAACCCACATTTGTACTAGTGAACTAAACTTGATTTGAGCTGCATTAATAATTTTAATTAAACCTAGGAATTATGTTTGTGATGAAGACTTATTGTTTTACTAAAAATAATTTTTTAACTTGTTTTAAATTTAATTATGAAGGAATTAAATTCAAAACAGGCTAATTCTTTAATTTTAAAACAGATTTAATGAAATTTTTTTGAATAATTTAAATTATTTTTATGAATAATTTAAACTGTATCAAGCAAAATAAGGAAATTACTAGACAGGAAAGAGCAAAAGATTTATCAGAAAACAGAATTTTTTTTTTTTTTTTGAATATATAAATATATTGCTAAGTTAAGAAACTGATAGAACACCTAAATTAATTGGAAGAAAATATTAAAACAGGATATATTGTGCTTACAAAATTCATTGAAGATAAAAAGAAATTCTCATTAGAAACGGAACATTTTCAACAACATGAAAAGAAATTTATTTCATGGAAATAAAACAGTAAAAAGGTGTATGAAAACAATAAAAATCCAAGAAATTCTTCCGGTTGTATTGATTACAATTCTTCGAATTCTATCAAACTACCAAAATTAACTGTTAATCGATATCGTTGTAAACTTAATGAATTCATAATTCTTTTGAAAGAAGGTCATTTTTATGAATCTTCATCGAAAATAAGAGGTATTTAGTAAACGTAAATTTTTATTGGGAAATATAGCAGCTGATGAGAGAGAGAAGTTAATGTTTTTTCACATTTCGAAAGAAAAAATTACCTGTTAAGTAACTTTAAGAATATTTTTGAAACGATAAATCTGATATCATAGGATAATAAGGGACAACTTCTATTGATTCCTGTAGATTTATTAGCAATAAGAAAAATGTTTGATGTACATGAAATTTAGTTTCGAATTTTTGAAATTAAAAGATATATATATATATACATATAAAAAGGTTCTTTCAAATGAATATTTTTACGTATTTTATAGAATACACGAAGTGATAAAAAAAATCTACATTGTATATTAAATGTTGTCGAAATCTTCTCGCAGAGAACGAAAGCAAAGATGCATCGGAAATAAGTAAGAAAATCATGAAAACATTAAAAAATGAATTTTAAAAGATTTCCGAAAAATAAATTTTTCATCATCAAAATATCAGAAAAAAAACAAAAACAACATTTGAAAACAAATTTTTTATCATCAACAACACGATGAAAGGGGGGAAAAAAAGGAAAGAACGAATAGAATTTCTGAAAATAAAATTTTTCATCATCATAGAATAATTTTTCCAAATTCAAGACAGTTAAAAAAAATAAAAACAATGATAAAAGCTACTGTTACTCAGAAAATAAGCTTGCTGTTGCAGGTATCGAACTTAAAGACTTTTAACGTGAAATCACTAAAACAGACTGGAATCTATTTTACAATATTCTCTTTACCTGCAAAGAAGATGATCAACAGCTTAACAACCCTAATGAAATCAATAATCAGATTTTTAAGCTTACAAATAATATTATTAATGCATTTAATAACTCTTCAATTAAATCCAAATTCATTAAAAATTACATAGATTTTCCAAAAAATATTAAGAATTTAATGAAGAAACGCAATTAAATCAGAAAATATTATCAAAATACTTTAAACCCAGCCTTTAAAATGCAAATGAATAAATTAAATAGAGAAATAAAAGAAAAATGTGCCATACTCAAGCAAGAACTGGGAAGACAAAATCAATAATTTAAGCACTCAAGATAATTCTCTCTGGTCTTTTACTAGAGTCTTAAAAAGAGATAAAATTACCAACAGAGCTATTCTAGCATCGAATGGTTTTGTTTATGCAGATCATGAAAAAGTTGAAATATTTGCTTATACAATAGAAAAGCAATTTCGTGAAAATTCCGCTACTAACAATGATAACTTCACTACAAAAACTCTTAATGAAGTCTCTTTGCATTTCTTCAAAACCATCAAAATCAACCTATTGGAAATGCTACTGAAGATGAAGTTCGTAATACAATTTCCAATCTAAAGAAACGCAAAGCTCCCGGCTTTGACAAAATTTCCAACATTATGATCAAGCATCTACCTGAAAATTATATTACGCATGTTACTAATATTTTCAATTCTTGCCTAGATATTAATTATTTTCCAGACTATTGGAAAAAGCAGAAATTATCTTATTCTCTAAACCTGCAAAAGATCCTACAAATCCAGAAAATCACCGGCCCATTAGCCTTCTATCAACTTTATCAAAAATTTTCGAGAGAATTATCTACAACAGGCTAAAACCTTACTTACATCTTCTCCCTATTGAACAATATGGATTCAGACAGGAACTTTCCACCACTAAACAACTTATTAGAATTCTCGAATTCATAGGAAAAGGTTTCTACCTTAAGGAACACTCTGCATTTTTAATGTTAGACGTGGCTAAAGCCTTTGCTAGGGTTTGGCACCAAGGCCTTGTTTATAAATTATTACATCTCTTGGAATAGCACATAATACTGTTTACATTATAAATAGCTACTTTTCTAATAGAAAATTCCATATTAAATTAAATAACTGTATTTCTACTACTAGACAAATTCATGCAGGAGTACCGCAGGGAAGCATATTGGGTACAATTCTCTATATATATTTTACTGTAGACTTTCCTGTTAATGGTGACATACACAGCCTTACTGCATTTTATGCGGATGATACTGGAATTGTTGTAAGATCAAAAAACCCAAATTTAGCCATATCTAAACTACTAAATAAAATTACTAATATTGAAAATTGGTGTAATAATTGGAAAGTTTCTATTAATGCATCAAAATCAAAACTTATAGTTATAAGAAGAAAACCACAAAAACTTAAAGTCAATAATCATCTCTATATTTTCGGCCAGCAAATAGAAAATGTCAATAAAGCAAAATACCTTGAATTACTCATCAATAGCCAACTTACCTGGACTGATCATCTTAAATCACAAATATCTTCTGCTTGGAACTCATATTTTAAAATTAAAGCTCTTATAGGACCTTAGTCAAAACTCAACCTCAAGCTCAAAAAATTACTGTTACTTTAAAAAAAAACTGTCAAAAAATTACTGTTAAATTGTTACTCAAATAATTACCAGACCAATCATTACTTATGCTTCCCCTGCCTGGTGTTCTCTTTCAAATCAAGACAATAAACTTTTAAATACTTTTCAGAATAAACTGTTAAGAAAAATTGTCAATGCTCCATTTTTCATTCGCAACAAAAATATCAGATATGATCTTAATATTGAAGAGTTAACCCATAATATTCAAAAACTGAACGTAAATTTCTACAAGCAAGCATTCAAGTGTACTGCTGGTGACTTTAACAAACTTCTTAATGCGCATATTCTCCCACGGGATGCCCAAGTCAGACCTATTGCGGCCTTTATCACACATCGGATGCAATGCTTTCTAAGGCTTAGCCTAATTTTTTAGCATCAAATCTTAACTTACAACTTTCAGCTTTGCATTTCAATTCTACTTAATTCAGATGAATGAGTAGATGCCTTTGGCCAGGAACTCAGTTCTTTACCAACAAAGAAGAAAAAAAATAAACTTTTTTGTTTGGCTGATTTTGATACAGTCGGTATGCAGAAAGTTACAGACACCATTCATAAAGTTATTATGCATCGAAGATATTTGTTTTGAGTTCTTAAGTGTTTTCGATTGCTATTTTGTAAAGAATGATAACTTGAAAGGAATACATAATCATCCATAAGTACATCCATTTTACAAACTTTTACTTTTTATAAGGAACAGAATCCATCGGCTTTAGAGCACATGTAACAAGTGAATTTGAACATTTTTAAAAGAGAGAGAGCAGCCCCACAAAATTTCTTTTTTAAAAAGGTAATAAATACAGTAACTCCAAGAATCCGAACTTCGTCTATCCGAATCACTGACTATTCAAATCGCTAGCAGAATTTCAGAAAAATAATCTAGAGTGATGAAGAAAAGGAAATTAAGAAAATAAAATAAGTTCAAGAAAAGGAAAAGTAAGAGAAGAATAAAGAGCAATGTGATGTGTCACTTGAGGAATTAAAACTCATTCTCTTGAAAATTCCTGGATGTTCAGAACTTAGTGCTGGGGGTATAAGAGAATGGATTATGAGTCAGACCTTGTACTTTCAATAAGTTCACCATCTTTTTCAATTTAGAAAAAATAACTGCAAATGATGATGAACTTATTGAAAACATCCAGAAAAAAATATGACCTTAATGTCCAAATTGAAGCAAATTCGGGACCATCAGATAGTGAAACATTTGCCTCCTTTGAAGTGAATGGAGCGCCAACCCGAGAGTGATTATTTGTAAAATCTCATGTGACTGGGCTGCCCAGAACTGGATGAACGCATCGGAACAGCTTACTCTGAATTAGATGCTCAGAAAACAAGGATTTTTCTTTACAGCACTGTACATGTATACTGTATCAATATATAGCACTTGTGTTAATATTTTAACATGTTGCCTTTTCATTCAATTGATAAAAAGCTCTTTCCTTTAAATAATACAGTTTTTCCTCCTATTTCCAACATTAGAATAATTAATTTAAATAGGCGGTTTTTTTGAAAATTCAGTTAGCTGAAATTTTGATTATCCGGATGGGGTTCGGTTCCAATTGATTCGTATGATTGGAGAATTACTGTAAATTTTTAAGAGATAAATCTGGGGGATTCATCTTTGGTTTATAAGTATGTCTTTACTGTTTTGAAAGGTGAGTTCCAAGTTTGATTCAACCACTATTAAATAGTGGAAATAGGATGAGGTATTTTTGCTAATTGCATGCACATATATTGGGGAAGGTTTTTGAGTGTTTCCCAGATTTCTTCCCATTAAAATCTTTAAAATGTAGCATCATCAAAGGAAAGTCCTCCCGAAAAATAAATTTATGATTTATATTAAAAAATGTACAAATATCTTCAATAGTTAGGAATATCAAATTGAAAAATCTAGTTTCATCGTTCACGCACTCCTGATTTGACCCAATGGCTATTGTTTTTTCCAAAATAAAGGCATATTAATCTGGAAAAAGTTTTCTTCAGACAATGATATGATTTATTAACATGTTAAAAATTTTTAAGAATTATGCTCATTAGCATTAAAAATGTTTGGGTACATAACTTAATACAACTATTTTTTCCTTCGATGAATACATTGCGTTTGATACAAATATTTAATTCAATATGCTTTACATATTCTGTAGATTATAAATTCAAATCAATTAGCATAACTAAGAAACTTATTAAATGTCATCTCCAGTAAATAAAAATGAGATTAAAGTATAAAACTTGACAGGAAGTTTCTTCTTCCTTATTCAGTGATATATTAGCCTCATAATCAATCGTTTTTTCTCAAATATGTTAAAGAAATTTTTCATAAAAAGGAATTTAAAAAGTATAATTCAAAATACATGCATAGCTTTAGCATATTCATTTAATAAAAGATATTTAAATTTTGGATTATAGAGAGCAAAACAAAAGAATATAAATAAAGTTAATTGAGATATAAATGACAAATTACGTAAAAAATTCTGCTTAAGTATTTAAGATTTACTGAATTGACATAAAATAAATATTTGTTATGAAATACTTGAATAATTTATTAAACAAAAAAATATATACGATACTTAATTGAACACACAATTTTGCATTTAATATAATCAAGTTTGTATTTTTCATGCAGTCGCTGGTAAAAATAATTGGAACAGATGCTAAAATATAATTAGTATTAATTATCCTTAAAAGTGTGCCTTCAGAGGTTTTATTTATAATTAAAAATATTAAGTAACAAGAATGTATTAAAAATTTATAGTTAATTAAATACATAATTAATATTAAGATAAAGCAAATTTCGGTTTTCTTTCAGTTTAATATGTTACTTTATTAGTGATAGATGAAATTATAAATATAATTTATTGAATAATATTTTTATTATATATATCTATATATATATATACATATATATATATATACATATATATATATATACATATATATATATATATATATATATATATATATATATATATATATATATATATATATATATATACATATATATATATATATATATATATATATATATATATATATATATATATATATATATATATATACATATATATATATATATATATATATATATATATACATATATATATATATATATATATATATATATATATATATATATATTATTTTCTTAAAATTTTGATCACAATCACGTATTGATCTATTTCATTTCAGAGTCATTGCATTTAAATAATAAATTAATTAATAAATAAAAGTGTAAAAATTTCCATTAACATTTTTTCATGGCATAAAATGTTTTTAATTTAAAATCTATATAAATAAATTTTTTATTCTATTTGTCAACTGATTTTTGAGTGTGGGTTTTAAATGATAAAAGTTACATGAAAAATATTTAAACTTGCATCTGAATGCTGATCTCTGTGGTCAGGAAATTTATCAGCTTCAAGAAATATGATAAGTGGTCCCTTCGAGGCTTTTAAAAATTGCCTTCTATGAGTAACTGTTGAAGGCTGAAAGAAAAAAACAAGCACAGCATCCGATTCCCTCCTCTTTCTATATTTCTATGTAATATTTTTAAGAAATAAAATTGTATTTACTATTTTTTCTCAATTTCAAGTTATATTTTGCACATCACAGATAATGTGTTTTCGACTTTTCCAATACGTCTCTAAACGGAATTGCATACATAAAAGGAGTTTAACTTAAAATTTTTAATAGTTCATGAATTCGAATCCCATTTCAGGCTTGAATGCTTGCGATGATTCGAAGTCCCTTTCAAACTGAAAATTAAGATGTAATTAGTCACTGCATGCAGAAAATGATCAGTTAATGATAAATAAAGAAACATCAAAGACTGAATGGAAGTTTCAAACGCGTTCCACCTTTTACTAGAATAGTTTTTCAATGTATCTAAACGTGACACATGTTTCATCAAAGCAGCTTTTGAACAAAAAACGAAAAGCCAATAAATATGCTCGAGTGTAATAAACTTCGTAATTTTTTTTTTATGCACGTATTCCTGCAATACCCATAACTCATAAATACAGGCATAGTTGTAACCCGCGGGTATTCATTTCACTGTTCTAAAATAAGCCATTTTTAATTCAATATTATTTTTAACAGCTTTTTCCTGGAAAGTTTAATTTGGTTTCGCGCATATTTTTAAATTTTAGAGAGAAATTGTGTTTTCTATCAACAGAAATATCTTAAAATACAAAACAATATTTAATAAATTAACAGTATATAAATTGAAAATGCATAAATAAACAAACAGTACATAAATAAAAAATACATAAATTCTAAGAAGAAAATATTTGTCATTCTAAGACTTATAATTTTTGCTTATATATAGAGTTATGTAATACCCTAAATTCCAAAATTTCAGGAAAAGTTACAAAAAAAACGCAATAATGTTTTTTAAAAAAAATAAATAACACAGTATAAAATTTCATTGTGGGTCAAATAATAGATGCTTCAGCAAACTGCAATATGCAAATAATGGCGCTGTAATCAGAATATGCTGTCAACGAGGAAAAAAACTTCATATGTAGGAGAAAGAGTAAATCCCATTGTGAGATTACTAAAAGAAATTTACGATCATACTCACCATGGCATAATAGTAAAACACCACTCTTCATAGTGTAAGGTCTTGTGTTCGATTCCAGTCATCTTTTAACAACAGGAGATGGACGTTACAATTCTGTGTGCACGTCTATAAGGATGAGATCGCGATAACCTAGATGGTCATAGCGACATTATCATTGTTGGCAAATAGTGGGTTTGAATCCCGATTTCACCGAAAATTCGTCGTGGTAACTAATGGTGGTTGGAAAGCATTAAACAGGTCATGGTTGCAGTAACTTCCAAATGAAATGACACCCCTGAGGGTGGCAAGTCAAGAATAAAGAGGCCTTTTGCTAGGACCTGCTTTTAAATTAAAAACACTTCCCCAACCCAGCATTTCCCATCAAACTGGTTAAGCCCAACTCTGGACTAGGTATAGGGAGTATGCTGGTGCTAACTTATCTCCATAGGAGTGAATGATTGGGAATTTTCCAGATTTTTTCACTTGTAGCACGTAAATACAGCTCACTATTTATGAAGAAACCTCTCGAAAGCCAAGTTCCGCGATGGGAATTACAATTCTTCAGATCAATAAGCTGTCCATAACGCGATATCAAAGAAATCTAGAATAGTGAATTTGTAACCATGACATATAACCATCATTTGTACGAAGAACTTCGATGGAGAGTTATTGAGAGATTGGAGATAGATAAGAAATTCAGTTAGGAATGGTTAAATGGTTGACTGTGAGTCCATCTATGGTTCTTAAACTTTGGCATCACTTTAGACCGAGTTCTTTGCTTTAACCTGAATTTCTAATCAGTATAAGCACTGATATCCAATGTACTAACTATTGAATTAAAAATCAAATTATTTACCACTCTCCACTAAATTAATCACAAAAAATATGTAAGTAAAATATTTACTTACGATATGAATATGGGTATTTATAAATATGATAAATATTTAACGTATTACACCCCAATATGTACACTTCATAAGTGACTAAATATTTATAATATTGCTTAAAAGGAAAATACGTTTTAAAAAGTTTAAGTACTTGAAAGACAAAAAAATAGTCAATGTCTCTATGAAAATTTTAAATAATGTATGTATGTGTGTGTGTGTATATATATATATATATATATATATATATATATATATATATATATATATATATATATATATATATATATATATATATATATATATATATATATATATAAAAGCACTTTTACTCATATGCATTACATGGATATATAAAAAAGATTGATATGTTCATAAATACACAATGAATGAATATATAGAGAAAAAAAACGATACATATATTAAATTATGAAATTATGTTTTTTAACCATAAGAAATTATAAATGCTGCAAGCGAGTGCAAGTTTGTGAGTTGCAATTAAAATTATTGTCAAAAACTCGAATTTTTTGTTTCTTTTGAATGAAGTTTGGTATTGTGAATTATAGATCATAAAAATAAAATTCTATACAGTAAAAAATCACTTAAATTGGACAGAAAATTAAGCACAAAATCAAATGTCTAAACCACTATGGAATTACGATATTTCCAAATGTAGCTTCTAGCTTGGTGTAAATTACTCTACACGCAATAAGTAAATAACAATAACCAATTGTTAACGATGGTGAAGAAAAAAGAAAAAGCATTACAGGCAAGGCGATATGCTAATGGCTTACGCTTCTCTTTATTCTCCTGAGTGCAAAACTTTATTTAATCACATAATATAGTCATCGTGTGTGTTCCATTCACTTTAATAACAGTTACAAAGCACACAATACCTTGTTTAATGATAGGGCAGGCAAGCTTTCCATTTCAGAATTAGATGCCTTCTCCGGCAGTCATTCGATTCCCTTTTGTTATGCAGTCTTTTGGGAATCCATACTGTAATAAAAAAATCGGAGGAATTAAACTTAAACTTAATGAGCAAGAATGCCTGGCATTCAAAAGGTTTTGGGTATAATATTCACCAAGCTTCTTAGAAAGTAGTAATCTAATATATTATTTATAAACTAAGAGTGCAGATTTGAATGTTCTGCGGTCTTTAAACATCTTGGACACTCATGTATATAAAAAGGTATATAAAGATAGCTCAGTCTCTCACTGATTATATATATATATATCTATATAATGTATGTATACGAGGTTCACTCTGAAATTTTTCACAGATACAACTAGGTTTTTAAAGTTATACTTACAAAATTTTAGCTGTGTTCAAAGTAGTCTCCTCCAGCATTAATGCACTTTTGTAGACGAATTTTCCACATATTAATTGCCTCAAGCCATTCATTTCTTGGAATAGATGGGAAAAAATGCATTTACAGCCTCATCAATCTCTTCTTCTGAATGAAAATGACGTCCATGTAAATTCTTTTTTAGATTAAAGAATGACCAAAAGTCGCACATAGCTAAATCAGGTGAATACGGTGAATGTTCGATCATTTTGATTTGTTTTTGTTTAAGAAACTCAACTGTTAATCCAGCTGCATGTGAAGATGCATTGTCATTGTGAAGCATTAGTCCCCTAACATTCACTTCTTGTAGAATTTCTGGAAGACATTTAGTGGTATACCAGTTTGCTCTTATTGTCTTCTGTCCTTCCAACCTGATGGCTTTGACCAATCCCGTACTTCTGAAGAAAATGGCATACATCACGTTTTTTCAGAGCGCTTTGTTTTTTCACCATTGTCGGCGTGGGATCATCTTCAAAGACCCATACTTTGCTTTCTTGACGTGTTGGAACGTCAAAAAACGGTATGTACATTTCATCACGTGTTACAATTTTAGAAATGATGCGGTGGCCAGCATCATTTAGTAATGTAAGAGTTTCTTTACTGACTCTGACACGCTCCTCTTTTTGGTGCTCAGTTAGATTATGGAGAAGCCAACGGCAAATTACTTTTCTCATATGTAATTCTCCATGAATGATTTTGTGTATGGCTGCGGATCCAATGTTAAGATCCTTCTGTATCATTTGATAGGTACAGCGATTATCATCCAATAACATTTTTCGTATGGCAGACACATTATCCGGGATTACTGCCGACGGCAGCCTTCCTGTGTGTTCTTCATCCTAAAGAAAATTACGACCTTTTCTAAATTCTCTAAACCATCTGAATACAGAAGCACGAGCTGGAGATTCATCACCAAATGCTAATTGCAACCGTTGCTTGCATTTTTCTTGATTTAATCCTGCATTAAAATCGTTGATATTCATAGCGCGAAAATGTTCTCGCGTCAACTCCATTTTCTCTTCTATTTAAAATTAATTCTACGCTAAACAAGTTGAAGTAAGTCAGTAAAAAATAGTGGTCTGTATTAAAATACTTTGTATTCTAAAATTAAACCGCTATTTTTATTTTGTAAATTCTCGTCTGCGCGTATCTCAAAAATTTCAGAGTAACCTTCGTATATATATATATAATTGAAGCAGGTCCACCTTTATGGAAACTTGTAAAGTAAATCCTAACAAGGGTGAAATTATCTTTAACCCCTCAGATAATGATCCTTTTTTGTCTTCTGTTAATAATACTGAAACTTATTTATCCAGAGACTGCATAATATCGTTCCAGGAAATTTCTCAGGCGGTTTTTAAAAAAGCGACTGGACCAAATTTTAAATAATTAATCACAATGTTAAAAAAAAATATTCACTGTTTAATTGTCTTAATGTTAAGAATTTTTTAATGTCGATAAATTTAAAAGTATGAATGTTTTCTCATAAACATCAAACAGAGATAAATATTGTGTGAGCCACAATCTTATTACTATAAAAATTGCTGAAGCTGACCAGGACATCAGCAGCGAATACAGAGACTGCGTCATAGGCTAGTCTACAGCACAGAAATGATTTGCAAAGTTTCAAAAGATTAAAACTGGCGTTTGGTGGGAGTGAGGGGGGGCATATTGTACTGAGAAATTCCACGTTCTACGTAGCCCAGATATACTACCTGAAAGAGGCTTGACTGAAAAGACCTCTTCGACCAGGTCACGCCATACTCTTTCATGACAATGCCAAGCTCTATGTTGCCCAAGTCGTCAAAGCTGTAATCAAAGAACTAGAATGGGGCCGCAGTACCTGACGTATTCTCTGGACTTGCACCGATGGATTAACATCTTTTTCGCTCCTTGTCTAACTACACTACAGGCCATTAAAATTGCTACACCGGTAAGAAATGCAGATAACAAAATGATATATATTGGACAAATATATTATACTAGAAATAACAAGTGATTAAATTTTCAAAAAATGTGGCTGGATATAGATCCTGAGAAATCAGTACCCAGAACAACCACCTCTGGTAGCAATAACAGCAGTTATACGCCTGGGCATTGATTCAAACAGAGATTGGATTGCATGTACAGGTACAGATGCCCATGCAGCTTCAACACGATGCCACAGTTCATCAACCGTAGTGACTGGTGTTTGGTGACGAGCCAGTCGCTCGGCAACCATTGACCAGACGTTTTCTATTGGTGAAAGATCTCGAGAACGTGCTGGCCAGGGCAACAGCCGAACATGTTCCGTATCAAGGAAGGTCCGTACAATACCGGAAACATACGGTCGGGCATTATCCTGCTGAAACGTAGGGTTTCGCAAGGGTTCGAATAAAGGGTAGAGCCACGGGTCGTAACACACCAGAAATGTAGCGTGCACTGTTTAAAGCACCGTCACGAACAAGAGGTGACCGAGACGTGTATCCAATGGCACCCCATACCATCACGCCAGGTGATGGGCCAGTATGACGATGACGAATGCACGCTGCCAGTGTGCGTTCACCACGATGCCGCTAAACACGGATGCGACCATCATGATGCTGTACACAGAACCTTGATTCATCTGAAAAGATGACGTCTCGCCATTAGAGCGCCCAGGTTCGTCGTTGATCACACCAATGAAGGCGCTTTTGTCTATGACGCAGCGTCAAGGGAAGCCGCAGCCATGGTCTCCGAGCTGAGAGTCCATGCTGCTGCAAACGTCGTCGAACTGTTCGTGCAGACACTTGTTGTCTTCCAAACGACCCCGTTTCTTTACTCACGGCTCGTGACGTGGTTGCACGATCCATTACGGCCATGCGGATAATGTCTGTCTTCTCGGCTGCTAGTGATAAGTAGCCGTTGAGATCCCGCATGGCGTTCCGTATTACCGTCCTGAACCCATCGATTCCATATTCTGCTGACAGTCAATGGATCTCGGCCGACGCGAGCAGCAATACTGCGATAAGATAAACCGCAATCCCGGAACGCTACAATTCGACCTTTATCAAAGTCAGAAACGTGCTGGTACGCATTTCTCCTTCATACACGAGGCATCACAACAACTTTTCACCAGGCAACAACGTTTAAATGCAATTTGGGTATGAGGAACCGGCTGAGCAATCTCCTCATTTAAACACAATGTAGATGTCGCTACTTGCGCCTGCTTTGTCTGAATGTGCTGAAAAGCTAATCATTTGCATATCACAGCACCTTCTTCCTTTCGTATAAATTTCACGTCTGTAGCATGTCGCCTTCTTGGTGTAGTAATTTTAATGGCCAGTAGTGTATATGAAGGGCGCTACCTTCAATAATGAAGAGAACCTTATAAACCGACTCATCAACTTCGCTACCAGGCCAAGCGATTGTTGGCGGAACGGCATCTACCTATTGGTCGAGAAACGACAAAAGGCTGTAAACAGCAATAATGAATACATATATAATTCATTAAAATTTTATTAACTCTACATAAAAACTCTATTATAAACTTTCAGAATATTTTATTTTTATACATCCTATTACTTATAAAAGTATTCCTCTTATGTTAACAAGCTCCGCGCGGTAATTTTTTTTTTTTTTTTTTTTTTTTTTTTTTTTGGAAATGAAAGACAGCTTTCTTATTATAAACAAATGCTTTATTAAATTATATATTGGCCGTTCTGGTCCAACACCTTTTGCCCTCTTTCTGGTAGTAGCACAATTCCACGGTCATAAAATTTTTAAATCTTTGCTGGCCAACAACTGATCGAGGTGGTTTTTAACCTCATTTCAGGTTAAGGTTTTACCATCTAAAGAAATTTTTAGTGACCGGATTAAATAATAATCCGATGATACCAGATCTGGAGAATATTGAGGGTGTGGCTTTGTATATATATTGGCTCATATATATTGTATCCTATTCAAGCTGTAAAAACTTTTGGCGAGTGACCACACTTGTGTGCTGTCTCGCATTGTCTTGGTGAAAAACTAAACCTTTCCTGTTGATTAGTTCTGGCCTTTTCTGTTGAAGTGCATCATTCAGTTTGTCCAGCTGATGACAGACTTCCGAAATAATCGTTGTGTTATCCGGTAAAAGCTATAAAAAAAAACGATTCCTTTAAAATCCCACCAAACAGACAGAATTACCCTTCTTTGGTGAATATCGGCTTTGGAAATAGTTTCAGCCGGTTCATCTTTTTTTGCTCTATGACCTCTTGCGTTTAACGTTGTAGTATACAACCCATTTTTCGTCCCCAGTGATGATCACTTCAAAAACGGATCAGTTTCGTGACGTTTGAGAAGCGAATCGCAGACGTGAATACGGCGACACAGATTTCTCTGTAAGAACATGGGAAACCCACACATCGAGCTTCGACGATAACCCCAGGCCTTTCAAATGGTCAAACTGTTGTTATTCGCCGGTTCGCATCAACTAATGCCTTTATAGCGTCTTTATCAGGTTCAACCGGTCTTCCCGAACGTGGTGCATCTTTGATATCAAAATTGCCGAAACGAAATTTAGCGAACCAGTTCTGGACTGGCGTACTGTCAACAAACCTTTTCCATACACATCGGTCAATTTCTTTCTGACTTGAACAGCATTTTTGCCATTTCTGTGGTAAAACAGTAAGATATGTCGAAAACGCTGCTTATCGCTCTCCATATTTAAAAGGGCACCAACCAAAAACTACTGCGTAGAAGTAATTACAATTTTTCACACACAAGCCTTGCTCTATAAGAGCTCTCAAAGCATATAAGGCTTAAGTGTGAAGTTGGGTGCAAAAAAATACAATAAAATCCTCTATCGCGAAAAAACGAAATTACATTCCAAACTACCCAATAATACAACTTAATTTTTAAGATTGTTTACATAAAAAAAATGATAATATACATTTAAATCTCATTTTATTGGTTCTTAGTTTTCCCGAAAGTCATTTATCTCAATCATATGGTCAAATTGATAGATGATTCTAATGCCATAAACCACTTAAAAAGTATACATTCACAAACTAAAAAAAAATTTAAATCTAAGAGAAAGTAGTATACTCTTTTCAATGTGTATTAGCTCTAATTAATGATTAAAATCTTTCTAAACTTTCTTTTCTTCAGAAATATGGGTAGAGTAACTCACCCGCACAACTTCACACGTCAAAGAATGATTTTAAAGCTCGAGCCGAGAATGTGACCAATGTAGTTGAAGAGTTCGGAATTAACTAAAGTGACGTTGCATGCTTGGAGAGGCTTCGATACGATAGGTATAACTGCAAGAATGGTCGATAATGTCCGCCCCTGGAAAACAACTGAAGTGGAGGACAGATATATTTCAAGTGAAACAGCCCAAAACCATTCAGCAAGTGCACTGTTCAGCAACAAAACGATGAGTACCAAGATTTACCGTGTCCAGGCGCTTTCACAAAAATGGCCGATTCATTAACTGTTCTAAGCGCTGCATATCTTGTAAAGTTAGTCATCGCTTAGAGGGATGCCAGAATAATAATAATCTCATAAACATTGTTCAATATTTTATTTAATGAAATATGTTTTTTTTTTTCCAAAAAATTCTATTATTTTGTTTACCAATCAAATAAAGATAGAAAATTCAATAAAGTTCTTTCAAACATATTTCAGGATAAAGCTTTGCTTATTCCAAACAAAAAAAGAAAAGAATTATATATTTGTTCTGAAATTTTTTGTCAATACCAATTATCAATTAAAATAACAATCTTATATTCAAAGAAATTCGTTCGAACACACTAGGCCAATATAGGTAAACGTAAATATCGTATTCAGTTTTAATGAAATACTTTTAAAAAATATTTTATTATATTCAGAAATTTTTATAAATACTTTAGAATAATTCACTAAATTATAAGAACAAGTAACAAATAAAATTCCCCGGATTGAGGATTAAATTTTTTTTATGAGGCAAAGAAGTCATTAAAATAGAATTTCTGTTGTAAAAATTTATTTCTTGGCATTAGTCATCAAAAACTGTATGGTGGACCTGTGCATGCATCACATTTAAAGAAATCTATTAATATTTTATTGAAAAAAGGATTTTTAATTTAAAATAAGAGTAATTTTTTTTAAATAAAATTTTCATATAATTTTTATAATTCTGATTCTAATAATCCTTAACTTTTAAAAGACATAGCCTTTTATGTACACTATTTCCAAAGCAGTAGAAAAAGCAATGTTATTCTAAAATGATATTGTGTTTTATCTTGTAGAAATAACCATTTTACTTATGTTGGCAATTTCTCTTAACTACTATGATGATATTGACTAATATAAGATATAACTTTCAGACGTCACTAAATGCATTAAATTACTACATATTTATTGTTAAACACAAGCCTCAATATATGATTTATTAGTTAAACACAAATTTACTTTAATATTAGACTTGTTAAATTTGATTACAAATTCAATTAATAGTTATTATATTTGATTCAATTTTTTCAACTTGGATAATATTTTCTGCATTCTACACAGAAACTAAACATATGTACAAATCAAAATAACACCCATGTTTTAAGTAACACATAAAATAAAAGGAAACAAAAACAAATTATAATTCTTTCATTTATTTTTATTTTTTGTGCAATAATTTTGTATTAATAACACAGAATGGTGAAACAAGTTTGAAAATATTAATCAATTTAAGTTATTTCATAAAATAAAATGTATCTCAAATATTTAGAGATTGTTTGCATTTTAAAATTAGTGGTTTTATTTTACTTTAAATATTCAATCAATATAGAATTTTTGAAAATTCTTATAAAACTTTGGTGTTTAATATGTTCAATGTTCACACTCACACATCAACTTAGGAAACATTTATATGGGTGATTGCCATCAGTACCACTCTTTTGAGTGGATTAAAAGGAAATTTTAAAAAAATTCCCATGTGAGAAGCAGTATTAATGTAACCACCTCAGATTACTTATTTTTGAAAACAGAATAAGAAATGAGTTTCCATTACCTAAATTTAAAAACTCAGTTAATAAATAGTATGTTTTATTAAACAAGACAGGGTGGAATTTTAAATATACAAATTACTCAAAATTATTAGGTTTCAATCCAACATACATAATTTAATCTCAATTCAAATCCTGATATACAGCATTTACATTTATCTCTAGGACTTTTATTATAATCTTAAAAAATTTACAAAATCACTCAAACAGCATGAAGAATTAGGAACATCTTCAAAAAACGAATATTTTCATAAATAGAATGGAATATAATAATTGCTTGGTACTGCAGCCTTATTTTATGTACAGCAGTATAATGGACTTAAAAAAGCAAGAGCCTTTTATTTTGATGTTGAAAGAAATGAGCACATTTACAGCACCTTGTTCACAGAGATACATAGAAAATGTTGCTGCGTGGTCCTTTTATACAAATGGAATTTCAGGCTCATATAGAGTCTAATGTCATGAGGCACTGTTCACTGAGTGATTAGAATCGGGCTGAAGTGAAATCCACATTCTTTTATTTATTTTTTGCTAGATTTTTTCCCTTTTACCACAACAGGACGATTTTTGATTGTCCCCTTTTTTCGCTTAGATGTCTGAAAAAAGAAAAAACATTTAATTATATTTTTATAATTTATAAAAAAACTAACATCCTGAATCAAAGTCATAAAAGACCTAAATTCTTTTATATAGATAAAGATCAGAATAACATATCTATTATTCTTGTAAAATTCATACTTCTGAAAATTCTTCAAAAATTCAGCATTTAATGTTAATATGTTTAGTTTTTAAATACATACTTATTGTATAAATATTGAATAACCAACAATAACATATTTCCTGCCTTTTCATTCAAATAATTTGAAAAGCAAAAGACAAGAAAGCAAGTATTCCCTTTTCAAATACAGAGGGTATTGACACATTTTTAGAAACGATTGCCCTAAAGAATTTTTAAAAAGTAAATGTTTTTGAATAAAAGTTGTTGGCCACAGCTTTTTATTTGAAATGAGAAATATCGTCTTCTACTTTTATTCTTATTTCAAAATGTTGCATATAAACATGCTGCGAGTTGAAGGATATGTTTACGCACTTTCCGAAGAGAAATTTTCTTATTCCAGAATTTAAAAAACGTGAAATGCATGGTATTAAAATTTTGTAACTGCAAAATAAGCAACATTATTAATCGGAATGGTAAAAACTGTCAATCATTATTTCTACATGGAAAGAAGACTTCAAACTTATATCTGAAAAAGGTACATACCGTTTCAAAGGTTTCTAAAGTGAAATCGCTGGTAAAAAGAGAAAATCCGACAACACGAAAGCAATTTCAAAGTCTTTAGATTCATCTGCAGCAACAATAAATAAAATAATAATCTAAGATTTACAACTTAAAAAAAGCTAAAAGAAAAAAAACAATTTCACCAGCTTTTGCCCAGACAAGCAGCTTAACACAAAACATTTTGTAAAATCCTGTATGAAAACCATTTAGCACGAGATAAATGGAAATACACTGCGACTCTTGATGAAGCATGCGCTTACCTAAATGACTACAACAAAAAAGATCTGTTTAGAATAGAAAACGAGAAAAAATGTACAAACCTGGTTCCATCAATGTGAAGAAAGTTTCAGTAAGAGGTTTAGATTGTTTCAGGTTTCTCTTACAATGGGAAATTAAAAATAAGAAGAATGGAAAAAATGTTAAAATCAACTCATCACACTATCATGAGAAGGTTTTATGTCCAATATTTACAAAAGAAATTCCACTTCTTTATCCCAATGACTTTCAAAAGGTTAAAACTTCATCAAGACAAAGCTACAAGTCACACTTCTAAAACTACCGCTGCATTCCTTGAAATAAATTATGACTAATACAGATATTGCATGTATACATTTTCAACATATCCCTGCGAAGTCTCTTGAAGTTTCATCTATGACTATTGTGCCTTTAGTCTGTTAAAAAATGCTCTTTCTAAACGCAAACCCACCACGATAGATGGACTCTGGAAAGTAGTGGAAGAGAAATGAAAAGAAATTCCCCTGGAAATTTTACAAAAAGTTCTTATATCAAGGAAATCACGATGCAGATGTATAGTCCAGAAAAAAGGCTATCAGATCGAACATTTTAAAATAATAGTCTTTACATTTTAAACATTAATTAAACAGCTTGGAAATCGTTCTAAAAATGTGCTAATATCCTCTGTATTAGCTTATACATAAAATTTATTACACTGTTTTCATAAATTGTATTAATAATCACATATGAATGAAAATTTCTCTCAGATATATATGGCAATAAAAATAATGTAAATTTTATAATTGATCCAAATCACTCTTTCAATAAATACTTCCCTCTACAATAAATACTTTCACTCTTCCAATAAATAAAATAAAATTCTCTAAAATAAATGACATATTTTCATTATTTCAAAGAACACAAAAAATCAGGCAATCCTATTTTAAAAACCGGACATACAGTACATGCATTGAAATTAGCAACATAACAAATTGGCATATTTTACTGACAAAATATTTGTTTCAAAAGTAACATTCATTTTAAAAGGATGAAAATTTTGTGTTCTCTCAAAATAAAAGTGTTCTTTCAAAATATGGAAAAAATATTAAGAACCCTTTTCAACCAAATAAAATTGAATGAATTAAAAATCTCAACAAGTATTTTTGCCAAGCATCAATTTAAATCAATATTAAAAAATTATAAAAAAAAATTTAAGTAATATTATGCAAATACTTCAAAATAAAGACATTATCAAAATTTTATAAAAAGAAAATTTATCCATGGTGTCCAGAAACTGGAAAAATAATATTTTTCTAAATCGTTAATAATTTTGATAGCATTTTATTACTAGATGCAGGGAAGTTTAATTTTAGAAACAGTATAATGATGAATTATTTTAATAAAAGCATAAGTTGATAGAAAAAAAGTTAATTTATGCTTTAACATTAAACTTTCAAACATCTTAATTTTATAAACAAGAAAGAAGTATTTCCCTTACTTTTATTTAAAAATTTTATTAAACAGAAAAATTTTAATAAATCTGACAAAATAGATCTCAAAAACAGATGTCAATTAACTGATTGCAATCCAATTGCTTCAAAACAGGAAAAAAAGACTATCAAGAATTCCCTTAATTTTTTTTTATTTAAATATTTTTTACATTAATCAAGTTAATTAGTTAAATAATTATAAGTTTATTAGTTTAATATTTTGTTTTTATTTGGTAATTTTAAAATATAGCCAAATCAATCTGCAAATCAAGAAGAATTTAATACAGGAAACCATTTTACAAGGCATAAGTTATACATAATTTTAATGCAACAATACTGACATCAGATTTACATAGTAATTATAGTGATTTTTTATAAGAAATTCAACTTCATAAATAATCAACAGATTTTTTAAAGTTAATTTTAAAATATAATTATATTTTAAAATATAATTATTAAAATATAAAAAATTAATTCACATAAATTATATCATAGGCGAACTAAATGTTGTGAGATAAATCAACAATTTATTACTTATTTTTAGTAATTTCAACATAAAATAACAAATATGATAAATAGTCCTTGAAAAAAACAAAGATGTATGACTGGTGTGGTTGATTTTTTCTTCATTATATTTTTATTATTTAAATACAAAATTAAATTATTTAAAATTCATTAAAAAAATTTTTTCTATTAATAAACGTGAGGGATATAGATTGGATGCATTTAGTATAACATTAAGGTTTTGAAGTTGAAAGAGCAATTGAATGTGCCCAATTACTAGAAAACTTAAATATTTTGTTTAAAATATTTACGTTATTTTCTTATTTTTTACTTCTTTGTTGCACAACTGTTTCCTTTTACACATGAGGGCTAATTAAATCAAGTTAAAGTTTAAAGTGGATTTCAAATCATTATAAACATTCCAAAGTAGGGTTTGAACATGTTGAAATGTTCACTAAGATAAACCATGAAGATTTTTACAATTTTTGCTAATATTTTATCAGATTCAGAAGTAGTATATAATTGCAAAATTAACTCGTAAAAAGAGAAAGTTTAAATTGTCTTCTCAATTAATAATTATTTACATTATCAGCATTTAATACACCTTTACATAAAATTCAGATTTTATATTAAATTTTCCTTCATAGCTCAGGTGTAGTTCTTACTTGAACACATGTTAAATAAAAATAATGGCATCATGAATTACAATATTTAACTGATAATTATATTGTAATAATCAAAAATTTTACCTTTTTAGAAATAAATAAATTTGAAGACTTAATTTTCCTCTGACCATATGGAATACGAGGTCTATTGACATCTTTTTTGACATGGTAAATTCTGACAAGCCAATGTTCAGTGGTATATGCTTCTTCTAAATGTTCCAATTCAAAATTTTTATTCCCAATTTCCATGCTCCTCGTACGATCAAATCCAGCAGGTGTGCGAAAATCCAGCTGAAGACAATGCATGAATATTTAAAATGATCATGAATGTAAAAGGACCATTCAAAAATTTCTTATATTTCCAATTTAAAATCAAAAACATCAAAAATGAAAAAAATTCAGAATTGTAAAAATACATTCAGAGAATATATTCCAGAGAACAAAAATATATACATGGCAATTAGTTTATAAAGTCAGTTCTGAAAAGTTATAAAATTCAAAATTTATAAACAAACTCACTTCAAAATATCAAAATAAATAAACACTGAATCTAATTCTTTGCACAGAATATATATCTTCTATAAAAAAGACATTTGAAAATAAAAAAAATTACACATAAGAATGAAACAATAAAGAAATAGAAATAAAGACATTGTGAATTATCATTGTTAAAATAAATACACACCACTGACATACTGAAAGTATTAAATAAATATATACCACTTTCTAATTAAAATAAGCAAAAGTTTAACTAATAAAAAAAATTTTTCAATTAGGATATATAATTTCTTACTCACCTGAAGTTCACCAAAACGATAATAACTTAACTTATACATTAAGCAATTTAATAGGGTTGGAGAGCCATGTTCATCAACTCTAAATTCCCCTCTACTTGTATAATAATCAGTTTCCTATCAAGATAAACATTACAAATTATAACTCTTACTGACATAGTGAAGTTCATAACAGATATAATAGATTAAGAAATTTACCTTTATATCTCTAGGGTGTTCTCCTTCAGCTATACGGACCATCCATAAAAATTTATTTATATCATCACCAGAATAGCCAATAACACCTCCAAAAATAACTAAAACATAGTCCACATCTAGAGTTTTCATAATTTCAAAAGCTGCACTTTCATTAGAAGCCATTGCTTTTCCAACCTATCAATTCGCATAAGGTTGCATGACAAAAAATTTACTACTTTGTAGCATATTTATAGTATCAAAGAGCAAATATTTAACAAATATATTATCTATATTCATTAAAAGGCTTTATTTTGAAATAAAAGAACGTGACAGGATTAATAAATTATTATATTTAAAAACGAAAAATCAATGACACATTTTAATATAAATATATTGCTTTAATTATTTTAGGTAATACAGTAAAAATGAACATTACAGTCAAGATGGCAAAGTTCATTTGTCGCTCAACGGTCATTTTTTGCATATGAGGGCTAATTGTCAAGATGGCAAAATTTAGTAAGTTTTTTCTGCCAAGTTAAGGATGACATAAGTATAAGAACTTTATTACTAATCTTAATGAGTGTAAATTGGCTCTTTCTGAGCAATAATAGTGATGTAAGAAATAGCAATTTAAAAATACTGCTATTTTGTTCATCTATCTTAAACACACAATACATATGTATAAAATAAAGATTAAGAATTGATTAAAATTTTTTTTAAGAAAAAAAATTTATGAAATTTAAGAATACAAACTACAAAAAATTAACTGGTTTTCTACATTTCATTTTATGATTACACATTAAAACATACTTTATTATAGAAAATTACGATAAAATTTAAGAGCATTCAAGACTTTAAGATAATAAAATTAAAACAAGAATTCTGAAATAAAAATAAGAAATTCATAGTAAAAAATTGATGCACATTCATTTAACGCATTTAATGATAAAATCTTAAGAAATTATAAAATAGATTATGCAATTTAACCTTTTAACATAAAACTTTGTAGTTTTCATGATAATAGAAACAGTTAAACATTTAAATATAATCCTAACTTTATCAAAAAAATCATAAAACTAATAATGTTATCTTTCAATTTATTTTTCTGTTTCATGTCAAGTAATCATACTAGTGATATCAAACTATTTACACATAACTAGTGATATCAAAAATCACAAAAAAATCTTCATGTTTCAAATGCAAATGGTGCAAATAAAAATTTAATAATATCCTTATTTAAAAAACTTCCATAATCAACTGTTTTCTTAAATTTCAGTTTATGTATATTCTTTTAAAAAAAATCAATCAATCTTAAACTTTATTCTGAACATATGTATTGTGTGTTAAAGTTAGCAATTTAAAATTGATTTTGTACATCTATTTCTTAACTTTTAATAACAATATCATTTAGATATTTAGTGGTTAAATATTTTTGGCAATGAAAAATAACACTAAACTTTAATACATTCGGTTAATTTTGCTCTTGATTGATCATGATGTTCTTTTTAAGGAAACACAAACACACACACATATATTTAAATATATTTAAGTTTTACTAAAATAGTTTAAAAATTATTTAAAAAGTTTTAAATTGAAAAAAAAATTACTGTACTTCTACAAAAGATTATTATTAAAAATAACTAATAATCAAACAATAAAACAAATGTTTTAGACTCACAAGAGCTATGTGACTATTATTCCAAGTATTATTGTCTACTAATGTTGTTCGATTTGCCATTCCAGCTATTTGATATCCATAATCCCACCAAGACATAACTCTGGCATCTGGAGCAGTATTCTGTGAAAGCCAGTGATATGCTTCGCGGAAATCATCCAGTATTAAACGAGAACTAAAAATATAAAAACAATTAAGAATAAATAAATGAATTTTTTAAGAAGTTTGTAGTGGAATTGGTGAAATCTAAAATCTTTTAAAAATAACTGCAGATTATAAGTATTAAATGTTATAGATTTTTTTTTAATACTTTGTAGAATTCTAACTTGAAACATTTAATTTTCTTTTTTATCACACTAAAACATTAAGAGAATAGAAAAAATAGCCTTTAACTAATACCATTAAAAGTATTTACGTAAAATGAAACAATTATGAAACGACAACCATTTAATTTGGATAAATAAAGTAAAATTCAACAGATTACTTAAATTTAGAATAAAATATAACATTACTTTAATGAAATTTGCATATAGTTTTGCATATTATGATTCTGTAGCAAAATTAATCAGTTTTTTGCCAATGTGAAAAATACAAAATGAGATATTACATAATTTTTCTGTTTACAAAAATTACATCTGTCAGAAGACAGCATTAATATTATGTAACTAATAATTAAACATTACTTACACATATAAATCATTTTATGAAATATAAATTTAAAAGCATTAATAAGTTTTCACAAATAATTGAGTAAGGAAAAATGTTCTTGTAAAATTTAAATATTTCATGTAGTTTTTTGTAACACAATTTAAGACGTTTATAGAGCCACAAAAAGTTTTAAGTAATAAAAATATAAGGATTTGAAAATTCAGTCACTATAATGCTACAGTGAAATTTTGTGAAGCAATTTCATTGCTGTAACAAGTTATGCAATTCATTGTACAGACTTCTGCTTGCTTTTTAAAAATAAAAATTAAACAATTAAATTTCTTTCTGTCCTATTTTGACAAAAAAAATTAGAATTTGCAATAGCATAATTCATTGAGAAATAAAACATGACACTCTAACACCATTTTTACTTTTTATCTTTTTAATTTATTAAATAATTTTCATACAGCAAACATTACATTATAAGTAAGAAAAAAGAAACTGGTTGACAATTATCACTTATGTAATAATTGATCAAAACGAATAGGAAGAAATATCTAGAAATTTTTACATTAACTAAGCTGCAAAACTACAAGAAAGTTCACTTTAACATGGATGATATTGTTTTATCAAGACAAATGTTTGAGTAGAAACTTCCTTTTTTGTTTCATAAAAACAAAAGATATGAATACACAGCTCATGGAAAGAATGTCTGCAGTTATTCTGTGATCTAAATGCACCTCTAACAGTTTCAGCTGCACATAACTCTTGGAAAGGTATCAAACTATTTTTATGTATAATTTTACATTTATTCATGAATATACATATTAAACAATATAAATTTATTTAAACGCTGTATTTTTTTTACACAATATTAATTTTTATAAACATGAATTACCGTCAAAATATTAATTTTAGAATTATTTTATGAAATTGAAAATTAAGATTACTATCTGTATAAAATTTGAAGTATTTCATAAGAATTAAAATAAAATTTAATACTTAAAAATTAAAATTTCAAGAGACAGTTCAAAAACTTAATAAAATTTCAATGGGATCACATATTTCAAAGCTACAACCAGATCATATATTTCCAATAAAATTAAATTTAGTGATTTTATTGGAAATATATGATCTGTAGTTATACGATCTGTAGTATATCTATATATATATGATCTGTAGTATATCTATATATATATATATGATCTGTAGTATATCTATATATATATGATCTGTAGTATATCTATATATATATGATCTGTAGTATATCTATATATATATATGATCTGTAGTATATCTATATATATATATGATCTGTAGTATATCTATATATATATATATGATCTGTAGTATATCTATATATATATATGATCTGTAGTATATCTATATATATATATGATCTGTAGTATATCTATATATATATATGATCTGTAGTATATCTATATATATATATATATATATGATCTGTAGTATATCTATATATATATATGATCTGTAGTATATCTATATATATATGATCTGTAGTATATCTATATATATATGATCTGTAGTATATCTATATATATATGATCTGTAGTATATCTATATATATATGATCTGTAGTATATCTATATATATATGATCTGTAGTATATCTATATATATATGATCTGTAGTATATCTATTTATATGATCTGTAGTATATCTATTTATATGATCTGTAGTATATCTATTTATATGATCTGTAGTATATCTGCATATATGATCTGTAGTTATTTTGTGGATTTTGTGGTAGGATTTATATGATCTGGTAGGTATTTAATTGGAAACATACAATGCAGCAGTAATGTTATATTTAAGTTGCCAGTTTTAAACCAACAATTATATTCATCATTGTACTAAAAGCAAAATTTTCATGTAGTCAATTATTACACATACATATAAAAATAACAAAATCATACCCATCAGAACTGTAACTTGCTAAAACTATGCTGGGACTAGAATATGCATTACTTGTAACCCAGGTACAATGGACGGCAAACAGCATAAGAATCATTATCATTAAGAGAATAACAATGCTACGAATATTTGTACCAAGGCCAACATTATCTTTAGATTCTGTTTTAATCTTCCTTATTTTTCCAGCCTACATGAGATATTCAAAAAATTTAAGTTTAATAACAGAAAAAAACATCAAATATTTATAAAAATAGTTTTCATTGCATTACAAGTTATGAGAACAAATTTTACAAACAAGACTTATGAAACGAAACAAACTTAAAATCATTATCTATAATAACAGCATTTTTTAAATTAACATTTTGAATTTTATATTTAAAAATTGAATAACAATTTTATTTAGAAGATTTGTGCATCCCTTTTAACAAATTTAATAACAAATGTTTAAATATATTTCCAAATGACAAAATCTGATCAATTTCTGAATTCAATTGTTACGCTAAATTGTAATTCCTATAACAGACTAATATACTTGATAAATTGCTTAATGCATTAAAATTAAATTGAGATTTAATTTTAATGGGACTGTCATTTTTAACTTAACTTATTCTATGATTTAAAAAAAACACTATATAATTATTATAAATTTATCATAGTTCAAATGAAATCTTTGGTGCCATTAAAATTAAACAAAATAGATTCTAAACTTATTTTCAATATACAGTTCATGACTTTTTTATAATATTTAAATAAGAAACAAAATTCTATGAAATTTTTAACCATTCCAAGAGCACTTATCTTGTAGTGAAGCAATATTTTATACTCAGAATACTGTTCACTCTAAGAACTTTTATTAGAGGCATTTTTATGGTTAAAAATAAAATATGATTAAAAAACACAGAATATTAAATCTTAAGAAAAAACATTTACAGTCTTATTGTTAAAATGATACAATTTGTTCAGTAATAACTTTGATAAATCTGAAAAGAATTATTTACTAATATTTAACTGAAAAGATTTATCCTTTAAGATTTATATCTGAAAATATTTACATTTTATTAAATGTGTCCAGTTAATATAAAGAAAGATCATTAGTACAGAAAGAAATAGCCTACATTACTTTTAAAGACCAAAAACGACGAATTTTAAGAAAATTAGCTTCTAATAAATTTACTCCAATGTTTTTAAAAAAAAGAAAAACTATTCTTATGCAAACAGGCTTAGAAATAGTTTCTATTTCATTAAATAACTTTTAAAATTGTCAACCAACAGAATAAGATCAGTCATTAAAACTTTAACTTTTTTAATGTCAAGCTGAAATTATAATACCACATAAAAAGTCATTTATAAAACTATTACAATAAGACAAAATACTTAAAAATCCTTTTACCTTTTAGTTTCAATAAATATCTCCTCATTAAATACAAATTTATTAAGTACATATTATTTATTTTTATAATTAAGTTTTTCTACAAATTACTTTTAACTATGGAAAAATGCTTATGTAAGCACACATATGGAATATAAATAAAATTTAATTAGCTATGAAGAAATTAAGTAATATTTAAAATATTGATAATTAAAGAAAATCTAAATTATAGTAGAGATATAATAAATATTCACATCTCTAAAGCGAATAATTAAAGTTATTTTATAGTTTGACAAAATTTCGAAAACATTAAAATTCTACATTTATTCCAAATAGTAAAATTTAAAAAAATGTTATAATAAAATCATACACATGCTTATAATTTTATGAAGCTTAACAAGAGTAAAAATTTAAAATGATTTTTTCAGGAAATTTCTCTGACAAATATATCGAAACTGTTTTAAATGAATAAAAAAAATCTGGTTTCTAAAAAAGACATTTTTAACATTATTTTGGTATAAATATAAAAAGTTCTTAAAAATATTCAAAATTATTTATATTTTAAGCAGCATATACATTTTTCTAATGTCGGGAGATTAATAAAAGTATCGGAGCTCACCAAAGTGATTCATATCCAGCTCTAATAGAGTTAATGTAGTATAATTATAGTTCAATACTTGTAAAGGAACCAATGAATGAATAACATTCTATTACAAATTTATCGAAAGCAGCATACTTCATGTAGTTCTTGTTTGAACTGTGATTTGTAATTACAATATAGCAAATGAAGCTTTAATAATAATTTACATTTTATTTAAGTTTCTCACTGCATAATAATTTTTAAATAATTATTAACTGTTATCATTTAAAATTTGCAATGTGCATGATGTGACTCATTTTCAGACTGGTGAAACTCTTTAGCCTTTTGCTACAAGATAACTTATCTTGCTTATATCACCTCATCATTTTATCACCAAGCCATTTGGTTAAAAGGTGTTTTTTTTTTTTTAAAGTTAAGGCATTTTTTTTAAAAAAAAAAAAAAAAGACAGAATGCCTAATTAGGTTAAGACCTACAATTTAAAGTTGATTCTGAACCACTACAAACATTTATGTCAGGGTGGCAATCGAACTCAAGAACTCCCTTTGTTCGAAGCAATATTATAAAACCAGATGTTCTTTAAAGCAAGTACAGATACTTTCAGTTAGATAATTATTATTATTATTCATTTTTTATAGATTGCAACTTTTAAAAAAAAATATGGCAATTAAATTTAGTGAAATATTTAAAATTTGGCTTAATATTTTCCCCCATGAACAAAACAAAATGGTTGTACCTTCTTTCAGTAAGAATTTAGCGATGTGTGTGTGATATTAAGAAACTGGACAAATTAAATATCACCTTAAAATTGGGGACGGGAGTGAGAAAAATGCTTTGTGAGTTTTTTCCCAAAGGCTCTTTGAGATGGAAAAATTTGGAGAAGACACCAGCTCTTGCTCTCCTAGTACTTCTCTCAGCTGATCCATGAGTATAAATGTGCATCCAATTGTTGAGTGGGTATCTCTCATTAATAGTAGCAAGAGCAGCAGCACTGAGTTCTGCCTGAGGGGAGACTCCCTTCTGGTCAGTAAGTACAAGGTCGAAGACAGATTTTGCAAATATGACATTATGATTTAGACTTTAAATAATTCTATCAAATTTAATCTATTAACTAATAGTTAAGGCATTTTTAATTACAAAGAAATACAAAATAATACTCATTCAAGATTATAGAATTTTCAAGATTATTGAATCTTAAATGTGAATATCATTTTGTATAACTTTATAAATACTGAAAAGTATTGTATAATTTCATATGAACTGAAGGAAGCAAAAATAACTTTAATTTGTTTCAATCAGTTCATATCCTAATTAAAAATTGGTCAACTTTGCAAATCATTTCTTTATAGATGACACAAAATAAGCTAATCATTGCACGAGTAAAGTTCAGTAGTAAAAACCCATTTAGTTTAAAGGAGTATAAAAAAAATATATTGTATTGAGAGGAAATGTACCTTATCATAAAACTTTTTTCCTTTTTTATCAGTACCATCACTTTCCTCGGAGTCACTATCTGAAGAGCATGATGAAGTTTTTGGGGACTCATCATCTTGCAGATATAACTCAACACATTGTGAAAAAGCTATGGCACTTAGAACACAAACAACTGGTGTCAGAGTCAACATTAAGCGAACCATTACACCAGCAAAATATACAGCAGTAATGGCATACAAAATAACTGAAAATAAAAGAAACTTAATTAACAACATTCTGCATAAAGAAACTAATTGCAACAATCTAAAATTAGTCTACATACTGAAAACTCGTTCATCATTCAAGTTTTGGATGCAATACCACAATCCAACAGGAAATGTGGCAACCAGAACATGTAAGTCAAAAAAGAAAGAAAACCAAGTCGTCGGCTGATGCTCAGAGACTGAAGCAATTATTGGAATATGAATTTTGGCATATCCAGTATCCCAAAGAGAATAAAATCTACCACTCCACGGTGCAATATAACCTGGAAAACAAACATAGCTATGTCAGTTTTTGAAAACTTAATTATTAACAGAACAAATTAAATTATTTTTTAAGAACTACTTATAAAAGATTTCTTTTCAAGAGGATTCTACATGACAGTTTAAAAACAATTACATCATTAAAAATAAGCACTTTAATTTCAAATAATATGCTAGCTAATTATATGTTTGTAAATAACAAGGACAAGCATTTCATTTTCCCTTCTTTTCTTGAAGGTAAGTTTTAAGCATGAAAATCCCACCATCATTGAGAAATATCTCTGAAAAATATTTTACTACATCAACAGATTTTCAAAATCAGCATACAAAAACAACCTGATGTTTCAGTTAATTTGTTGAATTATTTAACGATGCATAGCAGATTGTTTTAACAATTCATATACGCTGTACTTATATTTTGAAGTACCAAATTTTCCAGTAACATAAGCCTCAGCAGCGCATCATCCATGAGACTTTTTTCAAGTAATAGAAAAGAGAAAAGGTGAATTCAGCTTTTCATCCCTTCATTAGGTCAATAAACTGGGTACCAAGAATGCTTGGGAATTAAATGATGGAAGTTTTAGATCAGGCTAATCCCCTAACCAGAATACATTCTTCGTACCCCAGGGCCCTTAGTCAGAAAACAGATATGGGCACTGTAGGCTTTGGCCTACATATAAGCTGCCATGCCACAGGTTTAGGTTTAAAAAACACACATAACCCACAACAGTGTATAATACATAGCAATTTTTACAGTGAATAATCTAAAATATATGCCGCTAATAATGTGGTGTCACAATACACTCACTTCCAAAAGTTAAGCACAAAGATGTAAAATGCAAAAAAATCAACAAATACTGATTTGATTAACACAAAATTCAGAGGGAAAATAGCATATATATATATATATATATATATATATATATATATATATATATATATATATATATGCATAAAACAAAATCACAATAATTACATACAGAAATGAAAACAATATTAAATTTTTGTAAGTTATCAGATAATGACATACTGGAGATTTACACAGAATTATGTATAAAGTGAAAATAAAACAGTATAAAATGAAAAAAGGACATTAATAGAGTATGGGATCCCCCGTCATTTGTATACAAAGCTTACACCTTGTGACCATGCCTTCAATTAGGTGGTCAACCACCGCAGAATTAAGCAATAGCCATTCTTCTTGTAGTGCAATTTTAGTTTAATAAGAGTGGCTAGAGACTAAATGTGAAGATACAGCACGACTAAGAGCATCCCAAAGATTTTCGATGGGATTAAAGTCAGGCGAATATGCTGGCCACATCATATGCGCAATCTCCAGGTAGTTATTGACGATGTTAGCTCCATGAGGAAGTGCGTTATCCATTAAAACAAAAATAGGGATAACTACTGCAGCTTACTATCTAACAGTGGGTTCAAGTACTTCATCTAAATACCTGGCAGCCGTCACAGAGCCCCGTTTAAAAATGTGCAGTTAGTGTGGTATCCTAATGAAACCCCTGCCTAAACCGTAATGCTTCCGTCTCAGAATGTGTGATCTTTTGGGGCCGATTGTGTCTTCCCCATTCACGTCATATCCTTATATGTTTGTCATCTGGCTCCAGAGCAAATTTTGACTCATCAGTAAATATGACATTGCATCAATTAGACAGTCCAACTGACATGTTTCCGTCATCACTTTAATCACGCTTCCCTTGATAGGACGGATAGACAAGCACAAACTCAAGGTACCCGGGCATACAGTCCACTCAATGTAATCTTCCGCATACTGTATCTGCAGATATCGCCTTACTAATGGACACTAACCATAGATGTCACACGCATGAAGGTCGCTCTGTGATTCCACTTAGATAAAATCACAATATATCGATCTTCCGCAGCGTAATATAAGCTTGGGCGACTGACTACGGGCTTTTGGACGACTGTCTGTGTGGTTTGGAGTTGTATCCATAAACGTTAAATTACAGAATGATGAACACCGAAGAAAAGAGCAACATCTGAAAGCGGATGTCCTGCTTCAATGCTCCCCACAGCACACCAGCACTCAGAATCTTCCATTCGTCTAAAGGAAATCATAGAAACATGTATGTCTTGAAAACAAATTGTACAAAAGTTTTAAACACCTTCTCTATCAGCACTTACAATCAACTTCTGTAACCCTTCATAAAGCTGGTATCTTATAAGACTTCCCTTTTTGCATATTTCTTGACATGAAAGCGCAATTGGCTGTTACATAACATATTTGCATACTTCCATGTACCTTTGCAGCGATTTGCATCATCTTCAAATCTGATTAGCTTTTAGAATAAACATTTTCCTCTCTGTGCTTAGCTTTTGGAAGAGAGTGTAAAACACCAAATACACAGTTTTATTACAAATATGAAAACTGTACAGAAAAAACATTTACTATGTAAAACATCTGTTTGTATCCACCTCATCCAATTTCAGTAAACTAATTTTTTTTAATTATGTCCTTATGAGTAAATTGAAATGAAAGCACCAGATCAATCAAGAGTAATAATTGCAAGAAGATTCTAGTAAGTTTACCAACTTTTCTTTTTTAATAACTTCTAAAACAAGATTAGATATACTTAAAAATATAAAATATATTAGTTATATTAAAATTGAATGATAGAAATGGATCACTTTCAAACTGTACATCGGATTTCTTTCTTTTGCACTGCACATGCTTTGTTTTGCACACTTCACATTAACATTTTTATTTGCCTTCCCTATAACTGTTAGTTTAAAATCTAACACATTTTCATTTCCACAAGATAATACACAAACTTGAATATTTTCAGAAAACATTTTCAGATCAAGACAAAATGACAACAGCTAACTGCAATTGAGGAACTGAGTTCATTTTTTAACATAACTGGACAAATTATAATTATTATAGATGAAAAAAAAACAGCCAAATTTTGGTGTCATTATTTTATGAAGCATAAACAGCATTTCTTTCAAAACTTTATTGTAAGATATTTTGATGGAGAATATTTTATCAGAGTAAAAATAAACTTTATTTTACAAAGTAAAAGTTAATCCTATAAGATGGCTTAACTTGGCAATAATTAAATTAATAAAGTGAAATATATAAATAACAACCTATATATGAAACTATTACTAACATTAATATTAAATTCTTATTAAATAAAATGAATAGCAAATCAAACAAATTTTAAAATCTCATGTGTATGATTAAAAAACAATATTGCTTAGACTAGAGAAAGTATCAGAAAAATCTCATATCTTCAATAGCTTTTAGGCTTACAATTTCCCTTCTTTACCTCTACTTCAGCATTGAAATTTTTGCTTAAAACATTAATTAAATATGTAATGTGTAAGCAACAACTGTGTACTTAACTTATATTGCTTACAATTTTTTTAATAAAAACCTAAAGTAATAAGAATCTTAGGAAAACTCACGAATAAAAAACCAATACATATTTTACAAAAAGATAATTCTTATTATCCTTCTAAAAAGAGAAATTAAAACTAAATCAAAAAAAGAGAATCATTTAATCTTCAGTTTTCCATTAACATTACATAAACTTTAAATTATATTCTAAAACTGTAATCATGTAAGAATTCTAATTCCTTTGAAACAATTTAAAATTTTTATCAAGTAGGATTTTCATAAAACAAAAGAAATCAATGAAACACAACACATTTTCAGTGAAACACAATGGATGTGGATTATTATCACAAAATAATTTTATTCTGATTTATCACATATAAATCAGCTAGATGTTGGAGTTCTTTAAAAAAAAAATATTGTGAAATGTAAACCTCTTTCTACTCATTCATACTGCTCATTATATGTGCAGCATATACTTTATATGCACAAATCAAGTCCATTCAAAAACTGGAATGGAATTCTGAAATTTTTAGAATAATTTAAAAATATTGTAAATCTGTAATTTTATTTCACTTTTCTAAGATTTCAAAGTACAAGACTCAAAGCATTGTCAATATATTCACATTAATTAAATTTCAAAAAAAAATATAAAAAAAAACTTAAAACTAGGTATTAGAGAGAAATTTAAAAAACATAAAAATCAAAAATGTGTTTGACCTTCATATAGAATAAATCATTTCAGTTAATGCAATGAGAATTTATACTTAAATAAGCTAAAATATATATTTTGCATTTACTTCTAATTTACACTTATAAATAATAATTAAACAACAACATAAATTGTTGAAGTGCTTAAGCATTAATTATAAATAAAATGCAATTGTTAACATTTAGTTAAAATATTAACTCTGTGAATATTAATATTTTCCTCTTTAGTCAAGGTTGTAAAATTTTACACAGAAGTAAGAGTGAATAAAATTTTGCTATTCAAAAAAATAAAAATCATTTCTGATAATTTTATATTAATAACTTTTTTAGAAATAAGCACTTTTTTGCAAGTCAGATTTGACCATCGTATAGTTATTTAATATACATAAATTATATGAATGCTTCACAGAACTTCTCCAAGCTGTTAGCATTCTGATATGTTTTAAACTGCTGCAAAGAAACCAACAGCATTTCATGCTTACTTTTTACAAAATAATGATTTATTTCAACAAATTAATATCCTAATTCCCTAACTTTTTCAGTCAATAAAATTAAATACAATGGAATTATAGAATGATTCAATAGATTTATTCCTATTTATAAATTCTTAATTCATATTTATAACAAAATTAATCATTATGGTTATTTAACAAAATATTTTTAAATTATCAAATGCATTTAAAATAACAATAGACAAAAATAATTTAATCTCTTAACTGGAAAAACAACCAAGTTAATAAACCATTTCAATCAATAGAAAAATAAATTTACCTGCATAAGTTAATACAACAACACCCAGAAATACTGAAACAGCAGTGGCGCCAACAGCAAACATAAATACAGTCTTTAACTCTGATTTTGTTAAAAATGATTGAAGATATTTCAAAAAAGCATATGCATTTAGCAAAATAAAAATACCTATAAGAAAATTAAATGTATAAATAAAAATGTCATTAATCTTACAACTTTTCTTCAATTAAAATTAGATTTTGAAATGAAAAAAATACCAGCAGATGCCATATGTTCACTTGTTCTGACAGGTTGGAAACCTACAAAAGGTATCTGCATGGATAGGAGGAGACCAAGGATGAAAAAGGTTGAATAAGCTAAAATATTAATAAAAGATTTCATATGCAAAAATATATACAATTATTGACAAAATCATTAAAAATATTAATTTAGATAAAATTTACAAACCAACTTTAAAAATTAAATTTATGAAAAGAATGTTTTTTTAAAATTAAGATTTCCTGCATAAAACATATAATAATATTCAAAATCATTATCTAAAATATTTCAGCGCAAAAAGCATGCAGATTTTTTAAATATTAAAATGTAGTAAATAAACTAAAATTGATATTAATCAGTAAAAATTTTTTATTTGTTCTTCCATGTTAATTAAATAATTCAACAAATCTGACAAAAAATTTTAAATAAAAAAATTTTATTTAAAATTATGTTAATCAAAAAGAAAACTAATGAATATTTTAAATCATGTAAAACATAGCACAAAAAAATTCTTACCAACATAAATTTTACTTGAATATCTTCCCATTAACAAGAGAACAAAAACATGAAGAGGGATTAAATTGATGATAAAAACATAGCCGCCCCATGCAGAGACCTAAGTAAACAAATATCAAAATAAAATATCTTAAAACACAAAGTATAATATTCTACACGTGGTAACTTTGATTAAATAAGAAAATCCTTTATTAAAACACAAACAGATTCTCAAAGACAAACAAACGCATACAAAAACATTATATACATACATAAACAGAAACATATAGGTTAAACTTACCATGTAAAAATATGCTAATGCTGAAAGCACAGCCCAAAATATTGTACCAGTTTTCACAGCTTTAACCTGAAACAAATATTTAAATTAATTCAAAGAATTCCCTCAATAAAAAGTAGCATTTATAAAAAGGCAAAAAAACCAAACAGTTGTATTATTAAATTATGTGAATTGCTTCCAATTTTTAAAATGGAAATGAAACAAAAAAATAAAAGCATTTTAATTACTTAAAAGAACATCAACATCCATTAATAGACATTAGCTTTGCCTGCATAAAATACATTTCAAAGAGAATGTATGAATACATTCTTATTACTTACCCACAAATAATATGTAAGCATCAAAGCGAAAATTGCAATGCCTTCATTATCATAACTACCAGCAACAGATCGACTAATATAGCCAGGTACTAAAAAAAATTCATCAGAAATTCAACATTATGATCAGTAAAAGAAAAATGACATTTCTCATTAATAAAAATTACACAAATATTTCCCATTATAAGATTTTAAAAAATCAATTATTTACCAATGGCAATGAAGCAAGCAGCAAACAAACCAGCTGACTCACTCCATAATTCTTTGGTTAAGAAATATGTAGATAGAGCTGTCAACCCACTAAATGAAATAAAAATTAGAGAACTCAATAGTGCATAGAATTACTTACATCACTATAAAGTAAAAATTGCTCAATACAAAATAAATTTAAGAGTAACACAGTATTAACTTAAATTGTATGTTTATCATTTAAGTAATTTTTTTTACAACCAGTTATTTTACAATCAATGTATTCAGTTTAAAGTGAATTCCAAAACACAACATATGTATATAAAAATCAAATCCACAAACAATGTTAACCTGCTGTAACTAATCTAAAAATATATATATGAAGATTAGAAACAATATAAATGAAAAAAAGAAAAATGTATAATTCTAATTAAAACAAGATAAAAAAAATGCAAAAAGAAAATCATTATTAATTTTTTTCAAAATAAAAATATTTAATTTTGTCCAAAAAAGAATAAAAGTGAAATTGGGTGTTTCTAAATAAACTGCCATGACAAATACTAGTGAAGATATAAATAATTAAGAAATAAAACTGACCAATGCCAATTAATAAAAGATATATTTAAGAGAAAAGTAACTTTATAACCATTTTCATTTGATTCAGTTTTTATTACCTAAATATACTTTTTAAATTATTCACTATAATAATTGGAATATAAAAGTTAATATATAAATTAAAAATTTGAAAAATTTAAATAAACAATTTTTACTTCAATCACAAATAATTGTAATTGAAATTTTGAGTCATTAAATTTTATATATATCAATTATTTATTAGAAATCTTTAAGCAAATTATTAAATTAATAAATGCAAACAATTAACAAATTTTCAAATTTTAGTACATGATAAAAATGTAAAAAAACTGATCACATTGTGTTTGTTATTCACTAACTTTTAGTCAAAGTTACACTAAAAACAATTCAGATTAGTTGTTTACATATTATATTAAATTAATAAAGTAAAATTTTAGTCAGCTGTAACATCACACATTAATTATAAATTATAATTTTTATATCCTTAGTTCTGCAGAAACGGCAAATATTACACTTAAATATTTTATGTAAATTATACTATTTTCTTCATTAATTTGTTAGAATTGATGACAATTATAATTAAAAATTAGTTTTCCTTCCTTAGTGATCCTTATTTTTAAATATTATGTTTAGCCTTAAAGTTACCTTTTCATAAAAAATGAATAAGTAAAAATCATTTCCCAGTGTTTTGTTTTCTTTTGTTTAAACTTGGTTGCCAAATTATTTTCAATAATAAATCTCACTAAATTTTTTGTGCACAAGAATTTATTTCAGTTTGGGACCAATAGCTACAATTTGATTGAGTACAATAAACATTCATGCAGAACATGGAAACTCACAGGGGTGGCTGTTTTAACTATCAGAATAATAATTATTTTAGATTGACTATATTAAAATTAAAAATATATATTAGTTTATCAATATGTGAAAATAATCATACTTTTTAGTTGTCTACATTCTTAAGCCCATATTAAAAATATGGACAATTTCATTATAGATTCTTATTCAAATGAATAGACACTGGTTGAGAGAAATATTTTAATGATGTGGCATTAATAAGCACCAAAATGGATAAAATATTAGTATCTTCTGATCTGACAGTTTAATTTTTATTTGGCATTAAAAATAAGACAAATGCAGTAAAGATATCCCATTATACTTCAAGAATAAAAAAATTCTTGCATATATAAAAGAAAATCACTTATGCGAAATGAATTCCTTTAGAGAAATTTCACGTATTTCAAAACAATTAAAACAAAATTTTTGTATTTTTTATTAGTAAAACAAATTTATTAGAAATGAATAAATAAAAAAATGGCAAAAGGTTTTTTGACTCATAATATTGATAACTAATCAATAAAAGAAATTATAAACTTTCATAGTTTATATTTCTGTTTAATTAAAAAAAATCTTTAATTGATATATTGAACAATTAAATTGTATTTCATCCTAATCTGAGAAATTTGAAACTAAATTAAGCGATTTTGAAATAAATGATCTTTAAAATAAAAAAATAATCCTACTTTATTTTTTCAATACATCTCATCTGCATGAGAATGTTTCATAAGTTAATAATCAGATTACTATAGCTTTTGAAATAATAAATTTAGAATAGTCTTTGATAAATAAATTTGGTCATATCTCTAAATATATTATCTTTCAGTACATATTTTAAAAAATCTCATAGCTTAACTCTATACTTTTTTAATTTGAAATCTAAATATTAAAATTTAAAAAAAAATATCAGAGGTACAGGTCAGATCACTAATCATTCAAAGGGCAGTTTGAATTTGCAGATTAATTATAGATGAAGACTTGCAGTTTACAATAAATTATATTATTAACCTCAAGGTGAGGAGACTCTGAACCCTTGACTTATTGAACTAAAAGACAGAGACCTAACAATTTGGCTGCCAGTTCTGTCCAGATAATAGAAATCTGGAAAATTTAAGTAAAAAAGCTTTAACCTTATGACTTTTATTTGATGTTTTTTTTTCTTTTAAAATTTAAGGAAAATTAAAAAAATTATTAAGGAATATTTTTAAACCATATATACAATTAAACATACCTGATCACAGGTGCAAGAAAAACACAGATATCTCTAATATGAACTGTAATGTTTAACAAACTTAACACATAATGAATAGTTCCAGATGTGATCATTAAACCTGGATATACCTATCAAAGAAACAATATTAAATATATGTAGATACATATAAAACTATACATATAAGTATTAAAATGAGAAACAAAAATTTTATTATTTTATATATACAGTCAACTCACAATAGTTAGTTTCCTGCAATCAATTTTAAATTTTTTAAGGTACTTTACACAATCTCAAATTGATACTAAATGATTTAATCAAAACTTGTGTCAAAAATATAGCATTATCTATCTTGTAAATTAAATGACTAAAATACTGTGACTTCTTACATATTTACAGATACAGAAATAACTAATTTATAATATCTTCAATAAAAATAAAAATCACTGAGTGATTCAAGTCTGACAATTTTGAATTTATCAATATCAATTAAACTAGACTGAATAATTTATTTTTGCTATATTTTTGGATATTAAAGAACAATTTCAGACAAATATTTTGCTATCTTTCAATAAATTCAAACTTTGGAGGCACTGTTTGTATTTTACATTTCAGTATTATCATTTCGATATCATTGCTTTTTGCTTCTTCCTGGTGAACAATTTTACAATGAAATCTACTTATTTCAAAAGTTAAAGATTAATTAATAATTTGTATTTTATAATTTCCTTTTAAAAGGATATTCAAGAGAAATTTCTGCAATTAACCAGATTTTACAGCTAAAAATTAAGTATGTCTGTAACATGAATAATGCTACCTAACTTTAGTAGGTAGCATTAGGTAACAATATCACGATTTCTTAAATCATACAAATCTATCAAATGTTGCCGATAATAAAAATTTATCCATATTTCACATTACTTAATTGTTCTTTTTTCTTTAAATTCTTGTTTTATTCTTAAAAAATGTATAAAAAAATTTTTAGGATAACCTAATTTTTATATGTAGGTATATAGATGCATCAATCTCATGACAAAAGTAAGTTTTTAAAAGCATATTCTCATATCAGAGAATGGAACAAGATTTCATGCACATACCATTTGTAAATGTATTCTTTTACATTCATGTTGTAATAATTTCAAAGATTTTCTTTATCACACTGCAAGCAGCAATTCAAAATTGAAGCCATTATTTAAAAATTCAAACTTTGTGAGTGATTAATTTCAACATCCAGAATTGTCAACAAATCAAGCTGATCTGGCTTTTTTGCTTACACAAACAAATCAGAAATCACTCTTTTGACATATTTATAGAGTTGAATTTGGAGTACAATACATGGCAGAAGAAATATGATAAGATATATAAATTAATGTATATTTGCTAACACTTGAAGTTTTAAAAAAGTGATTTTTTACACTAATATATACAAGATATTTATTAACAGTGGAATTTTTGTATAGAAATGAAATTACTGTGTTACATTTAGTTATTAATAAATGCATATTATAGTAAATATAACATTTGAAAAATGATGCATAACTCTTTAAAATTTATACTAAGTACATTGCAATAAATCAAAACTTCAAGAATTAATAAAAATATATTAACTCTAAGTATAAAGTCAGATTGGTTTCACACACAAATAAAAATCACTGGCATACTAAATAATTTACTATGTATGTTATGTTAACATACATAGTAAATTATTTAGTATGTTAAAACAAGAATAAGTTTTCTAAAATTAAGAATGCAGCAAAGGGAAAATGCATAGAATGCTTAAATAAAAACATTTCTTTCAAAAGTTTTTAGAAAATGTGAATTATGTATTAAAATTATTAAAAACTTCCACATTGAAAAAAATTTATTAGATTGATACACTATTCTAATTTTCTAAGTTGGTAACCTAAAAACAAAATTATGTAAGCTTTTGTAATAAGTTCTTATATTATGTTGACAAATATTTGATAAATATTGATATATATTTTTAAAATCAATCAAGAATAATTTATTTATAAGATAGAATAATGCATTCAAATTATATCTATATATTTATATTAACTTTATATATATATAATGTTTCCTAATAGAATAAATTATTTCTCAAACTCTTGTTTTTATAAAAAACACAAAAAATTAACTTTACTAAATGAAATTTTAGTAAAGAACAGAATAAAGTCACAATATTCAGACATCACAAAATTATCTGATAAATAATATTTTAGATTATTTAAGACTTTTAAGTACTTTGAAAACAAGTGAATACTTTATTAAAACTAAAAAGTGTACATTTGTTTAAGTGTAATAGCAAATAATAGTAATAGCTACCATATATAAGCAGATTATTTCACAAAGTTATATAGAGGTGAATAGTGAGGTATATAAAAAATATATAATTATGGGAAAAGCTGCATCTATTTGATAGTTTTTAATAAACAATTTTTTTATAATGCCCAAAAATATTTGCCTTTCAATAAAAATTATAGTTTACTTCTTTTAAGGAACAGCTGATAGTTTAAGGCTAAAGTTGCCCAATAAGATCTACTGCTGTTTAAACTTATCTAACTGCATAATTTTCCAGTTTCCTCTAAGGAAAGTTTCTTCCCTGCTTTAAAGTTACACATAATCTGATCTACCTTTTCCTATTTCGCATAAAATTGGTAAAAAAAGAGTTTTTAAGACTTGCATTATCACTTCTATGCAAATGTCATAACATTCAAGAACTTTTCATGACTTATAGCAGGGGTATGCATTAATGAAACCATGATTGACCAGCAATATTTTAGTATGATCATTAATACCAATCTTTAAAAAACCTGCATATACCTAAAAATATATTTGTGTAATCCTGATCAGCATTTAAGGTGATCACAAAATAAAAAATTAAAAGTTGCTTGTAAACCAGAGAAGCTGCCCACCTGATTTACCGTATTGGGCTGTTTAAATTTATTACAGATTTTAAGAATCTTTTGGTATATCTTAAATTATATACTGCAAATAAAAGACATGTACAATGAATCAATAATTAGTATTCATAAAGAATTTTATTTGATAACATACAAGTTGTCATATAATAAAAACAAGTATCTTATAATTAGTATAATTATTGGATACTTTTATTACAAATAATTATTAATATCCAATAATTATACTAATTATTTGACACTTGTTTTGTAAGAAAAATATTCTAGCAATTAGAAACAATAAAAGCATTCAAATTATAAAAACATTACACAGTAATTGAATATACAATTTAACAAAATAAAAGTCAAGTTTTAAATTTTAGAAATAGCCAATATTTGGAACTAAGTTAAAAAGTGAAATGTAAAGTGAAAAAACTACTCATAACAGCATAAATGTGATGCTTACGTTAAGAAATTTAATAGAAAAGATTAGGGATTCGTAAAATTTACTTTTAAGTTTATATAAGAAAATTTTTAACTGCATCAAAAATTCATGAAAACAAAAACATAATTATTTCTCAATAAAGATTGATTAACACATACATAACAGCACATTTTGCAATTTCGATAAATTATTTTAATAGTTTAAAAAATAATCTGATTTTGCTTAAATACTCACCGTTCCTCCTACAATACGACCCAATGGGTACCAAGCTCTGTCATCAAACCAATTTAAAAAATTATAAAACCCATTTTCCACCATGTAATGAGTAGCTCTATAATTAAACCTGAAAAAAAATAGGATTTATTTAAACATTCAAAATAGCACATGAAAATTAATTTAAACCAAAAAAATATGTCCATAAATTTAATAAATTAGATAAATAAAATAAGAGAAATTAAAAAATTTATATCAGTTAGAATTTAAGGATGAAAAAGCTTAGAATTTGTTCTACCATCAAAATAAAGATTGCATTTAATATATTAACCATGAGACATATTTTAAAAATTATAGAAATATCTTATAAGTTACCCTCATTTTCTTTTATTAAGAATTAATAACATTTTGTAATCAACAATCCTTATTTTTGATACAATTTTAAATTTTAATGTGTATAAAATTAATATAAAAGTTATATTATTTAGTGATTAACAAAATCTAATAACTGCTGTTACATAACAGAAAAAAGAATTGAAAATACATTGAAATTTTTAGATATAATTTTAGTTCAAATATTTAAAAGAAAATGTATCTCATGAATATTTTTAACTCCCTGTATATTTCGTAGCATTGAACACAAAATTATTTCATGTAATCAATATTTTAAAAATTGATTGTAATTTGTCAAAAAATATCAATAAAAATGAATCTAAAAACAAAAGAAATCTAAAAATATGAAAATATAACAAAAAATTTATTTAAGAACCCAGCTGTAATAGTAGCAGTTTGTTACTTGATGGTAATTTTTTGCATAATTCCTGTTTTTTTACACCATTTTTGACATTCTATCATTCTCAGCCAAGTAGATAAAAGAAAATTTTCATCAGTTTTCTTTACTAATAATTCTTATTTGAAATTTTGATCATAGTTACTCAATTTTATTTCCTAGGAATTGAATTACAGTAGATTTTTATTTTTACAAGTATTCACAATTTTACAAATTATTAGCTGGTCTCTGACAAAATTCTATAGCTGTAATTTTAATATCCATTTTCAAACGAAATTTTTGAAAAGTCTTTTACTAACTCATTTTCATGCATTTTTGTTTAAGTCTATTTTTATCTGAAGTTTTTTTTTTTTTTTTAATTGAGAAACTTTGATGTTATTATAGGTGAATATTTGAATTAGTCATAATTAACTGCATTAATTAATCAGTAGTAAATGAAAAGCAGTTTCAATCATGAATATTTGAGTTTCAATCACCAATCATGAATAAAATTCAAATATTCTAAATATTATTTCTTATATTTAGAATATTTGAATTATTCATAATTAACTGTATTAATTAATCAGTAGTGAATGAAAAGCAGTTTCAGTCATGAAATCAAAATTGGAGGAAAATATCTTAATTTTTAGTGACTTACATCAGTAGACTGAGCCAATAATAGGCACCAGTCTCAAATAATCACTCCAATGTTTTGGAGCAATCTGTGTGGAATTTCTCCCTTTTAATCAACTTGACTTTGCATGCATTTGAGTGTAATCAATAGCTTTAAGTGAAAATAGTATAGGTTACTTTTGGAAGGAGCGATTATATCAAGAAATCACCTTACGAAAATAGCATTCTAAGTTTACTGCTCTTAAATATATACTTGGAATGATGTTGCAGAAACAGATTATCTCAATTATTAAAAAAATAATTTATTACATTTAGTCTATAGTAAAAAAAATTACTGTAATTAAGAAAAAGGAAAATAAAAATTATTTGACAACTTGAGTAATGATGTTATTTTTTTAAGAACTTCAACAAAGAAATATACAGCTACCCATGAAGTTTCATATCACTTTTTCATTCTGGATTTAAATGTAATTTCTTTGTAAGAATTATTGGATGATTAAATGATTGCAAACATAATAACTGTGGGGGGGGAAAGAACTTTCAGATATGAAACCTAAAAAATACAGCTTTGTGCTTAGACAGTCTACAAAACAGAAAATAAATGACTAATAAGATTAAGTTAGTTTTTGAGAAAATCTGTATGTATGAAATGATTTTCCATGTCAAAAAGTTTGTTTTAAATAATATGTAGGTTAGAAATAAAAATAATTAAGTGATTACTTTGCCTGATTTTTCCTCAATATAAATTGTTTTTAAAAATGAATTTTATTTTACATTTTTTACAATGTATACAAAATTTTATCAAACAGTATTTTACTTAAAAAGAGAGAGCATTGCGATAAAAAATGTTTAAGACCTAACACTTATATTTCTATTTTACGAACTTTCAATTTTAAAAGCTGTATATTACTGGTTCCTAAATATTGTTAAAACAAGCATCTACAGTGTAATGCTACTCATTTACTAAACATGAAAACTAATTTTTGATGGAATAAACTTTTACTATACTATTCTCTTTAGATTAGTTCTATCTTTTGTTTCATAAATAATAAACATAAAGAAATATGATCCAGGATTATTTTATTTAAACATAAATGCCATGCATTGCTTCAAGATAATCTGATATTTACAAATAGATTTTTATATAAATAATACAAAAGAAATACAAATATTAATAAATTTTCCTCTATATCAATTGCTGTGTGTAACAAATACATATTATTGAAAATTTGATTTAGTTTTAAAAAACTCAATAAGAAATTATATCAAAGAAAAGCAAATTTGTATGGACTCAAATTTTCATATCGTAAGTTTAGGAAAGTATGAGTTATTTACTGAGTTAAATAATCATATTTTTACCGAGTTAAAAGATATGATTATCTACTTCAAAAATCAGAGACAAAATATCAATCAGAATAGTTATACTATATCATATATTTGATAGTAATATATATATAATATGAATACATAAATTTTAATATTTTAAATATCCTGCAATTTGTAGTTCATAAAATAAATATTTTTTACAATCCATAAGAAAGTATATAGAAGTAATAATTTTATAATTGATTTGTTTCTCACTTTAAAGTCATATTTTGCACATTGAGATTTATTTAACTGGGAATTTTAGATTTAAATGGATTCTGAACTATTACAAATGCAAAACAGAAGCAAAATTAATAAATTTTAGTCTATTATAAATTTATTAATTACTTTCTTAAGTATAAAATTTTGTATTTATATCTAAATCTTAAAAGATTTATGAGTTACTACTACAGTTCTATGTTTTGTCATTTAGAATTATAAAAATTATTCCAAGCTTCATCACCCCATAAACACCAAATATAGAAATATATATATTAACCAATGCTTCAGTTAAATTAGCGGTAATGTGAAATCAATCTAAAAGGTCATTATTTAATGTCATGATTTAACGATGATCATAAAAGAGATGTAACATAATGTAATGATTTGTAGATTCCTAGAAAGACCAATACAGTAAAAATTAAGAGCAACCAATTTATGTAATGATCTTCCAATATTTGTCTCTAGCATTCTAATCAGATTTATAAAAACTAAAAGAAAATTATTTTTATAACAATTACAGGACTCTGCAGATTAGAGTAAATGACTGAGTTCTATTTTAGAAAAGTTTTGATAATATATAACACTCATCCTTTCACTTTAAAATTCCACCCAATAAAATGAGAATGATTTTCATAAACATTTTCTTTATAATATCAAAAATTTTCTTAAGAAGTATTTTCGTAATTAAAAAGCTGATTTGAAAATGTACAGAGATATATCTAGTTTATTACAAAAGGCGATATTTCAAACCAAATCCATAGAGCCAATATGGCAATAAAATGCACTAAACTGGTTTATTGAGTCAGAATGTCTGTTCTTATTAGTAAGTTGTAATATGATGTGAACGTGCATGAAAATTGTTTGGAGTTTTAATAACTCTTGAAGTATTTTTCATTTATAATTGAAATTTAAGTTTTGAAGTTTTGTTTCAAAAGTGTGTCAAAATGAAATTTAAGTATTTAAAATTATATGTTATTTAGAAAGAGTATATAAAATTTTTAAAAAAAAATTATTAGTGTGTAAGAAGTGAAAAGTGTAGATAGTGATATATTGAATTTGTGTTTTTTTAATTCTGCAAATTAGGGTAAGATAAGCATTTTTACTTTATGCGTTATTTGATTAAAATTGCTGTTGTAAGTAATAATTTATGTAATTCATTGCATAAAAATATATGGCACATATTGTGGTTTATCATAAATAGTAAAGCACAGACTAGAGTCTTGATATATATGCTTAATAATAAAATTAAAAACTAATTTAATCATAAAAATGTATATTATTTATGTTATAGATTCAGTTTTATTGCTTGGTTTAATCTGGGGCTAGATTGTGTAACACTAAAATTATTTCATGGTGGGTACCATTGACAGATTATCTAAAATCCAAGTATTATAAAAAAAAAATATTTGTTATTTATGATACTGAATAAGTTCTATTGCACAGTTGCCACTGATTATATACTGAATGATACTCAGTTCATATTTGTTTATTATGTAATCTTCGTGAAATTAGTTTCCAATTATTAGTATTTTATTATTTCTGCAGTAATTATAAAGCAATATTTGAAATTTTAAATAGTGTGCAATACTGCATATTGCACATAGTAATCCAATTTAGGTTGGTGAGATAACTGTGCAGTGTTTGGCACAAAAATTTTAAATTGCACCATATCTTAGATTTTGTATAATTCATATCCTTAAGAAATTGCACACTATATCTTTAAAAACTTTAATTATATTTTCTTTTCATCAGGAATGAAAATTACTATCCTTTTATATATTTACACAATTCAATACTTTATTATTTTTAACCAATATTATGGGAATGAAACTTGACAGATTAAATAAATTTTTATAATTAATATTTATAATTAATATTATATTTAGCTCCCAAAATTATTACACATTCTGTACTGATGAACTGCATATATTAGCAAAACCAATTACAGGATATTAACTTTCGGTTTCACTGATCGTATATTTTCCTTGTATGTATATAATCAATATAATTCTAAAATTTTTAAAACATGATTGTTTTTTTTTTTTACTCATAAAACCACACATTTATAAATTATTAATGTACAATATTCATTGGGGAATATATAAATCAAAATAAAGAAAAAAGTTATTAAATATTCTAAAGAATACATTGCACCATTAATAAAATGCAGCAGAAATTATATTTTTTATAAAAATAAATCCTCTTCAAGAGATTCATATTAAATACATATGATTGTTTAAATAATTGTGTAAATGCAAGCAAAGATAAAAACAATTGCGATATTATCTATACTACTCACCAAGGATCAAATTCGTGAATAATGCTCTCAAATCGAATGACTGCAAAAAGTCTTGAACTAAATCCTAACAACCATGCTAAAGTTAAAATTGTAAATTTTAATAAACTAGTTCCTCCTACATGGTGCCATATAGATGTTTGTTGTGAACTCTTAGAGTTTGTTTTCAGACCGGCGGTCGCCATGTTCACCGATGCCGGCCACGTCTTGTTAACGAAACTGAAGTGAAGTTTTTATTTCCATGGCAAATTCTTTGTTGCCATATGCAGTATTCGAATGGGCAAAAACTTGCAGACGAAAACGTTGAGTTTGGAGAATAGTCAGTGACCATTTAAGATAAAAAGATGATACTCGTATTAAAACATAATATTCAAATTTCATTTGCTTTTTACTTATATAAATTCTTATTCAGGTAAAATTTATATTTATGAATTTGCATGCATAGCTCTCAAAACAGCCATTAACAAAGAAAATTCAGTATCGCAATTCCATGTGAATAAAGAGATTTCATTCTCATAATTTACTGCACACTTTAAACGCGTTTAATAATCAACTAAACTTTTATGTGGTGACAATCACTGAGCTGAGCTTAGTGATGACAATATATGATTTGAGTACATCAGAAACGATTTAACATAGATTAGTTTGGTGACAGGTCACAGATATGTTTTATCAAGATCAGTAAATATCAAGAAAAGCATTTAATATTGTGTATTTTACATATATGTGCAAAAATAATGGGGTAATAGCAAAAGCATTGATTTAAATCGAAATTAATGTAGAAAAGAGTCGAGGTAAAATGGATATTTTCAATGTTAGAGAAAAAGATGTGTACCTTGTTAATGGGAACATTTTAATCTGAATTTCATTTTTGCCATCTCAGATGAAAACTCATTTTGCTTGTAAGTAGTTTAAATGCATACATAAAGCAATAAGTTTGAAAACCAAGATCAATATTTTATTAGACAAATCTCTGGTCGGATAGCAATTGTTTTTCTTTTTTGCATCAAATCTACATGTTCCTGGAGTGCATTTACGTCCAGATAATACCATGCAATCACCTAAAAAGCTTTCTGTGTTTTGTAAATTAGATTTTTAAGAGAAGATAGTGTCCTCTTTCCAAATATAACTGCAAAAGAATTTTGGGATTTTTGGCTGAACCTGGCGTTTTTCTCAATCGCTCCGTGTGCTTCTCTCATGATACTCATAAGTACTTACTACGCATTTCTATCCTATGCAATTCTCTCTGATTCTTAATGAGAATTTCAATTTTTTTGCAAAACGTCTGCTAATATACAATATTAAATAACAAGTTCTTATAGGAAGACGTTCATTTAGACAAACTCTCTATTTGGAAAGTAGTTTGGGTAATTTGGAAACTGCAGGATATTTGACTAAATGATAAGATAAAATATTTAATACGGAAATCATACGTATTAATTTTATCATATTTTCCTTGATAAGAATCCAGTTTGTTATATTTAGGGTGGCTTATCAAGTGAATAATAGGCGATATCAAAAATCAATGTAAATGCAAATGCTTTCTTTAAGAAACATCGTTAAAAATCTTCATTAATCAAAAGTAAAGTGAATAATTACTTTTTGATTGCTAATTATTACTCACAATATCTGATTAGTTGCGTTCTATCGGCCTGAATTTCATTGAAGTCTTATTAGATAGCACAATGTAGTTCATTTTTGAAAATACAAAGGCAGTACAGAGATTTTTGTAATTATTTTTGGAAGTGTTTTGAAAACATTTTTTATAAATAATATTAAAATTCCTTTATCTCAAAGAGCTAACTTATTCCTTGGATAGCAGCTGTTTGTTTTTTGTTCAACGTATTAAGTAACTTGATACACATTGAATATGCTTGTATGAAACAGGTACGTTTAAATATCATGGCTTTGAATCTCTTACTTAGTGTGTTTTAGGAACTCAGAAAGTGTGTTGGTTGATATGACTTTGATTATATTTATAGGTAAATTTTACATAAAATATTCAATTACTGTTAATTTTGGATTTATTTTTTGGAAGCAGTATGTTTTCTAAGATTTTTCCTACATAGATTCAGTTTAAATGAATAACTAGAGACCGCCTTTCAATTTTCTCTAAAAAATACAGCATGCAACATAATTACAATGCTAATAATTGTCAATAAAACACTTTAAAATAACTATTAATGAATTAATGAAAGCAAAAGATTAAAAATATCATTCATTAAGTTTATGTTTTAGTATACTAAAGGATAATCTTAAAAAACAAGACTTAAAAAAAGTCTTTCATAAAGTGACATTTAGAGTACTAAAACATAAACTTAATTAAATGCCTTTTTCAGTCTCTCTTCTTCGATTGTTTTTTGTTAATTATTTTTCAAATTTTTAAATTTTATTATGTGCTTCACAATAGACCCCGGGAATAGTATGGACTTTTAATATTTTTAAATTCTCCATCAAATCTTAAGGAATCTTTGTTCTTAAATCTGCATCAAATTTTAGGAGATTGCATTCTAACAGAGAAATCAAGCAATTATTTCATAAATAATTAACAACAAAATACCGCTTAATCAAATAAATCTAAATAGAGAAAACACTCGTTTTCTACGAATTCGTAGGGAATAGCAAATAGACTCAGTTCCGAAAACTCATAAAATAGAAAAATAAGTATACTAGATCTTATAACCAATTTTCTTTTAACGAAAGGTGCCCTCTTAATAAATAAAGCACTATTAGAAAAACTTATATAGTATACACTATAGAAGTAATTAATTGTAATATTTGAACGAAAAGTCCTAAGAAAGATTTTAAGTGCTGTAAATGAGAATGGAGTTTAGAGGCACAGATGCAATTTCGAGCTCTGCAGATTTTTTAAGGAAGCTGGCATCGTCAATTTTACTAAAATATGTCGCTTGTGATTTCAGGGCCTATCCATCAAATGGATCCCACGTCTTTGACTTAAAGAATTTTTAATTATTGTAAACAGATCTAGTGGGCGCCCCAAGGTTAGGAACTTAGGATGAGCTGATTGTGTAGAGAAGGACTTTAAAGTGCAGAAAGTGACAAATTGAAGAACTGTCACCTTCCGTAGAACACAATGGAGGAGTGTTCTGAGGAAAGCCTTGGCCCACCCCGGCTGTCATGCTGAAGAAGAAGAATATCAATAATTTTAAACCACTGTGTGTAGCGGCATTTTTCTGTGCCGCCAAATTTTAAAAATATATGTAATAAAAATTATAATTCTTTTTTTGATTAAGTAGTAAAGTAACAAACGTATTATTGTTTTTGTAGTATGCACCATATTATTTTATTTTACATTCAAAATTATTATCATAAACTATTTTACAAATTGTCTTATAGATAAGAAAATAATTTTCAAGCTTATCTTATTTGCGTGCCGAAAAATTAGGAAATCATTAAAAATGTGCCTTGACAAAAAAAGGGGGGGTTGAGAATTACTGTAGTATATAATAATCAAGCGAGATAAAAAAAAATTCTTACTTAAAACCAATTTTATTAATTATATACGAAGCACTTACTTTGTTTTTCAAAGTTGTACTTTAAAATATACAGTTTAACCTTTCTCCCAAGTAGGAAGCTTTTTCAAAAAATTATTTCCATCTCTTTATTCCTTCATTTGCATGTTAAGCAATGAAGGAATAAAGAGACGTAATACGATGTTTTCTTCAAAGTATAGAATGATTTGAAAATCAACTTTGCAGAAGGCCATGGCCTACCCTAGACTGATTCGCTACTGAGAAAAGAAAAAACAATAACTGATGCTTATAGGGGATTGTTAACAACATTATGGTATGGAGACGATTTGATCTTGGAGTGATGATTCGCTGTCAAAGACTTCAAAAACAGAAATTACACTAAGGAAAATTAGGCTCTCAATGTAGTAAGACTCGAAAGGTGTGGAGTTACTAACATCCAAGCAAATAATGGAACCAATAATTGGAATGAGAATTATGGATAGTTGGACAGTTTAAGTGAAGATGTCGTTCAAAAACATGCGAAGCTAGTCAATAGTACGAGAGCAGTGCTCAACAACGACAATGTAAGCCATATACATCGTTGAGAATCCGTGAAAAATGATTGAAGATGATGGGAAATGTTTTCCCACCTATCACCTAGCGCCGTGAAACTTCCTCTTGTTTCTTTCTCTTCAAAACTTTTAAGAAGGAAGAGCGTTAAATTCAGATGAGGCTATAAATGAATATTTTTTTAGCTTTTCGCAAATAAAGACATGTCTGTCAGTGAATGTGGAATTAGGAGTCTCAAAAAGAGATGTCAAAAAGCCATGGAACAAAATGTAACATATTATTAAATGTGCTTTAACTTTTATATAAATGTATGACCTTGAAAATTTAGGAAAAAACTTTTACTAAACCAGCATGGAATGAAATGAAACTTTTATTACCATATTGGTTTTTGGTTACCCTAAAACAAAACTTGTGTTTCATTTTAAAAACTTAATTACAATATATATAATCACTTTAAGTCTTAATTAATGCAGATTTAGCAGTCCCATAAATTTCCTTGTGTTGCGATGTAATTAATTTATATGTGATGTAATCGTAACTTTTCCTCAACCTATCTCGCAACAAAAACAAAAGAGAGTGAGAATCTTCCTCATTTTTCAATGTTGTTATCTATGCTGAATCAGTGAATCAGGAGAAAAGATGTATACATCACATAGGCTCTCTCCCTGTTTTTTATATTACCACAGTATATTTTTTTTAACTAATCGCATTTATTATTTTCTTGGAAAGATATTTTTGAGATAACACATAATCAGCGAACCGATTTACTTCTTTTCTAATACACCGACGATTGAAATAGGCATTAAAACATAATGAAAAAAGTCACTTTATTATTTAAAAACTTCCTAACTAAAAGGACTTCTGTATGCTTTCCATATATAATTCATTCCATTTGATTTTTGCTGTTCTAAACTTTAGAACTCTTTTTCGTGGCGCAAAACACCATTTCCAAAAACTGAAAATATTAAATGCCGGTATTTTGTTTTCCAAATCGGAATTTTTTCCCGGAAATTATGTATATACTTTACGTTTAAAGTGTAGTTTGCAAAAACAATGGGTTATAGATGCTATTTATATGTATATATACATATGTATAACTTAAGCATTTCTACTTGGTGTAAAAGGATTTAGAACCAGAATCATTATTTGCAACAACTCAGCATAAATTTATCTCTAGGATATCTCTTTCATAATGATGCAACAATCCTATAATTGCATTCATTTACATTACCGCAAAGCAATAGTAATTAACATGTTTCTGATAATATAATTATAGATAATGAATCATGATATATAAGCAAATGTTTGTTATCTTCGCACAAAAGCAAATACCATTTGACAAGTAAATGTATCAGACCAATAAGTACATGAGCTAATTGGAATTTTTTAAGCATTCTATACGAATGCGATTTATTTAAAATTAAATCATCTTATGTCAATATTCACATTTTTTTTTTCGAAAATGTATCCAAATATTGTGTTCGAAATTCGGACTAATGATGATTAAATTAAATTTTCATGATAATGAAAAACATTTAACTCTATTTATGCAAAATAAATAAGTATATATAAATGTTAAACGATATATTTTTTCTTTTTAATAGATACTTAAAGTGAATTTATAAAGGGGTAAAACATGTAGCAGACGATTTCAAGACTCCTCGGCTCAGTAATCCTCTTGGTGAGGACTCCAATATTCAGTCATTTAGCTCGAAATTTGAGAGAATTAGATACTTTTGATATGACGTCATCGGATCTTAGACAAAATTGTCTGCTTACTTTCCAGAAGGACATTGACAAAAATAAACATGAGTTACGATTCATTTTGTGAAATGTACTCAGAAATTCTTGATGAATTATTATTAATCGCTTACATATTAATTTCAAGAGAAAAAAGTTAGAATTGAACATGAGCATATACTTGTGGTAAGAAACATTTCTGTTTATGAATTCAATTTTCATGGATTTCAAAAGTTCTGTTCTGGTGCGTATAAAAATATATAAACAAATACCACGTTTTTCATTCTCAGTTATCTTCTTATCGAAGTGAAAGTATCTAATTTTTTTTCTAAATTTCTCAAGTTTTTAGTTCAAAGAAAAGTTATTATTTTGAAATGACTAAATTAAAATCGAAAGATCTTTCTTGAAAAGAATAAATGTATAATTCTCATCAAATGGATTTGAAGTATTTAATAATAATCACAAGCATTAAAAATGTTAATGAAAAATTTTTAAATATTATTTTTTTATTATTTGTTAGTTTTTTTTATGAAATTTATTTAATGGATTACGTTTAGTATTCCATTAATTTAGATAATGATATTGAAGTGTGGGGAAAACTACTTAAAATATATATATATATATATATATATATATATATTATATATATATATGTATGTATGTGTGTATATATATATATATATATATATATATATTCATCTCTTTTGTACATAAACCGCATGTATCCTATCTGGTGGATATTCCATAAATAATTTGGTTTTTATTCAGCGAATAATATCTGAAGACATCAAGATATCGCTCAACCACCTATCTTAACAAGTGTGGGGACAGAAAGCTTGAAGCTTATCATGTATTTCTTTTTGTTCAAGGATTGGAACTGGTATCGAATCCGAAGCCTATTGCTCTGAAACGTGTGGTTCTTCTACAGTTTTTTCTGTTATATATTATCATATGAAATTCCATATATTAGATTATGAAATTCCATATTATTAAATTCCATATATTCCATACATATATATGTATGTATGTGTGTGTGTATATATATATATATATATTCATCTCTTTTGTACATAAACCGCATGTATCCTATCTGGTGGATATTCCATAAATAATTTGGTTTTTATTCAGCGAATAATATCTGAAGACATCAAGATATCTCTCAACCACCTATCTTAACAAGTGTGGGGACAGAAAGCTTGAAGCTTATCATGTATTTCTTTTTGTTCAAGGATTGGAACTGGTATCGAATCCGAAGCCTATTGCTCTGAAACGTGTGGTTCTTCTACAGTTTTTTCTGTTATATATTATCATATGAAATTCCATATATTAGAGTTATTGTCACGTGTGACAAAGAGAAAAGGCTTTTACACCACATCTTATCAGTTTTGGATTTGGTGCCAAAATTTCGATAGCGACTTCCAAAATAAATCATTCATTATGCATACATGCATAGCTCAGCAAGGAAGCCATGGACTGTACCTTAAAGTTAAATTTTTTAAAGAATACTCGCCTGTTATCAAGTGTCGTAATTTTAAACTGCGAGGGCACACCTGAGCTGGTGTCCTCCTCTCTCTATCTGCACAGCACACCAGTAAAAGGACTTTGAACGTCACAGAGTAACGTAGATATGTCCCCAAACCATAGGAAACTCAGCTACTTAATGAAAGATAATGTGATCAACATCTCAAACACTACCCACGGCACATGATGTTTCAGTTTTCTGATCTTAATGGGAAGCCACTTGAAGTTACTGAACCAAAAATAAATTTATACATAGAAGATAGGAAATGAGTTCAGGGAAGTAAAAATGTATAATAACTTATCAAAATTTACTGGGGTTTATCAATTTTAGAATTGTAATTCTTGGACTGTAAGATCCCAGGTTCGATCCTAGTCGTTGAATAACTGTATGCCGATATTGATTTTTCTTTTTATGCGTGCATATCTTCTCTTGAAGAAGTGTATTTAATCTTTCTTTTCTTACGTGTTTTAGTATCGTTATTTAAGAAATATTTTGAAACGTTACATATGGGCATAACAGTATTACCAATTTAATTTATTTCAATGTTTTATATATTTATACATATACATAATTTATATAAATGTATATACTTTAATTATATTCGTCATTTGACATATTCCGTATTTAATATTTGACTTAGTTTTGTCGCATACGGAGGAATTAAACATGTTCTGCAGAATATGTTATTTTTGATTCCATTTTATATCTTGAAAAGCAATAGTTTTGAATGTAACTTTTATAATTTTGTTTTGGTTTCGAATTTGTAAACACTCATGTTATGATAACTACTTTTCTCCACTAATTTTTATGACCTACTATAATTTTTTAAGTGAGCTGTTAAACCATCAGAAACTTTAGGTTACAATAACTAATTATTTAAAATATTTTTTTTATCCGTTAAATTTTTTCTTTTATATTGAAATGATTATTTTCATAATTGTTGCAATAAATTTATTTAGATATTGTGGATATTTTAATGTATGGAGTATTCTAATGGCACGTATCATTTAATATTAATTTAAAAAAATCTAAGGACTTCTGTTCAAAGTAATCTGTTTTTATGACAATTCAGTTCAATCAACTGAGATGAATAAATCGTGATTCTGGATCAAGGAACAGACTCCGCACAGGAAATTATCACTCAAACATCTGCGGCATTTGTTATCAAATTGATGTAGTTTGCAGCTTATATGGCGACATATTTTATTCATAACGCACGTATCATTACAACAATTTGAAAATGTGTTTTCAAAATATTAAATTCATTCGGTACTTCAACAAAAAAAATGACGCCAGGTGTGGAAAATTTAATTCCTTTTTTTATGTGACCGTAAAAAAATAGAGCAGTTGACTTATACTGGGCGAGCTATATTTTAGAGTGCACTCAGTTTCTCATCAATATGGCGCAATATTGTTAGCGATGTTCGTTTTTTTCTGGTTGGTCTATCTTGTTCTCAGCACTATTTTATTCTTTCAAACGAGAACAAAAATAAAGCTTGGTGAAGAACTTTTTTATTTATTTTATTATAAGTTGACAATTTTCGCCATGGGGCACCTTAAAGAATATTTTCCCCACTAATATCTTTATCGAAACAAATAGCTAAAAGGTTTATCTTTAATTCATATTTCAGTCTTCAATTGCCATGGTTACAGACTTTATCATAGATTTAAAATTTACATGAATTAAAAATAAAATATGTAAAAAAAATGTGGCTTATCAAATAAATCAAGAAGTGTAGTCGAGAAATTGCAAAATTTTTGCTAAATCATAATATTTGGCGACACATTTTATTCATAGAAATGATGCACGAAGAAATGCATAAATATACTTTATTTCTAAGTATTTCCTATAATTCGGTAAAGCAGTTTTATTAAAATTTAATTTATTTCTCATTAAGGATTCCTGTAAAATATTTTAAAATAAAAGTATTGTATTATCATATGTGTTCCATTTATAATACCAAATTATCTGAAATAATTTATATTTAACATTTTTATAAAAAGTGGCACATTTCGTTTCTATTTAATAAGATTATTTTGCTATCACTGTACTGTTGCACCAGCATATTTCCCTAAAATTACTTCATTGTATCTATTTAATTTATTTTTGATGTCTAGATTTGTAATACTATCCAAAATGCACGATTATATATATTTCCTTATTTGTATGTGAGAAAGCATTTTCGTCAAGGAAAAACATTTTTAAACACAAAATTCCAAATAAATTACTTCCTGTTTTTTTTATAATTAAATGTTTATTATTTATAGGCAGATATGTAATTTATATAAATAAAAATCTTTATCCATATTTCTCCATACAATTTGTCTAGTGGTTGATTTGGAAACGGTGAATTAAACTGAGTTACTTTTTTAAAAATTGGAAGAAATTTTTTGTTATATTTTTTACTGTTGACTTTTTTGTTTTGAAATGTACAATTCATATAGTAATTTCTTATATCAAATTGTAAATTGGAATTTTAATGAATATTTTATTTGCACCAGCATGTGTGTGCATCTGGTCTTAACTTTATATTAAATATACATGAAACCAAAATGTATAAATAAAAGTATAAATCACTTGCTGTTTAGTGATCAAAAATAAATTTTAAAAAATTTATTATGGCATTTTCCATTTTCTGTGATAGGAATAATCTGTTTTCTATTCTTTCCATGTATCATAAAATTGAAGATTTTAAAGTCTGTCACTAGATTTCATTGCATCTCACGAATGTCACTTTTCAAAACATGCCAATAATCGATTCCGATTAAATGTAATATGATAAAATCTAAATGAAAAAAATCATTTAAACTAGGAAAATAATAATAGAAAATGTTATATATCCTCATTTTATATATAAGAATTTCTTCATGGGAATTTATTTTATTCTTTTCCATAATTTAATAAATTTTTAAAATTTTAAAGTACATCATTTGTGCAATTGTATCACTGCTTTTTAATAATTATGCCACTTCTACACAAAGCTTACATTTTAATTGTCACAAACAACGAAAAATATAAAATTAAAATAATTAAGAATTTGCTTTGCGGTATAAAATAGGATTCTCCTAATTAAATGACCTTATTTTAAAGCTGCCTGCAGGCAATATTGTTGCTAAAAAAAATTATGAAATTTTTTGTTAAACGTATTGAAGAACTGAAAATGTTTTTGAGCAAATTAAAGAACGCGCAAATTTTGCTACTAAAAAGTTGTTATTAATAAACTTTATTTAGAACTTGTTTAGTTTCAAAAAGATTCTTGCAAACTATATTCAACACAATATCTGTGATTCTCAGAATCCATTTGGAATTGCAAGATAGATTGTTACGCAGTGCAACACAGTGTTTTCTGGAAACATCCCGTGACAGTTTGAGATGACTGCTATAGCCTTTTCTGCTTTTGATTATCAAGATTTACGAAATGTTGTTAGCAAAGTCAAATTTCAAATGGATTGAGATCTGGGAATCTTAGAGGCCACGGATCACATATAACGCGTTGTTCTGTGAAGTAATTTCCTAAGACGTTCTAACAGAGGGATTCATGTGTGAAAGATCTCTGTTTTAAATAAAAATCACGCATGTAATTGCTAATCAGGAACAATTTTATTTCTCAAAACAACTCATATCGCTGCCCAGTGAATAAGCCTATTGGAACCTCCTTACTCTTCAATCCAATAAAAATACAGTGTCAAAAAAAAAAACGAGTAGTAAAATCCTATTACATCGTTATATTCTGAAATATAATCAAAAGCTATAAAGTTGAACATAAATTTTGTGGTTGCTAAATTCTACAGATAGGATAATTCACCAAACCGTCCAAATAAAAGTGTATTTCGTCTATATCGAGAAAATTATGTTCTAGGGGAAAAAAAACCATTTCGTTTCACATTCAGAAATAGTTAATATGAAAACAAACAAAATTAACATTACGCATTGGTATTATTGTTCTATTAAAAGAGAGAAATAGAAAAAGAGAATTTTGAGCATTTTTAGAAATAGTATTTTGCACATTACATTTAATACTTTTTTTAAATATTTCAACTGTTATCAATATTTAATTCAAATACACACATAGTATTGGACGGGATTAAAAAATGATTATTAAAATTTTAAATAATAGTTCAGAAGATTAAAATTTATGAAATTCTTCATATTTTAAAAATCTTTACATTAAAATAATATTCTACAGCTTTTCATTGAAAAATTTTTCTTTGAACATACGATAACTAATCATTTTTATGTCAAATGCACATTTTTTTATGTTAAAGTTCATTCATTTTTCTATGTCAAAAATACAGTTCATGTTGCTAAGATGTTATTATATTCATTGGGTAACAGAGTTATTTATGCAGAAATAAATATCTGAGAAAAAATAATGATACTTATTTAAATGTTTTTTTTTTTTTTTTAACATCAAATATTGGTGCCCTCATATGTTAGTTTCCATGGAAACGTTTCTAATTACATTCACAGTCGCTGACAAATACTCACTTCTGACAGTTACAGAATGATTGAATTGGCACAGATTTCCACAGTAATAAATAAAAAGAAAGAGAAAAGTTCAATAATAGTCTAGAGATAATTAATCAGATTTATGATGTTTTTTTTATTTTTATTTTTTATCTTTTATTGATGGGAGAAAGTAAATTGAAAAGTGATGCAACTCAATTTTGTGGATGATCGGTTAACGAACAGCTCGGACTATGCGAACAATTTCACAAGAGATTTTAATGCGTGGACACAACGAATACATATTCGGATAACGAACTAGAACGAATTCTAACGAACACTTCTCGGAGCATGATGTGCAAGGTTGCTTAACCCAACGGACCAAAATTCGTTTTTCATCTCTCTTGAGTTATGTTGCTTGCCTATTAAATTTGAAAGTTCGATATTCGAAAATTTTTTTCTTCTACAATATTTATAGCCAAAGTAGACCATTAGTTTCGGTTTTGATTGAAATTAATTTCATTTTGAGCACCCACCTTTCATTCGCTGAAGAAGCGGGAAAATGTCAGACCATTGGTCTTAGAATGGCACCCAAACCAAGCTGATATTAGTAAGGTTATATATTTTTATTGCAACAATGTTATTATTCCCTTCCGGAAAGTCTTAAAAAGAACAGAAAAATAATCGACAATGGACATGTCCTTGAATGTCCTATAAACATTTTTTTTTTCAATGGCAGATTGTAGACAGTTACAACTGCAGGTACTTACGTATTATCGCAACCAGGTTGGCGCGATTTGTAAGTTTGAGTAAAAGTATGAATAGAAAGAAAATGTACATTTACTAATTACAGATAATTTTTAATACAGTTTTTTTACATTATTTTGTTTTAAAATATTAAATAGCAATTAAACCCTTCTGGTTTTCGAATTTGAATAAGTTGCAGAATTATTTTTTCGGCGGAAATATTTTGGCTATTGCTTTATAATACGTACGGTTGCCGTAAATAGGGTCGCCAAATTTGGTGATTTATGCGAATTTTGGCCTGGTTGCGTTAATACGTAAGTACCCAACTGCAACACAGTCTATTAATCCATTGTTCCCTGATACCCAAGGAATCGGCCAGAAACAGCGACCTCTTAGCCGCCGAGGTGTTGCCCCTGGTGCACCACACGGGTCAGACCAACATCGCATCCTCACACATGCCATAGGGACCCGTTTATAGGATATGCATCATTCATACTTCATTCTCACACACAAGGAAAGGGCAAAAACAGGATAGAGAGATAGAAAGTACATCCATGCCTGGACCGGGATTCGAACCCAGGACTTTCCTATCTATAGTCAGGCACGTTGAACACTTGATAAATTTGCCGGCAATGTCCCATAAACAAAAAATGAAAAGTACTGATTAATATGCAAGACTATACATATGTATTATTTTTATAATAAACTTGCTAAGAAATCATAAATCTTTTTTAAATTTCATTTTTAAGGCCTCCAGAGTGAATATATTGATGCCACAAAGAGAAATCTATGGTATATTTATGATCGGTTAACGAACAATTCGGATAGCGAAAAAAGTCTTGTAATGGATTATGTTCGTTAACCGATCACCCACTATATTAGAAAGCTCACCACTGAAGATGGAATGGGCTGCAAGTATTACTCTAACTGAGATGGAAATTATTTCATTTTTATAATATTCAGTTATAATTTACAAACGTATAATAAATATAAATGTAAAAAAAGAATATCTAAACAGAAAAAGTTGAAATGGGTTGCAAGCGCTTCGCTAATCGAGAAGTTCGTATACCTCTCCTATTAAAGATCTACATTGGATTACGGGCATGGTTATAGGTTTTGAAAAGCAATAGGCAATGGCCAGAATATATGCAAAAATGTAAACATGTTGAATTTTCTTTTAAAAAAATGAGCATGAAAAATTCACATTAGAAATGCTCTTTTTCCGGGTAAAAAAATACTTAAGAACATGTGAGATATTGTGGTTCGAAGTGCTTCATATATGTTGCATGTTAAGTAATAGCAAATACCAATCAAATGAAGATTAATTGCTTCATTTGATGATATTATTAATTAAGAAAGATTATTTGAAAAACACACGCAAACATATAATATATATATATATATATATATTTATATGCTGAGAGAGAGGGGGGCGTGGTATCCCAGTGGTTAGGGCACGGCCTTCCGTCCAGAAGGACAGGGTTTGATTCCAATGCCGCCAAATACTCTCCGAGTTGCAGTTGTTACTTATGACAATTGGACCAGCCAAACTCGCTATGTCCTGGAAATGCGGATTTAACTCAATAGGGAGCGATCGATTTTCGTTTTAATCAAAGCACCATGAAGTTGAAAGTGCGTCCTTGCTCTTTTTTAAATCCTCCGACAGATGGCACCACCAGTAGATCCACTCTCTTAATTTTGACATTGACCTGAAGGAGGAAGGAATCTTCTCCAGACCAGTGCACTCATGGTAACTGCTCAATGACCGACAACAGGACTTTCGATTCCACAGATTTAACGTGCACGTATATCGCATGTACTTGGTGGGTCTTCGGCGGTATTGGGAATCGAGCCCCGCCTTTCCTGATGAAAGGCCCATACCCTAACCACTAAGCTACCATGGCCTCACCCTCCGAGTTCCTGCGATAAACGTGCTCATTAAATCTGTGGAATCAAAATTCCTGTGGTCAGTCTTTGAGCAATTGTCATGGGTATAATTGTCTGGAGAAAATTTTCTTCCCCTCCAGATAAATGTAAAAATTGGGAGTGTGGATCCTCTGGTAGTGTCATCTATCGGAGGAGTTTAGAACAAAGTCGCACTTTCACCTTCGTGATGATCTGCTTAAGCGAAAGACGCACCCTACTGACTTAAATTCGCATAGCCAATGGCATAGTGAGCTTGATTTATCCAAGTATCATAAGTAACAACAAAAAACATACATGGCAGTGCAAGTGAGTTAAGTACTGTATCTTAGGCCGGTGGCAAACCATGAAGAATTCGACGGAAAACTGACGCTAGCAAAACTTCGGCGAACAAGTGACGTCAAAAAACGTCACAAAATAAGAGTTCCGAGAGAACTTTTAAGTTTTCCACAAAGTTAGAAATATCTGGCAGGGCACCGGCGACAAAGCAAATACTTAACTTTTTTTCCTCCCTTCGAAATAATGTTTGCGATTATATCAATATTTTTATGAAGATTAATTCATGAAAAATCTATGCAAAGGTTATTAAATTAATTTTTTAATATTAAATATTACCTTTTTATTAAACAATACATTAATGATGATAAAATAAAGAAAATTTATTTCATTAAAATTAACATTTTTATAAAATTTTAGAAAGTTATTAATTTTATGATATTACAGATCGAAGATATCTGTGGGATTCAAAAGATAGAACTTATTTTGTCAAACACAAAAAATGTTCTATTCTAGAAAATAAGTCATATCTTTCACAAAACATTTGAAAAATCTGAGATGGGTTATAATTTGTATTAACACTACACATAGATTTTTTTATGAGAAGGAAATAAATTGAAATTCTGAATCTTATTTTTTTATATTTAAATAAATTTATTTAGATAAAATACATAGAACATATTCTACATTTAAATATATATATATACTGTATTTAATGTTATCGAAAAAATTGGTTTTTTGTGTTTTAATATATATAAATAAAGCAGTATTTTGCTACATGAAGTTTACGTTGCTGAGGTTGCTTAGATGTAATAGATTTTTTTAATAAAATTAATAATAAATTTTTAAGAAAATTTGGAATTAAAGTAATATTTTTTTAACAATTCATGTAAATATTGCTGCGCCAAGTTAAATTTAAATATAAAGTCACAATAATGTAAGCAGTAAGCATTTTTTGATTCAGACTTAAGCTATTAGAAATTAGAAAGCATTTATTGAAGTCTGTGCAACTACCATTTATTTTTGATTACGCAGGTAAAAGTATAAAATATTAAGATCTCTCTCTCTCCCTATATATATATATATATATATATATATATATATATATATATATATATATATATATATATATATATATATATATATATATATATATATATATATATAATCCAGAAATCCAGTAATCCAGTATAAGGAAATCCAGAAATCCAGTAAAACTTATCATTGCTGAATTAGTTCATATTCTTAAAGATATAGGAATGCATTATTATATTTTTTGTTTTACATAAAAAAATAATTTTTATGAAAAATATTTTAATATTTTTTGAATTGTGTTGATAATTTGTTGCCATTTATTTAAAGACTTATTGTTATTTTTATTTAAAGATTTACAGTTATAAAAAATTATCTCAAATATTTATTTTAAAAATTTAACTATATTATATTCAAAGCAATGATGTAATTCAATGAGTTTGATTAAATTTAAATTATGAAATATACACTAGTTTTGTTAAATAATAATAGTTTTCAATATTTTCAAAAAAATTATCACAATTTAAAGAAAATATCAAGAAATTAAACACACACACATTCTGAGTTTTAATATAAATAAATTAACATATATGTCAGATGTTTCGATGAATAAACAGTCATAATTTCACGAAACTGATATTACCCATCCGTCAAAATTAAATAATAGTTCAATATGATGTGAATAGTATCATTGGTTCAACAGAACAATGACGTCACATAGTCACATGTTATGACGTCATTATTTCTTCTCCTTGAATTCACGAAGAATTCTCCGAGCAAGGTTTTCACCAGGGAATCTTCCTGTTGTTTGCGCCTGCCTTAAAGTTAATGGGTTCGTTAACGCTTGGCAATACTCGTCAATCACCAAACGCTTCATAATTTTTCACCAACCTCAGGTGACGAGGTCGACACCTGACCTGGCATCCTCTTTTCCATGTCCTTGCCACACCAACAGAAGGACTCTGAACGTCACAATAGGCACGTCTATAGTTTAAAGGGTGGGACTCCAGTAACGCAGAAAAGGAAAATGTGGTCACCCTCTTGGGCAAGGAATATTTTTGTTTTGTTGATGATATGATGCGCGACCTGAAGCTAATGGAGCTCAAACAAAGAACATTCCCAAACGTAGAAAAACACTTGAGAAAAATTCTACACTTAAATAATATTCCATAAAATGAAAAAAAAAAAACTCGTTGAAGGTCAAGAGTCGAATCTACAAACTGTTAAATTGAACGACCTAGTGTGAACCACTTAGTTATCCATTCAGCACACCTTCAAGGAAAGGGAAAGAGAGAGAGAAAATGTAAGAAGAGGTAGACAGAGAGGTATGAGAGAAAAGAAAAATTAACCGCTCGAAAGAAAGTGAAAAGACCGAATACCTTAAAAACAATGAGTGAGGAAACCCTTGGCGCGGAAATGGAACTATTCGATAACAATTGAACGAAAAAATAATTTGCAGAAAAATAGATGCATGGAAATACTTAGAAAAAAGCAGAACAATTGAAAAATGAAAAAGAATTAATGCCAGAAACTGAAATGAGACAGCCACTCGAAAAATGTATAGAAAATTTTTTAAAAAATAAGCACACTGAGAGAATTCCCATCAGAAAACAAAGAATGATGCCACTTGAAGAAATGAAACTTCTGTAAAATTTATTCTCGATTCATGCAAAATCTAAGCATTGTTTTTTCATCAAACTTTTTTACACAGTTTTTCTTTATCCACATTTCTTATTTAATGATTTGATTGCTTAAATTTTCAATATAATCCTTATAATTACAAAATGTCTTACATTTGTTAAAACAGTTACAAAAATTTAAACAACATTTAGAATATAACGATGAATAAAAACTTAGGAAATATTTTCATTATTTTTTAATCATAGCTGTGCTTCACATTGAAGCAAAAATTCATGTGGGATATTCTTTGAAATAACCGGAGAAAGTAATTGTATTTTATAAGTTACAGCTAAATGTAAAATATTCAAAATAACTTGTATATATTTATTAACTTATCTGTGTTTGACTCCTTTTTTACAATTAAAGCTTTTACTTTAATTTTTGAATTCAGATTAAATTATCTAATTTATATATATATATATATATATATATTAATATTTTATTATTCTCTATTTAAAAAAATATTTTATCACACATAAAAAAAATATTAACTTTAAAAAAAGTGTAACATAAATTTAAAATTTATGAAAAAATAGCTTTTCTGTTAAACATTCCAATTTTAATTCCTAAAAAATAAACTTCTACTTTGGTTTGCGTGTGTAGTATACCAATGAATTTATTTCAAATTTGGAATAAAATTATGTCTTAAATAAATAGTACGTTAGTATATGCACTCTGTCAGAAAAGTATTGGGACACAATATAAATTCAAGAAATTTTATCATATCTCAGTGACTGAAACAAAACTTAATTATGAATGTAATTATTGTTATAATTTGAAGAAAAAAAGTCAAGACAAAAAATGAGCTAAAAAATGTATTGGGACACTACCCAATAAATAAAAAACAGCAAAAAATTGATAGTTAATATTTTGTTGGACCACCTTTGTACTTTATGACCTCTAACAGTCGATTTGGCATGGATTTGACCAGTTTTGCTCAAAACGACCCGTCGATTTTGGCCCACTCTTCAATCAGATGTTTTCTTAATTCCTGCTTGTTAGAAATGTGGTGTTCATTGAGTTTTTGCTGCAAATAATCCCATACATGTTCTATGGGATTAAAGTCTGGACTCTATGAAAGAGTTTTAATCACACCAGGACAGTGGTAAAGGGCCCATTACTTTCAAATGTGAGCAGTATGTTTTGGGTCGTTATCCTGGTACAAATTAAAATGGCTTGCTATTCCCAACTTTCTCGCACTTTGCTTTAAATTTCGCTTGAGAATGTCAAGACAGACATATTTATTCATTATACCATCTATGAAATCTACGTTTTCAACACCAGAGCATGCCATGTAGCCCTAGACTAATTGGTTGCGGCCTCCATATTTAACAGTAGACAGCAAATTTTTGGCATACAATTCCGTGTTAGGTGTCCGCCAGACTTTTTGCTTCCCATCTGATGCGAAAATGTTTTATTTGCTTTCGTCTACGAAAATTACATTTTCCCAAATTTCTGGTGGCTGCTTTACATACATTTTAGCAAACGCCAGTCTATCCTGTCGGTTGGATTTGTTAATGTTGGGCTTTCTTCGAAGTATTCTACCATGATAACTATGTTTTCTTAAAACATTTCTGGAAGTTTCAGGATTACAGATTTCTCGAACATACTTTTACATTTCAGAGTCATTTTTACTGCGCTGGTTCTTGGATTAATGAGAACTTGTCTCAAAATCCACCTTTCTTCACGTTCAGTAAATATCCTAAGAAGCCATGAACTCTGCTTTTTTTCTGCATTATTTGTTTTCGTGAACCTGTGAATAATGTTAAAAACAGTAGACTTACTCAGCTCCGAGATTTGTCCTATACAGCGAACTAATTTTCCATTTTTCCAATGGCTTATTACCAGATTTCGCGCATCCATCGAAATCTCTTAGTTTCTCGCCATTGCTCTACATATAACCGCAATACTTTTTTGACTGAATGTATATTGTACTGCAACATAGTCTGTTATTTCTTCAACGAGATTAATCTGCGGCCAGATGACGTAGAGCAGAGGGTTGACTTTCTGAAATGTCACCCAGCGGAGCGTTATAGTGTGCCTTTCGACAGCGAAAAGCCAATTGGTGAAGGTCTGGAGATATGATATTTACCGACGGATCAGGCATTGATGATAAAATAGGTTTAGGGTTCACCATCTTGTATTTTGGGCATGAAATTGAAACTTTTGGTGCTACAGTTGGTGACGAGAATTTTGTCTTTCAGGCGGAAATATCGGCACTGGGACTGGCACTTGACTGGCTCAAAATACACCCGGGCAACAGTACTTGTCATTTATACAGTGATTCGTTGTCCTCCCCTTACTCCCTGGCCGATCCAAATAACCAGAACATCTTGGTTAATAAGGTAAAGGACTCTTACCGGGAAGCCACTAGTGGTAGAAAGGTACATTTACATTATGTGCCCGCTCACGCAGGCACTTTCGACAACGAAAGAGCCGATATGCTGGCAAAGAGGCTGCGAGTTTGCCAGAGCCAACGCTGGACCTGTCACGTCCAAGGTAGCACCTGATAAAGGTGCTGCGTAATGAAGCACTGCGTGTATGGCAGCTGAGATGGGATAATGAGAAAGTGGGTAGTCAGACCTTCAGATTCTTCGAATCAGTCTCTGAGAAAAGAGTCCTCGGTAATGCTATCGTTGCCCAAATAGCGACTGGACACGGACGTGTACCGGAATACCTTCATAAACGAGGGTATCCGATTATTGAGTTATGTTGCTCGTGCAATGTGGTGGGGGATTGCTTCCATTTCGTGCTGTCTTGTACCAGGACCTCGGAAGAAAGGAGCAAGCTGGTGTACAAGAGCGAAAGCTTGAGTACCATCCTGGACCGGTGCAACTGGTCTATCTTGAAAAGTATAATGTCCATTGCGTCGGATGACATTCCAATGATGGAATACCAGCGTGTCACCGACAATGGTCCGGTCGAGAGCTGGGACATAGAGGAATAGTATAGGATTTGACTGGTCGTTAAGGTGAGGTAGCACAAGTCTTCCACGAGAAACGAGTCTGTGCCAATATAAGTGAGTGGGTGCCGGCGAGACTTCTTGCCTCATCAAGGTATGGTTCTGTGGATCGTCTACCGAGGCAGGTGGCGGCTGTTGGACGGTATATTTGAGTTCAAAATCTTCGAGCTGCAAGGTATCAAAATTAGTTATAGAAGCTTCAGCTTCTGGCACTAAGCCTTACAAACTCGATCCCCTTCTGATTATTGCATAAAATGACAGCATCTAAAATTAAAAACATAATAATGCGTTTCGATTTTAAATATTATTGAATTTACTTACGAATAACAATTACGCAGGGACTCGTATATTTGCTTGTTACAACACTTAAGTTATACAAAATGATTTCACGAAAAAAAATTGTGAAAATTTTCTTATATTCTTAACATATTAAAGTCGTGGTGGTGTGGTTAGTTAGTACACCAAGTCCAATATCCGAAGGTTGTGAATTCGAATCCCGATTAACCGAAAGATCGTTGCGTTCTCTAATGACGACTGGGACGCGTTAAGTAGGTCTTTTAAGGAATGTCTTTCAGGTGAAATGATAACTCTGACAATCGTAGGTCAAGTATTAGGGGGTCTTCCAGTACCTTCTGATAGTAGAAAGCCTGACTACCACGTGACCAAATATCTGTGACGTTGATTCAGAGGCTGACGCTTTCCTTTAAATGACGCTTTAACAGAGACTGTTGTTACTGTATTGCTTACTGACGGTAGTTCGTTTTCAAGATATTTTTCAAAATATTTTATTATATTTCCATACTGTGTAGTTATAAAGAAAATGTTTTATAAATGTTGTGTAACTGCCCTTAAAGGCAATTTCGATTCCCACATGAAGAAGATTTGAAACGCTAATAGGATGTGTGCAATTGCGAGAGAAAATATGGAAGTAACCAAGCATTTCAGGGTAAGTAAATTAATTTCATTGTTTCATTTGCATGATTTTTTCTTATTTTATTTTTGAACTTTTTTAATAACATTAATAGAAATAAGAAATTTCAAATGAAATCAAAAGTGGATTCCTATGGAATTTTTTAAAAATTTGTTACGCGTAAAATCATTATTCAAATTTAAATTTTCATAGAAAAATAAAATAATTATTCATTTTTTGATTTATTAATTATAAAATGTTTGAGTTAAAAGAGAACTGTAATAATAGATAAACTGTAAGCTATTTCGAAATTATATACTTTCAGAATGCACCCTAATGGTCCTATCAAATAAAAAAAATCTATTAATTTTAAAGAAAAACTGAGATTTCTTTGTTGCATGTATATCAGCTTTCTTAATTTAAACTTTACTTCTAGGTGTGTGAATTGCATTTCAAACCAAGTGATATTTTAAGAACTAGTGACGCTTTCGATGAGATAAATGGTGGTAGAATAGTCGTGATCCTACAATATCCGAAATTACACCCTAATGCTGTACCTTGTATCTTTAATGGATGTTGAAAATAATTAACAAATAAAGATGTCATCAAGATGATCTCTCAATTAAACCGCTAACATGTGTGAAGAAATAGTTCAAAGTAAAAAGAGTGACTTGTGTAATACAAGTAAAAATTCCATTTTGCAAATTTAGATGAAATGGAAAAATGCTTGAAAAATAAAGACATTCCGGATTTTTCGGCTTTAGTCAAAAGAAAAAGCAACTTTATGTTTTTAAATATTGGCTGCAATCAACTTCCAAATTTGAGTATTTCTGTTGTTATTGATGAAAATCTGATTATATAAGGTTTCATTAAAAATGTACCAATAAAAAAGTGAGAGTAAGTATTCTTAACTATTTCAAATTAACAATGTTATTAATATTAGTAATATACAACAAAATACTAAGCAAATTAAATTAAATCAAAATTATGAGGAATATGAAACAGATTTGTGTATGAATGCAGAGAGTTGTTTTGTTAAGGAACAGATTTCTTTTTAAAACGTTATATTATTTGTCGTTTGTTCTAATCATAGAGCACACACATATACACATTTTTAGTAATAAGGATTCTTAATGAATCTAAAATTTACCAACCTTTTGAAAAATAGGAAAATGGACATGTTGCTAAAAAAATAAAATTCTTCATAGTCAAATCATGTATAAATATATTTTTTAGAAATTATTACCAAAAAAAAAAAAAAAAAACGATGACTGTGGTGATTAATATTCAATCTAAAAAAAGGAAAATTCAAACTTTTCCTAATTCTGAAAAAAATTATAATGTAATTTATATCAGAAATTGGATTAACATGAGTTATTTTATTAAGAATGTATATTAACATGATTTATTTTAACATGAAAAATATTAAAGGATTTCTAATATATTGTATTTCTACTGTGTTAGCTTACAAATGATTTCAATAAATACGACAGAGTTTCTTTGAACGAAAGTTACCTGGTTCGATACCAGCCATTATAGAATAACAAGAAATGGTATTGTAATTCTGTCCTCTGCATGCAGATTTCTGGAGATAAGTGTTTGAGATTTCAAATTTCATCTCTTACGATTTGTAAAAATGTCCCGAGGGAAAATAACTTACCCAATGGATATTAAAAAGACCTTACAGCAGCCTCAAGCTATTAAGCTCTCTTCTATGTAATGTTAAAGTGATTTCAATATAGCCTAGCTACAGGAAATAACTCTACCAAACAAAGGGTCCGAAGTACTATCCCACACATCGTAAAATATATGCCAGACTTCTGTTTCCCGTGTGCAGATTTATCGGGGTGTATACTTAGGAATTTTTCAGTCATCTTCCTTTGCAACACATGTGTTACTGAAGGTTCTTCGGAACTAAAACGTTCAGAATTCATTAAAAGAAAGTTTGATTATTAAGTTATATATTGCATGATGTGACAATGATTTCGATGTAAGACATAGTTCATTGATGAGCAAAGTACGGCTCGCGTGCCAACTCTTGCCCTCCGGAAGGCTTTATGCGGCGGCCCGCGGGTAGAATTTTAACTGGCCGGTTCAACGGAAATAGAAAGAGAATATGATTTATATATTATATATCCATCGCCTTTTCTACATTGTTTTAATATTATTTATATCTTTCTTTTTCAAAGGACTGGTTTTCTTTTTACTCCTTACACAAAGCATAATTCGATGGAAATAGCAAGCGTAGACAGTGGATGTTCTATGTTTGTTATAACATCAAACTGATAGCAAAAAGCGTCATCTCTTTCTGGGGGAGCAGACATATGGGAATCCATTATAGATGAATTAGGCCTCACATGTAGCAGAGTGCGCATTTTAAGCTCCACCCAGCCCAGAAAATCAGTGTTATGTTTGCTTCATTTTACACATGTGAACAAGTGTTTTGAACCATGAGCCTAAGAAAGAATCACCTCGGAAATAGTCTCACAGGTAAGCATTTAGCTTCGTTCCTTAGAATCAGTCCTTACTTCGAACCTCAATATAAAAATCTTTCAAAAGAGAAATCGCAATTTCACTTATCTCATTAACATATTTAAATTGTAAGACCTGTATATTGTTTTTACAATTTTTGAAAAATTTATCTTGGCCCACGATCCTTTATTTATTTGCTTTTTTTTTTTCCATTTATGGCGCGCGACCGAAAACGTTTGTCCATTCCTGACATAGTTGTTCAGTAGTTGGATTTTGTACTTTGGAATGGAAGGTCTGAGTTTCGATTTCAATTATCACTGAATGATGGTAGATACGGGAATGGAAAACAAATCAGCACAAATAGGCAACTGAATAATTTAGACTCATAATATGCAATATGAACACATGTAGTACTTACTCGCAAATTTGTAAATTTAATTTTGTGGATAATCTCATCAAAAGTTTCGTATTGAAACATTTTTTCCTAATCCTTGAATTTTTTCGGAATTTTATCATGGGTAATCTTCTCACAAATAACCTAAAGTTTACTGTATATCTACAGACAGTCCACGATAAGATGGAGGAAGATTAGTGGAATAAATTAGTCACGTGGTCTATAAAATTTGCTCGAATTTTATATTTAAGCATTTTTTAATTCCTGAAAAAATGATAAATAATAAAAACAAAAAAATCTATAAATAAATAAAATAATAATAATAATAATAATAGAAATAAAACAAATAAAAGGAATAACATAAAAAATAAAATAAAAAATTAATAAAGAAATTTAAGAAAATTTTATAATTCATTCGACCAGTTGACAAAAAAGTTAAAAATTAAGAATGATAAAAAAATATGCACATGCACTTTGATATTTTATATTCATGAATTAAAAACACTATGAAATGTCAGTTTTGCTTCGTTTAAAAACTATGCATATAGGTTTTATAATTTTTAATTTAATAAGAGTTTTTCTAAATATTCTTATTTAATCATGTCTGTGATCTGGCATTCTTCTCTCCTCATCCATTCCACACTAGTGGAGGGACTTTGTACGTCACATATGAACGTAGGCACGTCTCCAATCCACTGAGCAACAGCAACCCAGTGAGAGAGAATGTGGTCACCCTTCCATTTACTGCGTACGGCAAATGATGCTTCAATTTGCTGATCTGACGGGAAACGGGATAGAGCTAGGGCCCAATCGTCGGCTCTAGAAGATTTTGGCTATGATTCCCTGACTTGGCGATGTAAATAATGCGATAAATTTATCTGGTTAGCAAGTTTATCTCATTGAATATATTTTTACTCATTATTTTTAACAGACCTTTTTAAAACTTACATTAATTTTCTCATATAAAATGCTAAGTTTCTTCTAAAATCTTTTGTACTGAGAAAATTTATTAAATTCTGTATTATTTATAAATTTCCTCATTTATAAAAACTAAAATGTTATTTTTTCAAATGAATGAGGTTTAAAAAATACTTTGAATCGAGTTACAGATATATACTGTATTGGCAGCTTGTGATTTGTCTTTGAAGACTTTTCAATTAAAAAGATAGACAATCTACACACTAAATGAAAAAATATTTTAATGCAGTTTTTTAATTGAAACTTGTTAAAACAACTCATGTATGCAAAGAAAAATTAAATAATTTTAATTAAATATGATACAAATTTTAATTAAATTAAAAAAATCAATTTGAGCTAAAAAATTTATAATTAAAACCAAAGATAAAAAATAGTTTTATAATTTGAGAATTATAAAGTGAAAAATAGGAGAAAAAACAACTTGAAATAAAATGAATTTATAATGAAACCAGACATTTGTCATATAACCATGGTAAAATGATAATTTATAAATATTTTGTTTGGGATATTTAGTGAAAAAAAGTTATTTAATTTTACCTTCAATTATTTACACATGGTATTTTATTCCCATTTATGTTTACAATATCTATATTAAAATATAGAAATCAGTAGGAAACGTAATACTGAGTGTCTTTAAATCTTTTAAACATATAAGTGAGAAAATTTATAAATTATTTATATATAAATTTTCTCATTTTTAAAAATTAAGAAATTGATTTTTTGCAAATAAATAAGTTGTATTCTTAAATAGAACTACAGATGTTCTATATTTACACTTGTGATTTATCTTATAAGATAAATCACAAGCTAAATATAGAATTTTTAATTTAAAAAACAGACAATGTACACACTAAATAACGAATTTTTTTAATTCTGCAATTTTTTCTAATTGAAACTTATATTAAATCCAAAGCTTATTAAAAATATTTCATGTGTGCAAAAAAAAAAAAAAAAATTTAAGCAATGTTTAGTTAAAATTGACAAAAATTTTAATTTTGCCTTTGGAAAAATAATTGAGATATTAATTTATAATTAAACCATGATGAAGTGTCTAAAACAACTTATTTAATAAAATTAATTTTACCAATACATTTTATTCCCATATGTATGTTTATCCTTATTAAAATTCAGAAATCAGAAGAAAATGTGAAAATTGCAAGCCACCCTTCTTTGTTACTTTCGCATTATCTCGCCTACCTTATCTGCGAATAAATGAATGTCGTTAATGATGCGATTTTTAGCATCATATAAAATACAAATAAAATTTTTACCTACTTGTATTTTATATGGCGCTAAGATGAAAGTAAACTATTCTGCTTTTCCTTCATACTTTGAAAAATAATTTTTAAAATTTAAAAAATTCTGCGACTTATTCTTTAGAGGAAAAAGGTCGAAGGAATAGTACATAAATATCCATTTTTTTTTTTTATCTTAATCGCTTTTCGCTCGCACGTAAGATATTATAGGAATGTAAATAAGCAAATCAAAGACCATAGCTTTTCTAAAACTAAGTCTGCACAATATTCATATTTTATATCGCCAAATTATTGCAACTACTTTCTTCAAATGCGCATGCGTTAGAATTCCCATTTGGAGCCGACGTTCATGGCTCTATCATGAGACACTAGTCTACTCAGTCACTGGAGTTCTTATGAGGCTAAATTTATAAACGCGCTGTGCTGTTCTTGTGTAGCGTAGTTGCTGGAGTAATTATTTATCTCTATTCGGACTTATTTTCATGTGTGTGTTGTCGTAATGATATTTATTCTTCATTATATACTTTTTTTTTTACTGTACGTGTACCGTTATTATATATAAATAACCTTCTGATTAATTATTCACATCACACATTTTTTCCAAAAGTATTTAATGATATTTAGTTAAGTTAATGAGAAAAATAGTAGTAAAATGAAGAACAACAATAACAGCTGAATTCAATCAATGTAATTGCACTGTATAATTATTCTAATCAACTTGCTCGTCTTCCAAGTTATTCCAGAAACACTACCAGTATTACGTAATGGACTGCGCAACAGCCGGAAGCCATATTAGGACATTTCGACATCCAACGGATTTTTCTACTGGGACAATTTTTCATAATTTTTTAACCATATTCATGTTTCGTAAAAACAAACGAAAACTTCCAATCACCCGTCCAACAAATGTGTAGGCACAGATCTTTTGGATCATCTCAATAGCACTTTTCAGAGAATAGGATTCTAGACACTGTTTTACAATTGAAGATGCATGTTGCACTTCTGTCTTAGCAAGTACGTTTGTCTGGTGGATGATTGAGAATATTCCGGATTTTCTCCCTTAAGACATACAAATATGGGGGATTATCTATGGAATTTCTTTCCGAATGGGAACTTACGCGGTGGAAATTAAAATGGCTTACAACAGCCTTAGCCAACCCAAAATAAGGTGTCAAATCATATAGGAAAATGCAATACTCATCTATATCATTGTTCAACGATGACAGGAAGTTTATTAGAGATTTTCTGCTCTTCTAGGACCTAATCTTGTGATTAGGCCATAGTGGCTTAATATAATGCAAAAATCAATAAAATCGTAAACAAGGTTTAATCAACAAGAATTGTTAAGTACTGCAAGAAAAATGACTAAAGTTTTTATTTGTACATTCATTAATAATCATTCATACAGGGCTTAATTCGACTTAATGTTTTTTCTCCACCGGATTAACGAACTTCCTGATATCGTCTGAAAACAATTGTGGCTCTTCCCATGTCGCAAAGTGTCCTCACCTCGACATGATGCGAAAAGATAACAACCTCCTCATTTCTTCCTTCGATATCATCGCATGTGGTGTAACGAAATCGTTTGGAAACTGAGCTATTCCACAAGGTACGAGGACAGGCAGGCTGTAAAAAACAAATATCAGATTACAAACATAAAAAAATATAAAGAGGAAAGAAAGAAAAAGCATATAAAAAATTTAAAATTTTATGATTAAATAAGACAATGATTTTTTCAGGTTTTTAAAGTGAGACTTTTAAAATCCGAAAATTTTGACCACGTTGATATGCTGTAACTATTTCTCGATGACTGCTTAATTATGAATATCAAAACAGAAGCTTTTTTTTATTTTGATGTTCCAGGAACAGCTTTAGGTAATCAGCATGTTGAACCATGCCTCATAGTTCTTCAAGAACAGAATATTATTTTCTGTCCACCCCTTTTTAGTTGTTTTGTGCATGTGGAAAAAAAAGAAACAACATTAGACTGTAACAGAATACGTGGTGGTATATATATATATTAGTTCGCTGTTTTTGGCGTGACTCACACGAGTCTATATCAGTTTGCATTCATTCGCGCATGCTCAGATAACGGAATCCTTGTTTATAGCATTTCTTATTGAAATGCCGTAAAGAAAAGAAGTCACAATTTAATTTGGGTATTTTTTTATTTCAAATTCCACCTCACAATGGTGAAATAAATATTATTCCATTAATCTGAAGGGTATTGCTGTTGCACCAACATGCTTTCCTATACCTAGTCCTGAGTTGGGTTCTACCAGTTAGATAGAAGCAACCGAATGGAGTCTTCATGATTTTGAAGCAGGAATCAAGCAAAATCCCCTATAATATTTAGAATACTATCCCCAGGGGTATCATTTCACTTGGAGGACATTGAGATCACGGCCTATTTAACGTGTCCCAGCCGCCTTAAGCTAACTCGAAGGATTTTCGGTTTGGGATTCCAACTCACTATCTTCCAATAATAAGAATAACATCCTAACCAACCAAACCACGGCTGCCCATTGGAAGGTAATGAGTTTGAATCCGAATTTAACCAAATATGCTTCGTATTAACTATTTGCGAGTGTAGGACGCTAAATAGATCGTAGTTGAAATGTCCTTGAAGTGAAATAATACCTCTATCTGTGGCAGGTCAAGTTTTGAAGAGTCTAATTGATCCCTGCTTCTAAATTACGGAGTCCCACTAGGCTACTTCCATATAAGTGGTTAAGCTTAATTCTGAGCAAGATATAATGAAGTATCTTAGTCAAACAGTATTTCATCTTAACGTATTAACATGCACAGATTCTATTGGCACAATGATTTTTTTCTAGAACAAGTCTTTACTCGAACTTTAGCAAAATAGGTTACAGCAGCTTCCACAAGGAATGATATATTTATCGATGGCTAATCTATCAATCAAAATCATTAAGAACAGTCAAAGCACCTTGAAATTTCAGTTAAGTGACGAGTTCGACGAACAAGCCGGCACTAAAAAGCTATGTCAAAAATACTAGTCACCATACCAAAGTATATTGCTTTCTCACCACGGCAGCCAAATGGTTAGCTTTCTTACCTTCTGTTTAACAGTCTGTGTGTTCAAATCCCATCTTAGACTTGGATGTTTGACATGTTTCGTAATCCATTTTGAATTATAAATCTTAGTCTCATTACTCACAGTGGGCAAAAAAAAGACCATTAACAAACAAACCATCCAAACACACCATGATGGTGTCTGGTCGAGTTGGCTATCAAATCGGTGGACATAACATCAGTAGGATATGTTGTCCCCTTTTTTTAAAGTACTTTACACTGAAACTGATTTCCCTAGCGTCATAGTATACAATTTCAAACGTTTGTCTTAGAGTAAGTTAGTGTAACATATTCTGGGTTAAAAATATGCTTTTAATTCGAAAAGTATCCAGAGATTTTTATGTTATTCACGTGACGAAAGATATATAATCCAATGAAAACGCTCTTCTTTAGTCATTAATTCCTTTTCTTTTGTATCAAAACAGTTAATGCAAAAAGAATAGTAATTCTTTCCACCGTTTTCTTTTCCTCAAAGAGGTGATAAGTAAATGTGTGGCTCTCCAAATTAAAGCACAGAAGTCGCGATCTCACAAAAGCTGAAATGTTGACGAAGTTCTAAGCTGTATCACCCGAATACTTTCTCCGTGATAATGTTTGCTGTTTATCCATTAATTCTTTCATGATTAGTTTTCAGTCCACTTTTAGCGGTATTTTAGAAAACCATTCAAAAATTTCAATCAAAAGCTACAGAGAACAAGTAGACAGAATTCAAGAAAAACAACATCACAGTTGTAAATTTAGGGTCACAGTTGATCAACATCACAGCGATCACAGTTGTAAATTCAGGCATTAACGTAACTAGAAAGCGCAATAATACTCCGAAAAGCTCACGCACAATTATGTGTACAATAATTCAAGTTATAGCGCTATGGCTTGCAGATGATTAGTTCTCAGATTCGATTCCCACTTCAGGGGAAAGCTCATCAGAATCCACTCTTAGCTTATCTTGAATTTGATTCTGGGTGAAAAATAAGTGATGGACAAACCAGGCCTCGTATGCACGTCAAAAATGTTCACATTTTCTGTGAATGAGATTTTTATGTTTGAATTTTGTTAATGAACTCCAATATGTGATGCTATTTTACAATTTATTGAAATTCAATATTGTTTTCATGATAGTAAACCTTTGATTTGCTTCATGTACTAGGAAGTTTGTTTATAATTCTTATTTCCAACGTATATTTCCCACTTCAATGACGCCTTTCGTGTCAGTTTCGTCGATTTCTTCTTATTTTATCACTCTCTCTCTCTCTATGCTTCATTTTCGCAAATTCTTTACTTCTGATTATATTATAGTATTATAGAATATTCTGTAAGGAAGAAATTCAAATAATTACCCCATGGGCAGATGTTGTAATATAGTTACACTTAAAACAATGAATCAGAAGCTCCTTTTTACAGATGCATTAAAACATAGTCGTTACAGTTAAACTATACAAATAGAAAAGATAATAAACAAAATAATTCCAAAGTGACAAATGATTAAAAAATTTGAAGAAGGAGTTATACGTTTCTGAGAAACGGTTTCAGGCATAGAAACACTTTATAATTAGGATTAATGATCCGGAATTCAGTTGCAGTGATAGAAACAGCTGAAAAAAGAAGGATTTTGACATCAGTCACGTTTTACGGTTATGTGGACACTGATTTTATCACTCCAACCTTTTTAATGAAACGTGTCTTTTTCAATAACTTCAGAAAGACACAGAAGATGTGTAATAGATTCTATTTCTTGGAGAAAAAAGTAATAAAGAAAACAGAGAGAGAGAGACAGCTAACAAAGAGCAAAAATTATGCCTGAAACTATTTCACCTATTTATCATAAGCAAAACATTAGCTGCAATATAAAAAGTGTAAAAGCTATTAGACGAATAACTCTATACATCTGACTCTATAAGACAATTCAAGAAAAATGGATAACTTAAAATTAATTTAAAATTATTAATTTTTTAAATAACATTTGTGTAAATCAAAATCAATACTTTCTATTATTTTATGTAAAAAAAATATAAAGGAACGTTTTTTCCTGACACACACACATAAACATCATTTAAAGTTACTTAATATTTATACAATTAAATTTTAATAAAATAATTTTAATGAAAAGTTAAATATATAAATTGAGTTAAACAATGATTAAATTAATTTCCGCGTTTTTTTTTTTTTTAACTTTATTAATGTGCACTGATACTGTCCTTATTAGCGTTTAACACTACAATTTCATAAAGGTAATATTTAAAATTTTTTATATAATTAATATAAATTCTAATACAGATTAAAGATTACATAGAAGGCTTTATATAAAAAATACAGGAATAGTCGTTAATTTCCTTTAAAAAAATTTTAATTATACCATTCTTAAATTAACATAAAATTTTTGTTATAGAGAAATTATTCAAAAGTACATATATGTATATATATACTAGAGACCAGGTCTGCTGCAAGTGCCCCTTTTAAAAAAAAGTGGTTTACAGGGCAACATTATTCAACACTTCATATACAAATTTATTAGTGAATTTTTTAATAAGTATATAACACACTAATATAAAACGCGTTTTTATTATTATTTTAATTTATTAAAAAATATCACAAACTACAGAATTTAAAAATGTTGATTTTCACTAACTGATGAATCGATATTGACTTTTATATTCGTTATTGATAAATAAAGCAACTAAATAAGTGACAACTACGAAGGAACAACTATCAGGTCGAGTTATAAGTAACTTCCGACGCTGCTATATAGAATATATTATTTGAATTTACCCGTTATGAGTTATATGAGAACACAAGTTTTTGTTTTCATTAGTTACACGAGCTTTCCATTAGTCAACAACTTTATATTATACACGTTAAAATAAACTGATTCTTTATCCTCTGAAATTGGAGATCCAAAAAGTACATATTTGTCTTGTGGTGCTATGGGAATTTAAACAATGCAAAAGTACAAGGCGATAGCCGAAAAAGTGTGCAGAGTGTATGGTTGGGTTGATAACTGATCGGGCAGTTAGAAATTGGTTCTTAAAACTCTGCTCTGGAGATTTGGCTTTAAAAGACAAACAGAGGGCGGGACGTTCTTCCGACTTTGACGACAACATTTTAAAGCCAGTATTGGAGCAAAATCTCACGTCAACCGTCAAGATGTATAGTAGAAAAATTGAATACACCACAATCAATTATTATCCACCATTTGGAGAAATTAGGGAAAGTCAGCAAATTAGGAATACGGGTATCTCACAATCTCAGTGACCGGAATAAAGAAGATCGCGTGTCAATAGCCACAATTCTGCTCTCACTAGTTAAAAAAAAAAGAGATTGTAACAAGCGAGGAAAAATGGGTCATCTATGAGAATATAATCTGCAAAAGGCACTGGCTTTATAGGATGAAAGACCCCTATCAGATACGAAAGCAAATATCCATAGCAAGAATTCTTATAGTGTGTATGGTGGGATTGTTGAGGAATAATTAACCACGAGTTGTTAAAGCCAAATTTTACGATTATTGTGTATAGATATGTTAATCAGCTGCGAAGTGTTCAAGGAAAACTCCGTGAAAAGCGTCCTGCACTTGTCAATCGCAAAAATGTCATTCTTCTGCACGACAATGCACGACCATATGCAGAAAGGTAACACAAGAAAAAATTCTTGATCTTGGATGGTCTGTTTTACCACATCTTCTTTACTCCTAGGATCTTGTCCTGTCAGACTTCCAGCTTTTCTGTTCACTACAAAATATTTTGAATTGAAAAACTTTCAACTCGGAAGAGCAAATCACGCACGCGGTCGAAATCTTCTTCCACTCCAAACCAGGCACATTTTACCAGGAAGGAATTTATAAACTGCCAGGAAGATGGGAGAAAGTTATATAAAAAGGTGGTGAATGCGTAATAAATTAATGTAATTTTTTTATTCAATGAGAGCAAAATAAATATCTTATAAAGAAACGGAAGTTACTTATGACTCGACCTGATATATTGTGATTTTTTATAAGTTTCCTATTGTAACGTCTCCTACTCAGCGCTTTCGATTTCCAGAGCCTTTGATGGGAAGGGTGAGTAGGGAAACGATTGGTGCGAGGAGCAGGCTGAAGAAGCTGCGTTTTTCAGTTTTGGAAATTGATTTGACTCTTTGGTACGCTACGCAAGCGCGAGAGTTTTATGAACCCAAATATGACTCCTTGTTAATTTTTGTTAATTAAATGTTTTGTTTCTAACTTTGGAGTCTTTAGTTTGTTTCATAACAAACTTATGTTTTTAGTAGCAGTTTTGGATGTTTTTATAATGCTTTGCATTAGCATCCACTGTGAAAATTAATTATGTGCACTATAATGGATTACGTGCCGAAATGTTGGAATACAGGTAGGCCATTTTGATCAATCCTTCTCTGGCTACAATTAAAAATAAATAGTTGGTATGTTATAAATTTATAGAATATTTAGTTCCAATCTTATTTACGTGAATTTTCATGTTACATCAATTAATTTTGTTTATAAGTTTGTAAATGGTGTATTCCATATTACAAAAGATAATTTCTGTATTTCGTGTATTCAATTTACAGTGTAATATTTTTTTAAACGAAAAGTGTGTATCTTATTAAATGTGTATTTCATAATTTTTATGTGGTTGATGTATTTCAATTCACTTAGGAATATGTGTTAAAATAACTATGTTGTTATAGATTAAGCTGTAAAATCAAAAGTACAATTATATACTTAGTTTTTTGATTGTTCAACTGATATATAAAGTAGATTTTAAGAAAGAAAGGAATATATTTTTTTTAAAAGGTTTTGATTTCGTTATGTGAAAACGAAAGTATATTATTACAAATAGGTTTGAATTTAATGTAATGTGAAATTTTTATTGATGTGTTTGATTGTTCTTTGCAATGTTTTATATGATATAAAACTGATTTATTTGATATTTAAATCGTATATGTTTTTTTTACATTGTTAAGAATTTGAAAAGATATATTCTTAATGTTTAAAATATTTTACGTTATTAACATTATTTGATGTCGTGTATGATTAACTAAGTTTATTGATTTGAAATCGAAAGCTGATTTCTGGTTTAGATTAGTTAAAGCTGTTAATTTGTATTGTTCTTAAGAATTGTGGTGTTCTATATTTTGAATTAAAAATATGTATAATTTCATTTTCGGATTTAATATAGTAATATCTATATAAGAATATGATTTTATATAATTTATACATATAATATATTTACATTTTTGATTAATGATTCAATTTATCTGAGTATCAATCATTAGCTTGGTGATAATAACTTGAAATCGAGAGTAGATTTAATATTAAACATTTTCTTCTTTTTGAAATAATTGATTTTCTATTTTATACTTTGTTGTATTATAATATAGTTTGTTTCATTTAGTTTTTAAACGTTATTGATATGTTTATATTAGTAATTGTGTGATAAATAATTTCAATAGTTATTTAATAAATTTTGCATATTGGTGGGTATAGTCTGTTTTCTCTCATTATTGCATCTCTTCTGAGATAAAACGTTTAGTAATTAAAATGGCTTTTAGCACGGGGAAAAAAGGAGATTTAATAGAAGTAGCCCGGAAGAGTTAGGAAATAGTTCCAGATTCTTTTAAAATCCAGACATTAAAAAATTAATTTTAGCTAGTAAAAAGCTTCAACGAGGAAGAAGTAAAATGTATATTAGATAGGGTAATCGATGAAAGAGTTAAAAAGGGAACAAGAAGAAAAAGAAGAAAAAATTAGGCGAGAAGAACTAGAAAAAGAGGAGAGAATTAGGCGAGAAGAACTAGAAAAGAGGAGAAATTAGGCGCGAAGAACTAGAAAAGAGGAAAGAATTAGACGTGAAGAAGAGAACATATTTTGGAAATGAAACGTCTGGAAATCTCTTCAAATGCCACAATTTCGAACAGAGAATCAGTTACAAATAGGACTGAACAAGCTCAAAAAATTCAATTAATGCAAATAACGCCAAAGTATGATGAAAAGAAAGATGAGATGAGTTTATACTTAATAAATTTTGAGCGTAGAGCAGAAATGGCTCATATTCCAAAAAACGAATGGGTAGTTTATCTTGTAAGTGCTTTACCTTCAGAAATATCTAACATGTTAGCTAGAGAACCTCCAGAAAGGGCTGATGATTACGATTATGTGAAGGAACTTATTCTTAAACGATTCAAGTTAAATAGCGAAAAATTAAGACAATTGTTTCTTAAACACCAGAAAACGACAGAAAAATCATGGAGAAATTATGCAAAAGAATTGAATAGTTACTTTACGGAATGGCTTGCGGAATTAGAAATAACGACGTTTGAACAGCTTAAGGAGCTAATGGTAACAGATCAATTGAAACGTCGAGTGCCAATTGAAATTAAAGAACATTTATTGTCTGAATGGCTTAAAATAAATTCTCCGTATGATCTGGCAGAGAAAATAGATGAATATGAAAGCTTAAGAGATAGTTTTAAGACTAAAGATTTTACAAAACTCCCTCGAAATAATTTTGGTTTTCGTCGACAAAACGAAAACCGTGCCTTTAAGTTTAATGAAGTAATTCGAAATAATAAATCTCATGTTCCTAAAAGAGTCGAGAATAAAAATTCAAATTATGCACATGAAGGGAATTTGAAAAACAGCCAACTCGATGTTATGAGTGTGGTTCTTATAGTCATTTGCGGCCTCAGTGTGACAAAATAAAAGAACTTAGAATCAGTAGCATCTAATGAAATTGCTAAAAGTACATTTAATGAGTTGATGGCTCCCTACACTAGTATCAGCACTGTTAATGGAATTCAAATGCCAATCTTAAGAGACACTGGAGCAACTCTTGATTTGATTTGTGGAAAATACGTTAAACCTGATATGTTCACTAAGGAAAGGTTTGGCTAAGAACACCTCTTGATGAAACTTTAGTATGCTTACCTATTGCCGAGGTTGAAATAAATTGTGAATTAGGTCACGTTTTTGACAAAGGCAGCAGTTCTTCGAGATTCTTTGGATCAAGGAAGGTATTTACTAGGTAACAAAACAGCCGCTTTAATTGAAGAAACCAAAAACACGAAGAGGTGAAAGTACATATGATAAATGCTATAGAAACTCGAGCTCAAGAAGCAAGGAAAATAGCACGAATAAAGAGATAATTGTCTCTGATTTAAAATCCTCTAGGTCTTGCCTCAAAACTAAACAAAATGAAGAATTAGAGGAAAATGCAATTTTACCATTAGAAACCGAAGTTGAAGGTCTGGATTTGATAAAGACATCCCCAGAAGAATTCGCTCGTGAACAAAAAGTGTGCGAAGATTTGAAACCTCTTTTGAGCAAGCTAAACGACAATCTTCAAAGACAATAAATATGTTATAATAAATCAAATGTTGTTTTTAATAAAATGGACAATGATGGAACCATAAGAAGATTATTAGTTGTGCCCAAGTTTCGCAACCAGCTAAAGGAATCTGCCATGAGGTAACTGCAGCTCATTTGGGTGTAACTAAAACAAAAGATATGTTGTGTAAAACTTTCTACTGGCCAAACTGCTTTAAAGACATAGAAAATTTTGTTAAATCTTGTGACAAATGTCAACGTGTAGGAAAGCCTCAAGATAAGAAAAAGTCTCCTTTGAAACTGGTTCCAGTAATTCCGGAAATATTTACTAGAATTAATGTTGATGCCTGTGGACCTTTACCTTTAAGCGGCAACCGGTATATTATAACAGCCATTTGCATGTCATCCAAGTATCCAGATGCCATCCCAGTACCAGATATTCGTTCTACTACTGTGGTTGATGCTTTTCTTCAGATATTTAGCCGTATGGGTTTTCCTAGGGAGTTGCAAAGTGATCAAGGAACATCTTTCATGAGTGTCCTGACATCAGAATTTTTAGAAAAATTTGGTATTAAAGTAGTGCATAGTTCTGTACAGCATCCCCAAAGCAATCCTGTTGAAAGATTGCATAGAACTTTAAAGAGAATACTGAAAGTCCTTTGTTTAGAAAGAGGGTACAGATTGGGAGAAAATTTTACCTCAGGCACTTTTTGCGCTTAGAACTTGCATTCATGATAGCACTGGATATTCTCCTGCAGAATTAGTCATGGTCGGAACCTAAGAACTCCCGTAACACTGTATATATGAAAATTTAACTGGTAAAACCATTGAAGAAGATAGTGTGATTGCTTTACGTTTTAATCTTTTAAATAGAATGAAAAGATGTCAAGAATTAGCTGTGCAAAATATATGACAGATGCTAAAGAAAAACAGAAACTTTGGTATGACCGTAAGGCTACGAAAAGAGAATATAAAGAAAATGATCTTGTGTTAGTCGTTGCCCCTTCTAGGTCAAGTAAATTTTCTGTTCATTGGATAGGTCCAGGAAAAGTAGTAAAACGACTATCGGAAACAAATTATATAATACAATTTCCCGATAAAGAAAAATTACATGTATACCATGTAAATATGTTAAAACCCTATTTTCAGCGTCCAGAAGATGTTAATTTAATTTTTACCTCTAATTCTGATAATGAAGATATTGATTCTGAGAATGAAGATATCCCAAGTTTTGAAATTAATTCATCCACCCTTTTAGAGACTTTCCCTGAAAGCTGTTTTAATGAAAAATTAGAGGATGAGCAGAAGAAGCAATTGAGTAGACTTTTGATTCAATTTATTGATATTTGTTCAAATGAACCGGGTTGTACTGAACTAGCTGAACTGGACATCGAGTTGGAATCTGATAAACCTATTATAGCTAAACTATATCGAATGTCCCCACGACAGACAGAAATCTTGAAATCGGAAGTAGACAAGATGTTGAAATTGAAGGTGGTGGAACCAGGTGAATCCGATTACACATCACCTTTAATATTAGTTGAAGCTCCTAGAAAAGAACCTCGTCCGTGCATTGATTATCGCCGGTTAAATGAGGTTACCAGAACACAATATTATCCATTGCCAAATATTGAAGAGCGCGTTGAATCTGTTTCGAAAGCGAATTTCATATCTCTATTAGACTTAACACGAGGTTATTGGCAAATACCTTTGAGTCCGAAGGCTCAAAGATATGCTGCATTTACTACGACATTTGGTGTTTATAAACCTTTGAGAATGGCATTCGGTTTGAAGAATGCCCCTTATTATTTCAGTAAGTTAATGGCTGAGATATTAAAAAATTGCGAACATTTTGCTGTATCTTATTTAGATGACATAGCTATATATTCATTTACTTGGTCTGATCACATCCAACATCTTAAATGTGTTCTAGAGAAGATTCGATTTGCGAAATTGACTGTAAAACCCTTAAAGTGCAAATTCGCTCAACTTCGTGTTAAATATTTGGGACACTTTGTAGGACAAGGTCAAAGAACACCAGGTGATATTAAAGTGAAAGCTGTTACCGATTTCGAACGTCCCTCAAGCAAAACCGAAGTACGTGCTTTCCTAGGTCTTGTTGGATACTATCGTAAGTATATACCAGACTTTTCGGTAGTTGCTGCGCCTTTAACTGACTTACTAAAAGGGAAATCCAAGAAGGGAACTGTAATATGGAATAATAACTGTGAAAAGGCATTCATAGAATTAAAGAATGCTTTAATAAAGCCTGTACTTTACAGTCCAGACTTTCAAAAACCATTTATTATTCAATGTGATGCCTCAAACTTAGGAATAGGAGTAGTTTTATCTCAGAGAGATCAAAAACTAAATGAACACCCTATCCTGTTTCTGAGTAGAAAATTTTCAAAGTTTGAAAAAATTATAGTACTATAGAAAAGGAATGTGCAGCAATAATTTTTGCTGTTACTAAATTAAAATATTATTTAGATAGTCAGTATAAATTTGTTATAGAAACTGATCACAACCCTTTAGTTTGGTTAAAACATCATACAGGATCTAATCCCAGACTTTTAAAATGCGCTTTGGTTCTTCAAAGCCTAAATTTCGATATTGTTCACAAAAGGGCAAAATTACATCAGAATGCTGATAGTCTCAGTAGAATGCTGAATAACCAAACATAATTATTTTCTTTTTATTACTCAGATATTAATTTTTAAAAAAAAAAAATATTTTCTATTAATACAAATTTTAATTGTTTCATAATTTTTGAAAAAAAAATTATATTGTTTTTTATAATATTAATGTGTATATTTGTAAATTTATCTATTGTTGCAGATTCTGTTGTATTACATAATTATTTTGTGCTCTTTTGATATATTTTTATATTATATAATGCCATATATTTTGTGTATCAGCCAGAGTCCGATTGATCAGGGCTATCTGTAATACTAAATTTTGCTTTTTGTTGCTTGTGTGTGTGTTTTTTTCTTTTTCATTGCAGTTTTATTTCCGAACAAAAAAAAAAAAAAAAAGAAAAAAACTCCGGGGAAGGAAGGAATAATTTAGTCTGTAACGTCTCCTACTCAGCGCTTTCGATTTCCAGAGCCTTTGATGGGGAGGGTGAGTAGGAGACGATTGGTGCGAGCAGGCTGGAAGAAGCTGCGTTTTTCAGTTTTGGAAATTGATTTGACTCTTTGGTACGCTACGCAAGCGCGAGAGTTTTATGAACCCAAATATGACTCCTTGTAAATTTTTTGTTAATTAAATGTTTTGTTTCTAACTTTGGAGTCGTTAGTTTGTTTCATAACACTATATTTGCAAAGCTGCTTTCACAAAGATGTGTTTAGAGAGAGCAAAGAGTAAGGGGTATGCCCACCCCAAGTTTGAATGCATTGGAGGCATCAACTTTCCATGCTTTCAATAAAGTTGCCGGATACCGAAATGGAAAGCGAAGACCAGAGACATGGAGTAAGCAGATTTCCAGGTCTTGGAAGAGAACTTAAAGCAGCAACCTGTCTACCAAGATTTTTCCATGAGATTTAGGTCTACAGATCGAGCTGGACATTCCTTTAATCCAAACCAAAAACCTCAAAAAAGTTCCTCAACATCTCTGTTCTTTTTTTATCAAAAAATGTGATAGTTACTGTTTTTGCATAAATTTACGTTAAATTGAGTTTTCATAAATAGTCTGGTTTTCTTAATTTAGTTTCGCATAAATTAAGTTTTTTTTTATCATTTTTATAATCCATAAATTTCATTGTTAGTTTCATATTTTTTATACGTTGAGTTTCGAAAAACATGTTGTTCCTTAACTTTTGAAGGCCAATGTATATTTAAAAAGACTGATGAACTCTGGATCAAAGCGTTAAGTGCAGATCGGACTGAGATTAGTTAGTATGTCAGCCATGTATTTCTTGGCATCACGTTAACATCATGAGTGGTTTCCTACCCTCATTAGACTTTTGTTGAAGTTGGTCATCAAATTCACCATACCTTCAGAAATTTTATTAAATGTACGGTCGAAAGAAGGTTATGCTGATCTTGGTATATGATTACGAGATTGTCGTTCTGACGAGGACAAATTGTCAAAGTAAACAAATATTGCAGATTTTCACAGCATTATTTGTGCCAGATTATACAGTAAACATCCGCTAAAGGGTTCTTTAAATTATATATAGAAATATATTTAATAACATTAGTTTAAGAAACAAATGCTATTTAAAAATTAAGAACTTTAGACTTCGCAAATAGCTGAAGTTATTCATTATTCAAATTCTGTTTAATAATATTTATATATGTAAGAAATGAATATATTTATAAATAAAAATATCAAGTTATTATAAAATGGAAAATATACATACTTTTCAGATTTCATCTAATGATATAATAAAAATCCTTTTCCGCAGACACACACAAGTTCAAAATCGCAATAAAATTTAAGAATTTTTAAATTAACTAAAGAATTTTCTTATAAAAATTTTTATTATAATACTAATGCAAAAATTACTCTTAGTACAAAATGGAACACAAGCGTTTAACACATCTAATAATATATTCATGAGAAAATACAAGAGACGAAATATTAATCCAACTTTAATCTTCTAATGAAATAAAGTTCGGTAGTTTTTATTACAATGAAAAGAAAACTTAACATTTGAATGTAATTCTAGCCTTGTTAAAAATCATAGGAAGAAAATTCTAACCTTTATCTCAAGCGTGAAATACATAATTAACTATAACAACTAGGGCCTGACTTAGCCTAACTGGGTTCCGGCGCAAAATCTTTTTTGGGGGTTACCTTTGTTTCACATCAACAAACTTTCTATTTGATTTAGCAAACGATTATATTCGATTGACAACGTAAAATTAACTTTCAATTTGATTTGAGAGCCCTCTGATGAGAGGGCCCGGAACAACTGCTCCGTGTCCCTTGCTTTAGTCAGGTTCTGATAATGACGTCAAATACCACGAAATAAATTTCATACATCAAAAACATATTTGAAAATGCAAATTATAAATATCATTAATTAAAAATTACCCACCCATTCACACACACACACACGAAGCACTATTGCAATTTCCCAACATCAAAAAAGTTTCCCTTTCCCCAATATCAACCTATATTTCGCAACTAAATATTTTCAGTAAATTTTTATAACAATAAAAAATTACCAAATTTTAGTTACCCAACTTAGATGTGGTTTGCCCTGAGTGATTCGTGACCATTATGTTCACTTTAATGAATTAATTTATTTAGTACTATGTTTATTTCTGATACGGTTTTTATTACCGTTTTTATTTTAAAGCACAATATAAGGTAAGTTATCGTATTATTCGTATATATTCGTAAATATAAATGGCTAAAGTTCAGGATAAAATTTTGATATCTTGTAATTTGTACATTAAATAATATGCACAGCATTCCGTTGAAGAATAAGAAACATTATAGACACCTGTTGATTCAATGAGCTTCAGGCTTAAGGGAAAAATTAATTTAAAAAAATTCAGAAGGAATCCATTTCTTGTTTCATGGGATTTGGATTTAAAAGATTAAAGTTTGTTATGAATATTTTAAATCTTATTGCATTTGTCCAGAGTGGTATAATATTGGAAATGACATGGTCATCAATCACTAATAGGATTCATGGAACAATTAGAGGTCTTGCTGGACATAGTCTTTCACATGTTACAAAAATTAAGTTAACCAAACACTCTGAAGCTGTTTCCAATAATTAAGCAACTTCTTACCTGTCATACTTAGCAATATTTGGGTCCAAAAAGTACTCTTTGTAAAATCTCATGGAAGAGTCGATATTGTTGTTGATCCAATAGATCATAACATGTGTGAGAAGTTCATCCAGAGAAAATTTTTCCGTCAAGCTTCCATCCGTTGTTGCTCAAGTTAGTCCAAGCTGAGAATTTTTCCAAAATTTAAGCAGCCAAACCTACTGGACTATCTGCAAGACCACTAGCTGAAAATCGAAATTCCCGCTTTAAAAAATATTATTTCAATTTTAATTCTTATTTGTAGTACCTAATGATTCCTATAGCAGTATACAATATAGCCCTTATAGCAGTAAGATATCTATAACAGTATTTGCAGTATATAATGACACCTATAAAGGAAACGTTAGAAACTTTATAGTCTAAGAAAGAATTTTTAGCTTAAATCCAGAATTTCATTCTCTTTCCGAAGTTTTCCACAAAAGATGGCAAATTCGTTGAAGAAAAATTACGAGAAACGTTTGAAAAATGAAAAAATTATTGAAGATTGCATGGATTCTAGAAATATTTCCCTGCAAAATACAATAGGATAAGTTAAATCAAGTAGATATTGGAATAAGGTGAAGATATTTATTAGAACACTGGCCTGTAGCTCAATTGTTAGTAGGTTTAACATATTGTTACAAATTTATAAATAATTATTGTATATGTCTTAAAATACCTCAGACAGATCGGAAATACTCATATTTTGGGCAAAAATTGCGGTATTTAGACACGTTATACGTTAAAAGTGGGTTTTCTAATAATTTGGTGACTTGGTGATGTTTTGGCGAGAAAACTTGGCGACAGTTGGCGATATTTTTGGTGATTTGGCGAGAAATAGGTATTTCTGGAAACATCCATCACCTAAGCTCTAGGACCAATATTTAGCGAGATAGCCTAGAAGATTCTAGAGCCTTGGCGAAATAAATAGATTTTCCAAGTCAGGAAAATAAGTACCACAGCCCGACATAGATAGTTTTGTGAAGACAGTCAGTGAGTGAAGACGATTAGTCGTGACTGCTAGTTTAGAGAAGCTGTTCTCTGCCTGAGGTATTTGAGACCTGTGATTGGAAGCTGCTACTTATTTTATCTGATGAATTGTAGCTGCATAATAGTGATTGTTACAGCTGGTATAGAGAAATTTTTTTTACGAATAAAAGTCTTTTGTTTATTGAGTGGTTGCTTTCTTCAACTCTCAATCCATACCAATTCCGAAGCTCGGTACAATATACATAAGGATGGATGCTTGTTATATTTCGTTTTCACTTTAAGCAGTATTATTGGTTCATTGTACGAAAAATAGTGCAAAAAAATCAAATTAAGAAGTCTAATAAATGATAGATACATTTCTTAAATGTCATTTGCTATGCATGGATACTGCATCATTTTCGTGTTGATCACATCGAGGTGTTATGTTCAACCTTTCTCAATAAACAAAAGTCCCGGCTTAATTTTTATACAAATTACAGTCCAAAGTGATAACTACTACCGTTTTTATTTATATAGGCTTATAAATTTCCTTTCATTTTGCTTATTATTAATCTCAAGCAGCTAGATAAAAATTTCCCGTTTGAAACAAGTTTTTAAACCTAATTTCAGGTTCTTTATGAAAGCTGTGGTGATAACCCAAATACCTTGATATTTTGTTCTACATTTGCTAAATAATAAAATACTTGAAGTATGGCCTTAAAGCTTAGAGATGTACTTTAAGTTCTTCAATTTATAAGCTTTAAAATCAGCTTTCATAAATGCCAAGCATCCTATCGTGTAGTTATATTTAATATCTCCTGTATATAACAACGCAAATAATTTCTGGATTGTACTAAAGAGTTGAAAACCACGTAACGATTAGTCTAATAGTTTTAGGCTATAGTAAGACATTTATTTGCATATCTCTGACTTATTTTCGAACTTTTACGAGAGCAGAAATTCAAAAAATTCCCCAACACTGAACCCACAACTATTAGCAGAAACTCATCTACATAAAATACCGTGGTCCTTTACTAGGCCCTAGATATGTTTCTATAAACAGTTTGATTTTGCGTAACAGATGGCTTAATAATTGTAAACATTAGTAAGGCATTCGAAGAGTGATGAACATTTACCATGTTCGTGTGGACTTTCCATAAATAATAGTCCCAAAAAGTTTCGGAAAACACTCACTCTGGGATCATTGTCACCTAGAGTAGAACTCTTCAGAACAAAATGTCTCACACCATTGGCGCCAACCTCTAAAATGGTGCCGGATCAGAGCGATGTGGATGACCGAATGGCACAGCATCGTCTAGATGAGTTATGCTTCTGTTTTTTTCAGTGATAGTCACCGCGTACGAGGGTGGCATTGACGTGGAGACAACTTCAATCTTACAGCAATTGTGTAACGCCCGACAGCGCCATTGCATACGATTCCAGATCCCTTCCAGTTCGTATTCACGACACTATGACAACCCAACGTTAAGTGGATCATGTGTTATGGCAGGTGACACTTCCCTACTTGCATCAGCCAACATGCCCTGAAATGTATACAGCTGTTTACCTGGTAACCATGCTTATCAGATCTTTCACCAATCGAACACGTTTGGGATATGAATGAAAGCCATTTGCATACACTTCCACTACCTCCTTCAGAAGACGCAAATGGTTCACAAGGAATGGAAAGTCATTCTTCAAGCCACCGTCCATATTCTCATTGACTCTGCATTAGACGTGTTCTTCGTCCACAGTGATCCTAAAACCTACTGACCCGACCCTGTTCTCGCTCTGTGTGTTATGCAAATCATTTCGAAATACAGATCACTTATTGTTCGTTGCTGTCACTCTCTGTTTGCCAAGCTTCTTTACTTTCTACCAAATCTTTCTTGGTGTTGCGCTTTCAATGTCGGACAAGGTAGATTATTATTACTTAATGTTTACAGATTCAGTTTTAACTTTGCTGAGAATCTCATTGAAAATCAGTAAATTATGTGACAGCATCACATGAAAATTTACCCAGTATTAAGTGGTTTTCTCGAGTAACCACAATAAATCACCAAATCAGATGAAAAACGCCCAAAAGTAGCAAAACAAAAGACTAATTAAGTAATTTTAATTTTGGTTTCTATTTGCAAAGTTTGACGTATTGCGTGTTATCGTAATATTATTTTTTTTTTAATTTTAGCATTTTAGAATAATATTAGAAATTTGTTACTTATCCATCATTGAGAAAGATCCCAAGAAAAAGATTAATTACCAAGCAATTGATTATATGTAAATGGACACGAAGGGAACTGTGTGCGGGTGCAAGTGTGTGAAGAATTTTGCTCTTCACATTGTGATTGGAATGTAACAATACTGACAAAGTAAAAGATTTACCTGCTAAAAAACCTGTGGAGATTGAAATTATCGCAGGCTTTCTCCTGGTGGGGTGTAATCACTATAGTGTGACTTAATCATTTGATATGACTAAAAATTTGGAAGTGATTAATTGCATTTAGTGACTTCAGTTGGTGAAACGATGCACTTGTAAATGCTACAATTATCTAAGCTCATCTTAAACAGAACAACAAAAAAAATTATGTCATATTAAAGTTATCCAAAATATTTTTATAAGAAATGCATCATTGAATAATGACAGTCGTTGATAGATAATGTTAAAAATTTTCATTACAGAATTATACTCCATTAGTGTTAATGATAGACACACCGTGTGTGTAAGAGAGAGTATTTATTATTAACATTTAAGAATATCATAAAAATGGCTTTATTTGTGGTACCAAGTGACATTGCGGTACAAAAAACATACATTTTTTTATCACAAAATCGTAAATAATTAAACAATGCAGTAGCTTTTTTACATGGATGCGAAATACACAGCTGGCCATCCAGAAAGATCATAAATATCACAGAAAATTTTATTTGATTGTTAATACAGATCAAATAATTAAAGTTATTACCTCTTGTGAAGGGTGATGATGACAAAATCAGTAATTTGTGTAGCCACCATTTTTTACTATAATCGCTGCCACTTTTCTCGGCATGGAACCAAAGAGGCTTTAGATGCATATTTGAGTGTATAGCAGTCTAAGCAGCTTCCACATGACAATAATATTGATTCGATGTAGTGACGTATAGTATATCCCTGGCCAGCTCTTATGCAATCGTGAATCGCACGTTTTTCATTGGTAGTAGATCTGCAGATAAAGAAGAGCGTGGAAGCCATTCCATCTGATGGGTAAAGAACTTTTAAACTTTGCGTGTCACATCAGATCACGCTTTATCTTGTTGATATATATGTGATGGCAAGCTCTGAAATTATGTCTGAACCATGAACTCCTTAACCTCAGAGATGTAGAGCTGACTTTTTAGAGAACTGGCAATACATAGTTCAAGAATATGAAAAGGAAATCTTGTATCAACCCCAAATTATGTTACTGTATGAAAGACTATTATAGTTCAGCAGTCTCTCTAGAGCTACAAATCCGAGATGAAGGAGCCAGTTGTCTTTCCTTACCTTCTGGGCTTTCCCACAGCCATATTTCAATAAGATAATGCGTGATCACAAGTGATACGCATTGTCCAAGGATTCTGTGTCAATCCCCAAATTGAATTGCTTCCCTAGCCGGCTCGCTGTCCTTATCTTTCGCCGATAGAAAACATGAGGTCAATCTAGTCGCTCAATGATTGACTCGAACATTCCCAGCTACCACAACAGATTAACTTTGGCAATGTGTGGAAGCTGCTTGGTCTGCTTTTCCCCAAGAACACATCCAAAGTCTCCTTGTATCAATGACGAGACATGTAGCAGAGGTGATCTCCAAAAATGGAGGCTGCTCTGGTTACTGATTTTGGCAGGAACAACACTTCACAGAAATCTGTAAATGTAATCATTTGATACTTGGTCAACATGTTATCTGCAAAATAAATTTTGTTGTAATTTCTCTTGTCTTTCTTGGTGTTGCAATTTGGGTGGCCAGTAGTGTAAATCAAACGGTCTAAAATGCGTGTAATCTCCCAATTCTCAACATTCTTGATGATTTGTTGTATTATTGCTATTAATTCATAAGTTCAAAGGGTCTTTTTAAAAGAAAGCAGTAAGCATCTCGAATCCAAGGATGGATTAACCAATCTAGAATCCTACTTGAATATATCTAAGAACTTGATAAATGGAATCGGAAATTATCAGGATTCTCTGCTGAAGTTTTCAGTGATGTAATCAACATTACAAAGAACTTTTCTGAAGTCTCCCGTGACAATAACTCCCTCCAATTTGCTTGTGCCTGTCTGTGACCATAGAAACGGGGTTGCCGTTACCCATTACGTTTTATTTTCGACAGGAAAAGTCAAAATGAAGGTGAAAGCCTTGGCTTACTGAACGACATGAAAATAACATGAAGTATCAGCCTAAATATCACCACTTCATAACGTTATTAACTCCATTAAAAACGGGTAATAGTTGTTACTAAAGCAACCATCACAAACCAGACTACTTCGTGGGAACTATTCTTGTGGTTGACAGACAATACTTTTTTTCACTGAAGAATAAACTCAAAATGATTTAATGTGAAATGATTTATGAAGGAATGTTGTGAAAATATTAGAATTCTCAAGATAAATTAGACTAAAATCAATGTCAAGCAATAATGTTATTCAGATTTTGTGAAACCAGGTTCAACGCGGTATGTTCAATATATTGTACAACTAGTATATACTGTAAAAATTAAAATCATTTTATATCTGCGAATAAAAATAGTAACAGTAGAGAGAATATTTCAAAGGAAATGTTTTGCCATAGATGTAGTATATATAAAGATGTAAAAATCAAAGTAACTTTATAATCGTCGATTTTTTTTACCCATTGAGAACCGTCACCATAATACATTTTTCTTTATAGTTTAATTCACCATTATCTTCAGCTTAAAAACTATGATACTTTAGTATAAATTCTCAAAACATTTTTATTCACTAACTGCATTTTAATTTCAGTCTTCAAAGATTAAGATTTCTCCTTTTTGAAAAGTGTGTAATATAATACCCTTTTGGTGGATTTTCATCGTTCATAACTGGAATTTTATTAAACTTGTTTAATTTTGTGTTATAAATATCCATTAATACCGACAAAATTGGCAAACACATAAATGAACTCTCTCTTAAAGAGAAGAATATATAAATGTGATACACACCAGTAATAGCTATAAAAATTGAACTTATATATATATATATATATATATATATATATATATATATATATATATATATATATATATATATAAGAAAGTATCAAAAAGTATCAAAGGCGAATGACGAAATGGAAACGCAGTGTCAGGCAGTAAATTAAAATTTGAATATATTTTACATAAAAATATGCTTAAAGCATATTAATCATATTTAAAATTATGATATCGATACCAAATTTATTACTATACAAACGCTTTTTGTAATAATAATTTTTTTAATTTCTTAAGTATTTAGAAAATTAAAAAAAAATCTAAATGGGGTAATTTATAATTGTAGAATCAAATGCACTAAAAACTTTAATTATCATGCTGATACTCTTCATATTTGCTCTGTACATTTAATGAAAAATTGTTCCCTACTTGAGAATTTCGTTTAGTAAATACGTCTATTTCTTACTCAGTCTCTCAATATGTCTATTTCTTACATCTTCTTATACTTATTCTGTTGGACTACTCAACCATCTGCACGATTAAAACGATATTTTCATTAATTCAAGGTATTATTTATTTTTTTGAATAATTATTCGCATCATGCTATTTTTCATTTTCTTTCACTGGATGTATGTAGCCTTTTATACTTGAAGAAACATTTAATCAATAAAGTGAATGCAACAATTAATTAGTTCCCTTCATAATATCGCCAATAATGAGAGAAATGCATATTGGCGATATTATGATACGAACTATATAACATTTCAGAAAAGACAGAGATAAGACTTTTAATAATAAAGACTTACCCACCCGTCCGGATTGGCGAGTGGGAATTGAAGAAGTCTTTCCTCACCAAAACATGAAGCGTGAGATTGTACTAAGCGTCGAATAGAAATCATGTATTATACTTCTGATTTCCATTTCATTGAGATGAAGTGTAAACCAGAAGCATAATTCTTCTGAATTTGTTTGCAAGGTTGTAAGCGAAACAATATTTTTTTTTTTTAAAAAAAAAAGTTTTTTTTTGTCAAAGAAATCAATAACTAACTATATATATATTATTTACGAACTTGAAAATTAGATAGTAATACTTTTACCCATCCATTATACTGATTTTCCACGTTTTATCCTTATTTTTTATGCTTAATAATTACAGCAAAATTTAAATTTTTTTTTCCATTTAAGTTTATTTTTGAGTTTGTGAATACATTTATCACATCAGTATTGATAGATGAATATTAGTAGTATCAATCGTGTTCAATTCACGAAACGACAGGAATTATTAGTGTTAAAGAATATATGAAATTTAATAATGCCTGAGGAAAACCAAGAATTCTGCCATATTAGGCTCAAAGTCGCTTTTTTCTTAAAATTTTGACAACGTAATATTATTTTGGCTGACTTATTTTTTGAAATTTTGGGAGGGAGAATTTTGTGAGGCAAAATTTTTAAGTATTCCTTAAAACTTTTGCCTTCTGTAGAAGGGGGAGCTCATATTAGATTATATGAGTATATATATTAGACCAGTGTTTCTCAACCGCCGGTTAGCAAGAAATATTTGCCGGTCCACGAAATGTCACGAAAATGCAAAGCGTCATCGCCCAACAACCGATATTAAAGCAGCATCTACATCCCAATAACAACAGTTTACTTGTTTAGAAAATAATATGATCGATGATGAAAAATATAACAAATTAGCAACTACACCCTTCATAAATTGCCATGGGGTACACTTAGTACACCAGCTAGTGTGCCCCTTGCTGACTTCAGTATCCCTGATTACTTGAATGCCGAATATCTATCGTAATTATTTATAAAATTATTTTCATTTTCTTATTATTCTCAAAAAATTATTTTTGTTTTTAGGATTTATTTACGTGAAAAATTGTGACAATAGGTCGAATTATGAAACTTACCGCTTCTTGGAGTAACTCCAGTTGAGAAACACTGTGTTAGATTATATTGTTACAACGTTTGTAAATATGTATATATATATATATATACATACATACATATATATATATATATATATATATATATATATATATATATATATATATATATATATATATATATATATATATATATATATATATATATATATATATATATATATATATATATATATATATATATATATATATATATATATATATATATATATATATATATATATATATATAATGTATATATATATATATAATGTATATATATATATACATAATGTGTGTGTGTGTATATATATTTATTTATTTATTTATATATATATTATATTCGTCTTGAGATATCTCTGACAGAACCGAGCTCAGATTCTAGGACAAAAATCGAGAGATACAGGCTTACGTTAAAAACGCTTATCCAGTAATTTGGCAAGATTCTGGGAGACCACTCGGCGAGAAATGAATAGTTCAGGAAATTTAAACCACCTAAGCTCTAAGGCCGTTATCGAGCGAGATGGTCTGGAATCTTCCAGAACTTTGGAGAAAGACCTAGGCTTTCACGCCTAGTTGGCAATAAATAACCACCGTTCCATGGACCCAGTCAGTTTTTGCGTTCCCAGCGACAGTGATAAGCTAGTGGATACGAGCTGTCTGTCTTAGGTAATTTAAAGACCTCTGTTTTGGGGAGCTGTTTACCGTTGAATCAGTTGAATTTATACTGCATAATTGTGATTCGTTAATGCTGTAGCTGCTGGGTTTTTCCGGCATCTTTTAGAAAGTTTTACAAATAAAAATCCCGTGATTGTTAAGAGTTTATTTTAGCTACTTTTAATTAACATAAAACCAAAAATTCGGAACAATATGATGATGATATCACTCATTTATTATATTATATGAAAGACAGTTCAGAGAATTGTTGAAGTACTCTTTCTGCAAGGAAATATTTACAGATTTTTCCTACTGTCGGATCCTATTTACGTTAATCGGGGAAGTCAAAGTTGTTGCACCAGCATGCTTCCCTATACCTAGCTCTAAGTTGGGCTGTACCAGTTATATAGAAGCAGCCGAGGAGTGTATTCATGATTTTGAAGCAGGGACCAAACTGAAGACCCCAATACTTGGCCTTCCACCCACAGAGGAATCATTTCACTATGACAATACTGTAACCATGCCCAGTTTTAACATACCCTAGTAACCTTTAGCGAACACGACGGATCTTCAGGATTCGAATTTGAATTCACTACCTTCTGAAAAGGAGCATGACGGCCTAACCATCCAGGCCCTCCATTGGTATTCCAAACCTATTAATTTTAATGCAAAGTTTGAGGTTTGCTTGCACAGCTATATAAGTTCGATTCTATAGTGAAGCCATGGAGACCCAGTAGCACAATAGATTGCTTGCTTCCCATAAAATCAGCAAATTGAAGCATCATTTGCTGCGGTGAGTGATTGGAAGGGTGACCATATTCCTTTCTCACAAGAGCTCTGGAGATCGTCACTTGATCATGTTTCAAAATTCCGATAGTGATATCACTATCATAATTTTAAGCGAGTATTTAAACCTGTTAACCAGGAGGAACAGCCCGAGGTTCGTCAACAAATCTTTGTATATATGTTCGACAAATTGCAAAAAAAAAATAAATAAATAAATAAAATAAAATACCAGAACGGGGAAGCTTTTCTGAAATATTTACACTGTTGTGAAACATCATCAATTGCGTGATTCAGTTTCAAAATCTAGTAATTTTACCATTTCATCTGTTTTCTAGGATCTCAGGATCAAATGCAGATAAATATTAATCTTGTTTCACCTTACCTGCTTTACAGAAAGCAAGACTTAAAAGAAACTACTGGGGGCATTTTGGAATAATTATATTGCAATTAGAAATTAATTTCTTTATTTTTATGATATATTGATAATATAATGTATGCATATTGGTTTACAGGAAGAATTGTATATTAAACATTTCTCTCATCGAAATTCTTAATCCTTTCATTTCATGTACCTCACAAGTTGTTTCCTTTATTTTCGTTAAACACTGGATCAAGTTATGAAAATAATTTATTATATACTGTTTTAAGATAAACCACATTTTAATAAAATAATAAAGATTGTTAAATTTAATTATTATCAATATTTTTGGTACTAATTGTGACCTAATAATCAGCTAGTTTAAAGAAATTAGTTTTGAAAGAAATTATAATACTCAGTTAATGTCGATTTCACTCTATCGCTGCGTTCTTCCCGCTCTATATCATGCAACCAAAACATGAAATTCCGATTTCATTGTTATCTTGCTGTTATAGGTATGAAAGTCAGTATTTAAATATGTGGCAGTTAAAAATCATTTGCTTTCCGCTTAGACGATTCACTTTAATACTTAAAGAGTTGAATAATATTTTGCACGTCAGAATGCATTGCATGTTATGCATCACTTTCCTCATTAAGATTATTTACCGAACTGCACAAAGTTGTCTTCCGGTAAGGTTAGCTTTTTCACTACACTTGACAATATATATATATATATATATATATATATATATATATATATATATATATATATATATATATATACAACTGGAGATTAAAATTGCTACACCAGAAAGAAATGCAGATAACAAAATGATATTTATTGGATAAATATATTATACTAGAAATAACAAGTGATTAAATTTTCAAAAAATTTGGCTGGATATATATATATATATATATAGCTCCTGAGAAATCACTACCCAGAATAACCACCTCTGGCAGTAATAACAGCAGTTATACACGCCTGGGCATTGAGTCAAACAGAGATTGGATTGCATGTACAGATACAGATGCCCATGCAGCTTCGACACGATGCCACATTTCATCAACCGTAGTGACTGGCGTTTGCTGACGAGCCAGTCGCTCGGCAATCATTGACCAGACGTTTTCTATTGGTGAAAAATAAGGAGAACGTGCTGGCCAGGGCAACAGCCGAACATGTTCAGTATCAAGGAATGTCCGTACAATACCGGCAACATGCGGTCGGGCATTATCCTGCTGAAACGTAGGGTTTCGCAGGGCTCGAATGAGGGGTAGAGCCACGGGTCGTAACACACCAGAAATGTAACGTGTGTAACGTGTACTGTTCAAAGCACCGTCAATGCGAACAAGGGGTGACCGAGACGTGTATCCAATGGCACCCCATACCATCACGCCAGATGATGGGCCAGTATGACGATGACGAATGCACGCTGCCAGTGTGCGTTCACCACGATGCCGCCAAACACGGATGCGACCATCATGATGCTGTACACAGAACCTTGATTCATCTGAAAAGATGACGTCTCACCATTCGTGCGCCCAGGTTCGTCATTGATCACACCATTGAAGGCGCTCTTGTCTATGACGCAATGTCAAGGGAAGCCACAGCCATGGTCTCCGAGCTGAGAGTCCATGCTGCTGCAAACGTTTACGAACTGTTCGTGCAGACACTTGTTGTCTTCCAAACGACCCCGTTTCTTGACTCACGGCTCGTGACGTGGTTGCACGATCCATTACGGCCATGCGGATAATATGCCTGTCTTCTCGGCTGCTAATGATAGGTGGCCGTTGAGATCCCGCATGGCGTTCCGTATTACAGTCCTGAACCCATCGATTCCAAATTCTGCTAACAGTCATTGAATCTCGACCGTCGCGTGCAGCAATACTGTGATAAGATAAACCGCAATCCCGGTAAGCTACAATTCAACCTTTATCAAAGTCAGAAACGTGCTGGTACGCATTTCTCCTTCTTACGCGAGGCATCACATTTATACACAATGTAGGTGTCGCTACTGGCGCTTGCTTAGTCTGAATGCGCTGAAAAGCTCATCATTTGCATATCACAGCACCTTCCTTCCTTTCGTATAAACTTCACGCCTGTAGCATGTCGCCTTCTTGGTGTAGCAATTTTAATGGCCAGTAGTGTGTGTGTGTGTATATATATATATATATATATATATATACAGGATGTTTCAACTAAACGTTTCAGAGCTTCTAAGATTCTAAGAGGGGTTGGGTACATCCTGACGAACCAAAATCATACACCAAAGGGTGGTCAGAAATGCTTTCCTGACGCGGTAGGTGATGTGGTGCGAAAATTCCAAGCTTTCGTACAGCGAATCTTCATTTCGCACAAGAACGCCAAGTTAGTAGGAGGGATGAATCCAAGAACGCAGAGTTAGTCAATGTGCATTTGGCGTACGGTGCTGCAAATTGTAATGGGCCAGTCGCACAGTGCTTGTATGCGGAACGATATCCAATGAGGCTTATTCCCAGTCATAATTTATTTGTAAGACTGCACCAGAGGTTAGCTGAGACTGGCTAATTTGAAAGAGCTGACAGGGTAAGAACAGCACGGATGCAAGCCGTCGAACAGAATGTGCTGTAACATGTACAGGGGATTCCAAGAACGAGTACACGAATTCTACCAAACCCAGTCGGGGTTTCCCATTGCAGCGTCTGGAGGATTCTCCGAGAATAAGACATGCATCCGTTTCACGTCCAGAGTGCCCAGGCACAGCAACCGGAAGATAACGCACCTCGCACTGCTTTCGCACAACGGTATGTTGGAAAATGTGCTACAAATACGACTTTTCCTGCTGAAGTGTTGTTTTCCGATGAGGCATCTTTCATAAAGGAAAGAATTTTCAACTCACATAACGTCCTTATCTTGGCGGTTGAGAATCCGCATGCAATACGACGTCGTGCAGCACAGATTCGATTTTCCATTAATGTATGGGTCGGTATTATGGGAGATCACCGCATTGGACCTTACCTGTCACCTAACCGGAGATAACTGTTTGCTCTTTCTGAAGCAAGTATTGCCACACCTTTTGAGAGATAAACATATTTCTACGTCGACGCAACAGACAATGAGGTTCCAACACGATGGAGCCCCTGCTTATTATAGCGGAACTGCACGTAACTACCTGGATGTTACATTTGATCAACAGTGGATCGGACGTGGTGGTCCCGCACATATACCTTCTATCATATCACCCGACCTATCATATCTGGATTTTTATATCTGGGGTCATATGAAATGGCTCGTTTATGATATTCCTGTTGACAATCCTGAGGAGATGATTGTAAGAATCGCAGTAGCTGCCGAAGAAATTCCAGAATGTTCGGATGTCAATTGCTTCGGAGATGTGAGGCGTGCATTGTAGCCCATGGAAGAAATTTCTAACACTTACTTGAATCAAATTATTTTTTGCTTCTTTTCATGTTTCATTAAACCGATTTCTCACTTACGGTTTCTTTTGTTTGTGGTGTTTCTGTGTACACCACTGCTTCAGGAAAGCATTGCAATATGATTTTGAGTTGTCAGGATGTACCCTACCCCTCTTAGAAGTTCTGAAACGTTTAACTGAAATGCCCATATATATATATATATATATATATATATATATATATATATATATATATATATATATATATATATATATATATATATATATATATATATATATATATAAGAAATATACTTTATAAGAATAAAAAGACAAAATTTTTACGTGGCTTTTACATTAAAAAATTTTTTACATTTAAAATGCTTAATAAAATTGCTTACTTCATATTTTGATACTTTAATGTTCAATAACAATACATAATTGGGTGAAATTCTATGAGGCAGTGCGGATTTGGCGCGATTTCTGTGCATCTATTTTAGCACCAATAGCTGCACAGTTATCTTGCTAATCTAAATTACGTCACTATGCGCAATATCCGGTTTCCAAATCCCCATAGCACTCAAACATAAACATCTCAATCTCGCTCTATTTCAAACATCAAAATTTCGAATACTTCATAATAATTACTTTCTACCGAAATATTAAAAGAACTAGCTTTTAAAACAACTTAAAATACTTAAATTTCAAACATAAATGGAAAATGATGCTAAAGTTGCTAAATTCCAAATAAATTTTGCGAATGCTGACAACAAGTTAAAAGTAAAATACATCATAAAAACGCAAGAAAAAAAATTCTGACACAATAAATCAATTTAACGCGTTTTACAGCTGCACTAGCTCTTAGGACTTGATACACAACTGGGTTAATTTACAACAGATGATGAAATGTTCAACAAAAATTGAATTAAAAAAATCAAATTTCGAAATAACAGATAACATGCAGATCAAAAAACAGTTCTAGTGATGCCAAGTCATTGATCAGATAAAAAATTTATACGCTTCTTTAAACGGTTAATAGAATTTAAAAAAAAAGTGGTATTAAAAATGTAGATAATTTGAAACTCTATATTGTAATTGATATAGATAGATCATAGACCCATAAATAGATATATATCTATGCACATCAACAAATTAAGAAATAAGTTTTCTTAAACAGAATTTTACAAATAATTCAACTAAAAAATATTAAATTTTTAGAAATTAATTACAATATGAAACAGTGCTAGGCAATAATATTGTGGCTTAGTGTAAAAATATTTGTGTGTAGGGGGGGGGGAATTGAATAAATAACATTAAAATACGTTCCTTTAACATGTTCAATGCATGAAAAAATATTACAAAGGGAAGAATTTTTCAATTGTTGCCTTGTGAAGTAAATAGTAGTTTTTTATGACAGAGGAATTTGTTAATTGTAGTCTAAGCTGTATTTACATGAATAAAAGCCACATCTCTATTAACCCTGCTTGTTATTTTACTACAAATATATTTTCTTTATTTATCAAACCATAGGCGCCCATGTTTTTACACAAGAAAAATTAATCTCATAATTCTATTTCAATTTTCCGTTTACAAGGTTGATGGCAGATTTTTACTCATCAATTACCCTTTGTGAAATAAACAGATTTTGTTAAGTCGAAATCTTAATGACGTTAATTCTAAAATATTATCCATACTGCAGTGTTATGAAATATCTTGACCAATAGTAGTACGCTATTGGTGAATTTTGGCGTAGAGATAATCAAATTTGTTTTATTTTTCTGCTTTACGTCCTAGTGAAATAAAATTAGAAATAAATGTATGCAGCTAATTAAAAATATATAATAAGGTTTCATTGTACTTTTATCTTCCATATTTTCTTTAAATGCATATTTATTCAGATTCATTTATTTAAAGTGGTTCATTCTTTTTTGGATTTATTTTTCTAGGCAATATGATTTTAGGTTTTTATCATCGGGAGAATATTCTAATAAATTTTACTGTAAAATGTATTAGTAACTATATATTTATTATTACTTTTTAATAAAATAATCGTTCAAGGGTTTTTATTCAGAAAAAGGCAATTTTTTTCCGTCGGTGACGTCAACCGAATTGATATATTTACATCATTTTGTGTCTCGATTACAAGATGAAACCAAAAGTCTCATCAATGACAGTAATGATCATTTTTACCTTTATTTCTTTAAATTTTATTTTTTAAATAATTTGTTCACACAACAAGTATGGGAAAATGAAATAACATTTTATAAAATCTAATGTTATTTCATTTCCCCATACTTTGATATTTCTAAATGACAATCTCATGGGTGACAATTTTGAGTAAAAATAACTAATACATTCTTGTAACATTTTTTATCACATTTATTAAAACATTGACAAAATTCAAATATATAATATAAATTATTTGAAACTGTATAATTATTTACAAAATGATATGAGAGAAATATTAAAATGAAACAGGACGTCCAATAACTTTATTCAAATGCTGAATGTCATTCGAAGTAAGCTCTGGTTTCAAAGTAAAACCATATTCAGAATTCACATCTACTTCAGAATAAAGGAAAAGCTGATGTTTTAAAATCTGAAAGAATAAAGTATTCACAAAAGTAAAAAATAACTTTTTGTTGTGAATAACATGCATAGTAAAATAATGTTAAAAACTTAGTTTCGATAAAAAAAAATATTATTTTTATTAAATAAACAATTGCTTAAATTTTATTTCCCTATTTATATTTTTAAAAATAAATATGGAAATAAAATTTAAGCAATTGTTAATTCAATTTATAACCTTGAAACATTAATTTAACTAAAAAAAATTTTTAGCAGAATCTAAAATATTCTGATAAAGAATACGTTTTCCTCTTTTATCAGAATACTTTAATACATTCTTCTGTCACTACAAAGTAACTATTTTAAAATTTTTTTAAATTTTCTATCTTATTTAAGCTCTAAATAGTTCCATTTCACATAAAAATAAATAATGTTGATATCTTCCGATTCATTATATTTTATAGTTCAATTTCAAGATTTGCAATTGACCATCAAAGTAGAATTTAAATACTTTTTTGAAATCAAAATATAGTTTATCTCGATTAACTCAAAATCAGTACAAATCATAAGGAATTGATATATATATATATAAGAAAAGACTCTACTTGTTGTATGAAATCCAAAAATAAATAGCAGGTTATATAAAAAAAAAAAAGTTTTTTCTCACTCATCAACAAAATTTGAAAAGCTTCAGGTGTTAATGACTATCCTTAGGATGTTATTGGCAGTTCCACTTATTAACACCCATACATGTTAGTGAGAGCAACAGTTTCAACTGAGAATGCTTAGATAAATGTAATTCCTTTCTAATGATAATGGGAAATATTCTAGTTCAACATCATAGATACACATTTGCTACATTCAAAATTATACATTTCTATTTTAAAAATTGAGCAATGTTTCAAATCCCATTTAATACTGAAAAAGTCAAACACTGTTTGAAATTCAATGTAACTTTTTCAGTTTGTACAGAGAAATCATGTTTTATAGAACTTTTAAGTATGATAATGCAATTACATACTTTAAAGTTTCACACGTAGAAAAAATTTTAAACTTATACGAACATCAAAGATTGATTTGAACACATTATGCTATACAAATGGCCAAAAATATTTATATGTCCATTCTGAATGCTTCTCTGACCTATTTAATTTTGAGAGAAAATTTACGACTTGTGTTTAATTCTATGCAAATTCTAAAAAGTTTTGACTTAAAATCCATAATTAATAAAAATCTAAATTGAATAAATTTGAAAATCAAAATTACTCAGAAATTAAAACACCAAACTCTGTAAAAAAAATATATTATTTTGTTTCAGAAATATTTCAAATTTTTATTTCTCAAAATTAAAATTATTGATATACCTTTACACCATAGGATTTAGTTTGAAAATATTTCATACACTGACGTAAGTTCATAGAAACTCCTAGTAACCATGTCTTTGTAACTTCTGGTAATAAAGATTTTCCCAAAAGTTTCAAAAGATGGGCATTTTTATATAGAGCAATATTCAGATCATTTTCGCTTTTGATGAACCTCTCTTGGTTTCAATATCCAAAAAATTCCATCAATATTTCAGAAGGAAACATAAATTGCAAAATATTTTTAAATAATCAAAACTTAGCATTAATACACAAAGCTGGACATTCTTTTATAAGATAAAGATTTTAAAATCCTAGTTGCTAAGCATTTTATCTGACATAATAAAAAACTGTTATGACATCTTGAGATTTATAGGTCCCAGATATTACATATTGGAAACAATTTATAATATAAATAAATTCCATTTTTCTACCTGTGAACATTTGATTTATTCAAATTTTACGATCTCTCATGTGCAAAGCATTCTTACAGCAAAAATTTTTTTTAAATGAAACAATTCGGAGAAATTTTATTTATTATTTAATATAAGCTATATTAAAGATAAAACTTAAAAGGTAACACATACTAAAATCAAAACAAATAACTAGAACTGAGAAAAATGTACCTAATCAATCACATTGAGAAACTGGAGGAAAAGATCCATATTTTCAGAAAGATTTATTCAAAAACACTATAAATCTTTAATATTTTATTGGATGGTTATAATATTTGATATTTAACAAAAAATCATACTATGGACTGTTGAATTGTACATTTTGTAACTAAATATCTTCTTTTTCATAATCAATTTTGTTACAGTATGCCATTATAATCTTGATTGTACATAATGAGGACATGACTAATTTATGCTTAAATTCTTTTCCATTTACTTCATTAGAAAACTCAAAATTAAAAAGAAATCATCAAATTGATAAAATTTTCTAACAAAACGTAAATGTTTAGCTTGCAGAATTTTTTAATTTTCTCTTTATTCATTATTTTATAGGTGATAAAATCCTAAAAAAATATTAATAAGTATCCAGAAGTTTCCAAGAATGCGCAAACCCAAGGGAATTGTTTGAGATCACATGATGTAAATATACGATCTTGGAATTTAAAAAGCTTTTTTTTATTAATATATTATCATATAATTCACAAAAAACATTAAAAACCAATACAAAATTTAAAAAATAATGTGTTAATAATAAATAAAAATAAATTATAAAGAGGAAATTAAAAAAAGAATAGTTATACTTAGAATTTTCTGCACAAAACTTACTTCTTTCTTTGAGATTGTAATATTTATTACAAGGAATTTCTGTGACTTTAAGTGATCTTTGGATTTCAAAAAGATGAAATGATGAATGTGATGTACAGCCATTAAATAAAGTAACGGACATCTCTGATGCAACAAAGTACCTATTCAACAAATAAATGAAAATTATTTTTAAAAAAGCTAACTCACACATAAATAAAATTAAAAAAAAACTTTTAAAGTGTAAATATTATTTACAATTTCAGCTTCAACATAAAAATTTAATAAATACTTTACACTAAATGTAAAGTAAGTCAAATTTGAAGAGTAAATAAATTTGACTAAGAGACTTCCATTTGGTTTACCATAGTCAACTGGTACCTGGATAGCATTACTGACTCTTGAGATGTGGGTCCCAAGTCCAAATCCCGGTTCGGACATGGATGTTATTTTCTCTCTCTGTTTCTCAGTCCTTTTTTCTGATATGATGTATGAATGTGGCCCTGTGACATGTGATAGGTGCCCACTGAGTAACGACAAATGAGTGGCAATGGGCTAGTCATGCAGTGCCCATCATTGTAAAAAAAAAAAAAACAAGTTTACTATAGTCCAATGTCAGAACATCACTGAATAAGGTCATCACAAGATCAGAGAAAACAGAAACAAAGATCCCTGGTTCAATCTTTGCAATTGTTGAACAGGAAATAGATGGTATGTTTTTAGTTTTAGTATAGACCTCTACAAAGGAGAATGCTTGATGGCGTTATGAGTTTCCTGCATAACAACATGCAAATATAATCAATAATGTATGAAAATACTTCTTTGAATTCATCCTGCAACAGGTGTACAACAGGTGCCTTTCAATGACTTTTGTAGTGTCAAAAAACTTTCATTAGATATAAACTCATTCCCAATGCTGCAGAGGATATCTAACTACAAGCTAACTGGAAATATATATATATATATATATATATATATATATATATATATATATATATATATATATATATATATATATATATATATATATATATATATATATATAAGCATTAAACTCAGAAAATTCAGCAGAAAATCTATTTCATACTCCTGAAAAATAATAAAGATCACTTTGGATATAAGGCATAAACTACCTTTAACTAAAATAGAAAAACTCATTTAAGATCAACTTAAACAAAATTTATATTTCATTATTGTGAACCAATAAATTAACAAGCACATTAACTTTTATTTTTTAAAAATGGAGGAGAAATTACATTAGTTGACAGGACAATATTATTGTCCCAGGATGACATGGTAAGAAGGTTAATGCTACCAATCACAGGATGGAATCACATTGTGCTGTAAAAGTTGCATTTAAAAAAAATGTATCTGATGGTGAAAAAGATTATGATGTTTATTGTAAAATATAACACAGCTTAAAATTTGATGATTTATGAATTTAAAGGTATATGTTAAGAAAGTATTTTCATGGAATATAAAGCAATTTTCGCCAAAAAAACTTGTATTTTGATTCATTTCCATCTAGATAGAATATTCCATTGATTTAAAGATAAAATTTGAGCATTGATAGTATATTACTCATATAAACATGATGATTAAAAATAATGCTATACAATCTACACACAATGCCTTATGAATGTAGTATTTATGAACTACATTTTTTGCAGTGGTATTAATTGTATAAATATTAAATCAAAATGTTATCATTTACTATATAATAAATGCATGCATTTTACTCTATTTTTCATACTTATCTAACTTAGACTTAATAATAATGAAATATTATAGAGAAGAGTGCTTAAATCAAAAATATAAATTAAATTTTATGCACATTCATGCAATTATAAATAAAAACATTTACACACAATAAAAATGTAATCTGTTCTATCTTTCTCAACTATTAAATATGAATCATAATGAGTCCATGTAAAAATAAAATAAAGTGCAATTCTATATTTCATAAAGCAATCTAATAAGTTTAATAATTTAATAAAGCAATCTTAATTGAATTCTACACTTCTATACTTATAGATAAAAATTAAGAGAATCAACATACCATTTAATAACAGTTTTAAATATTCTTTTAAAACCTCTATATCTCTTTCATGAGGTTCTAAGAAATTTTGAAGAGGTACCATTAGCTGAAAAATAACATTTTATTAGAAGCAAAATGATTTTATTGTTATACTAATATATACAAATAACAGCTGATTAAATTTTACCTGTGTCAAAGGAACTCTGAGGAAAGATATTGCTTGGCAATGATCTGTCAGCAATACCTTTTTCCACCTGTTGTGGTAGCATTGTTGCAGAGGAAATAATATGAAATTTCCAAAAAGAATGTCACCATAAGAAACAGCTTCAAACTGATTTAATAATTCAAGATATCTAACAGAGAAACAAAATATCGTTTTTAAATGGAAGGTATTCAAATGATCATCATTTTCAGATCACACAAAGAGAGTAAATACAATTAACAGTTAAGCATAACACAAACATATAACTAAACACATTCAGACATAAAAACAGAACTTTTGCTGAAATTTTTAAGATGTTTGAGAATTGATAGTAACTTTTTTCACAACACTATTTCCCCCAATTTTTTTTAACTTATCACATAAAAAATACAATGATTTAATTTATTACATGACTGCTCTTGCTAGTTTGACCATGTGATAATGACATGTTGAAAATATTTCCCTTCAGTTACGCTTCAACAGCTAAAAAGGTAGAAGACTGCGTGTATTGTCTGCTTTTGACATGCATGTAAATAATGGATATTGCTCTCAGGAAAAAAACTAAAATTGTTACCCTTTGTCAACATATTTCTATGACTGAAAGGGATTTTGCTACATCAGATGGAGTTGGAAAAATTCAGTGTTTCTAGGATTATTAATAAGCAAAAGAATTTTGAGACTGTCTCCAAAACGAAAGATTAAATATGGACACAAATGCAAGACCAAACCTCAAAGAGACAAATTTTTTCACAAAATAGTAAGATGATTCTTCACAAAACAAGTACAAATCTTCAGAGAGAATTATTAATTACTAATGTGAAAATAGATTCATTGACAGTTCGATGAAAGCTTATTGAATCTGAGAGGTTTTCAAGAACACCAATAAAAAATTAATCACACCATAGGACCAAAATTATTAATAACATAGGATCTTATTCAAACTAGAGGACATACTTTGTATTAGATAGTTATACAGTGTATGTAAGTTAACCTATAGTAAGTAAACAATATATGTGAAAAATTTTTGTTTGTCCCAGTTAATTTGCACAGAAGTGTATGTTTTTTAACAGGATATAAACTTAGTATAATTAATATAAAATAGTACAAACGTTTCTAAACTAATTTAAAGATCAATACACGAGGAAGAATTCTAGTAAAGATTTTGATGGAATTTTGAAAGCTGAATAAAAGAAATTGTTCAATTTCATTGCTTTCTTAAAAAGAAGAATTTTTTCAGAAAAACAAATTCTTCCAGTTTAGAAACAGCCATTTAAGAGAAAAAAATGTTTAAGAAGTAATTTTAATTACTATATTATACATACAATATTGGGCTATGATGTTTAGTTGGTAGTCATTCTTCATTACAAAACTAAATGCATATAATCGTGCATTGAAAAATGACTACCACCATAGCTCAATAATATGTAAATTATCTTCTAACTACATGGATTAATAGAATGTAGGAACCATAAAAATAATAGAAATATCTGTTTGATATCTCTTTTGAAACATGTCCAAATAATATGAAGTATATGAGATACATATTGATATAAAATATTTCAATTGAAAACATTATGATAAATCAATAACTCTCCTCATCTAAAATAATTAATTTTTTTACCACAATTTTCAAATTTATGTTCAAGTAGTATGCCAAAGAAATTTTAAATTTGTGTGGTTAATTTTAAAATATATTCCCTCAATTTTTAAAGTGTCTTTGAAAAATTATATTATGATACGCATTTTAATTTTGAAATGGCAAATGTCCCATAGTTTTATTTCCCTATAAAGATTCTCTATATTGATTATAAGAGAGGACACACTCTTAAAAGAGTACATTCTACACTTTTTCCGAAGAAATTTATTTAATTTTAATAGAGCAACTACTTAATAGCATAAAACTTGAACTTTAAATCACATAATTAAAATATGCAAATTTGATTCCTTAACCTCCTTGAAGTACAGACTCAAATGCAAAGAAATGATGAGATTGAGTTTACACAATTTTTCTATAGATGTATAACAATTTAATTAATGAGAAATTTAATATTTAAAATTTCAGATGTTTAACAAAGCTCCTCTATTTCAACTAACTTCTTTTTAATACAATATAAAAATTTAGTATATTTTGACAATATTAAACAATATTATATTACTTACAATATATAACAATATTAAACTATCAAAAATTAATTAATAATTTTAAACTGACATTGTTATACTTACAGTTCATCAAAACTATTTATATTATTTGATTTTACTCTTGAAAGTTGGATTTTCTTTTTTCTAAGAAGACTCAACAAATTTTCTTGCAATAGATTTTGGATTTTAGGACAACGAAAACAATCCTCATCTATAATTATTTGAAAGTATAAATGTTACATAATAATTATAAAATAATACAAAATTATTAAACATTTGAAGACAGTACATTAATTTTAATATAAACTTTATTTAGTTTCAAGTTAATTTTTCCTTCTTTATTTAATAACTAATTGATGTTGATTTTTGAAAAAATTTAAAATCTAAATTTTTTAAAATTTATTAATAAAGCTAAACAAGGTTTTAATTTAAATCACAGTTTTTAAATTAATTAATTTTCAACAAAAATATTGAAATAATGTTGATAAAAAATAATTTTAATTAAATCTTATAATAATAGCAGTTGAAAGAAATTCATAAATGAAGACTTTATTAATTCCTTTTTGTAAATAAAAAAATGTCTTTTCATACATTTCTATAGTTAATCAGAACAAAAATTTACTAACAAAAAATTGTAGTAAAGGAAATGAGTTTAATTATCTAATTTTTATACTAAAGAGTTAAATAAACACAATTATATTTTGATTTAGCATACAAATTTAGAAATGATATCAATATTTCACATTTATTGAGTTGTATTCTGCAGCTAACTAAACTGAAAAAATGATTTGATTGATATCAAATTTCTGAGGTTATTTTTACAGAAAAATAATTCGAAGTAAATCAACAATAAAAACAATATATTTCTAAGGTACAAAATTAAAATAAAGTAAGAAATCTCCAATTTTTTAAGAAAATGAAATAGAGAAGTTTGCTTAGAATTTTCTAAGCAAACTTCTAAATAAAATGCACTTCAAGAAATTTAAAACAATAAATTTTAAATGTAAATTAAGCTTCCAATGTGAAATACAGACATTTCTTTACATTAAACTACACCTTTTTAAAGATAATTAAAATATGAATTAGTTTTAGAATCTAACATTAAAAATAATTAATTTTTTTTACCTTATTTACTTATTTATTTTGTGGAAATTATCTAAATGAATTACTAAGTCAAAATATTTTAATGAATAAATTTGAATTAAAATTTTTCTCACTAAAATCTTTATATATAATCATTTTTCTTTTTTTCTTCAATATGTTTAATTTTTCAAACATTAAAATGCCAATGTAAAATCTAAAAAAAAAACTTTATTATTTTCTAATTTTCCCCATAAATACATATTTTAAAATTAAAATTTTAAAATATCTATTTATGGAGAAATTTTTTAATATGAACATACCTAATAGGAAGATCATAGAGAGATAACAAAATTCAACAGAAGCTGGAATATCTTGCAAAAGTGAAAGATGTAATTCATGACACAAAAGTAACCATTGTAGACTGCTTGTAATAAGAAGTAAATCTTCAGGTGGGAGCTGCTCACTATCTTTTCTAGAAAATTTTACACACATAAGAAAGTAACACATTCAGCATAAGAAATACAGATACATTTGAAACCTTAATCAGATTTAAAAGCAAAATTTATGAGATAAACTCACCTTTTAGAAGCATTATGATATAAGTCAAATATTGGTGCATAGCACCAATCATATGGTAAGAGAAATTTTGGAATGCTTGATACAGATATAGAATCTAATTTTGAGCTGCCAAGCATAAGCTTCCTGAAAAAACATATTAAGAAACAATGCACTTTATCTTGCTTTAATTTAACAAAGTTTAATAAATGTCTTTTATTTTTACACATCTGTAAACGAATGTAATTTTCAGATGTATTTAGAATTAAATATATAATATTTTATACATATAAAAAACAACTCATATAAAAAAAGAATAATTTACAAATGAATTTATTGTATAATACACAATATTACAAAGGTGCTCAATGGCACAGAAATCACAATAAACAAATTCTGTGACTTTTACAGATTTAAAATTTTGCAGCATTCTAATTTCTTTTATTTTTTATTAATTCATATTATATCAAAAACTGTTGATTTCATAGAAACTAAATTTTCAGAATACAGATAACATAAAGTTTACATCACAGATAGAAATCAGCTTACAATGGTCAACGTAAAATTTTTCACAAAAAAAAAAATATTGATTCTAAAGTTATTTTACGTTTTGAATCCAAATACGTATTCAGATTTCTATCATCAGACGTAGTTTCTTTGCTGATGTCATTCTTGCAAATTGAGCACAAGTTTATTCAGAATAAATTGATGCCAGATAGACTAATAATCAAGCCAAAATGTGTTTTCAGAACATTAATGCCTATTTGTGTTTTAACATGTTAAATAAAACATTGTTTTAGAAAGCAAATGCTAGTAGGGTATTGAAATAGAATTGAGCCTGGCAACATGAATGAGGTGGTTGCTGTTTTTATTTCTACCATGGTTTTATGTACTTGTTTATATATATATATATATATATATATATATATATATATATATATATATATATATATATATTAGTTTTATAAAATATTTATAATGTCAAGAAAATACTTAAATGGACCAAATAACTTCTGCTACATCTGAGAAGAATTCATATTCAAGTCTCAAAGATGAAATTTCCCACCACATTCGTAAAAATGTTATGAACTGTATTTTAGTAGTAAAGCTGATGATTTTGATAAAGATTTGGCCATAGCTATATGCTGTATATCATGGGTTAGACTTTTGACAGGATAGAAAATTAGTACTCATTATATGTCGTCGATAAAGAGCAATCGTTATTTAGTTCCTATGATTTGGAGGTACCCTTCAACTGACCATTACTTTTGCATAACAAACATTAGAGGTAAAACCTTCAAACCAAAATATACAGAAAAGTATCTTAATTTGGCGTTTGCGATGAAACCCATGTATCATAGAGAGAAGTATTTTATACAAAGCATCCAGATTTTATGAACGCCAACTCTAACCAAGTTCACACAGAAGACAAAGGAAAAAAGAGTAATTATCCTACCTGTGAAGCAAGTGGTTCAGAACCTAACTTTTAATCTTAACAAGATCATAAATACTTTATAAGGATTTAAAATTTTCTGAACAAACAGCAGGGCTTTTAAGTTCCAGGCACAAAAGTTTGATTCCATTTAAAAATATACAGATATGCATTTATCATAATCAACATAGTGATTTTAAAGACTATGTTGATTATGATAAATATAGTTGATTATGATAAATGATTATGAAAGAAAACAAAGTAGTTTTTAGTAAATAATATTTTTTCAGTAATTAAGACTCTTGGAGTTGTTCAGTAATAAAGACACATGAGTAACGATTGTTCATACTCATTGAAAGTTAGTTTAAAGGCTGTATTACTGTGTTCTGAAAATGAATTACCATTAGTACCTATAGTAGTGATATGAAAGAAATATGAAACTATAGTTAGGAAAAATCCAATAATATCCACTAAATATAACTGGAATATATACGCAAACCAAACAATAAAGTTATTAGAAATACTTGATTTATTGTTAGGTTTGCAACTCAAATACACAACATTTTGGGAATATTTGTGTGAATGAAGTAGCAGGAATAGGAAGTCTCATTACATACGGGAACAGTGACCTACATGTGAATCTCTTATTCCAGGGCATAAAATTCCTTCAATTGTTCCAAAAGAGACGTTTTTATTTCACTTACATATAAAACTGGGGCTGATGGAAAACTTTGTAAAAGCTTTGGATAAAAATTCTGCTGTCGTTATCCAAAATCTAAATTTCCTAAAATAAATGATGCCAAGTTGAAGAAAGGAATACTTATAGGACTGGAAATAAGATTAATACTATTGCACAATAAACTTTTTGTGAAACTTTTGAATTAATTGAAAAATATTAAAAAATATTTGCTGTCAATTTCTTAGTGATAACAAAGAAAACTGTAAGGAAAAAAATGAGTTACTTTCTGGCTTCATACAAAGGAATGGGCTGTAACACGTTTTTAAAAATTCACCCTATGGACTCTAATTTTAATTTTTTCCCTGAAGATCTTGGAGTTGTCTCTATCAATTAATTATGGAAGTTCATTGATGATGATGATTTCATCAGCAGATATTAAATATTTTCTGTGGACATGGTGAACATTTTCATCAGCAAATTGCTAACAATGGAAAAAAGGTATTAAGGGAAGAGAAGTCTCAGTATGCTGACTGAACATGGCTGGGATACAAGGAGGAACACCCTGAATGTAAAATATAGCAGTAAACCAAAATATACAATGTTTTAGGTAAGTTAGAATTAAGTAAATATTTATCACTATATATATGTATCAATTCTTTTAGAACTAAAAATATGCCACCAAAAACTTTTGCCAGATAGAAAAAATCTGAGTTCATATTTTTCTTTGACTGTAAGTTTTTTAATCAATTATAAAACTATAAAATATAAATAAACATGTTTGTAGAAAAGATTAAAAATATACACTTTAAGTAAAAGATAATAAGTTTTTTAAACTAATTAAAATAAATAGTATCATAAATTACCGAGATTTTGAAACTGGTTTTTCATCTAAAAAGTAGGAACTATAGCACTTTGCAATAACTGGAAGTTGAGACATAATATCAGCAGTAATTTTTGTATCAGAAGACCTGATAAGTATTAAAAATTTTACTTAATTAATTATAATTTATTATAAATTTTTAAATTTATCAGAACAATCAGCATTTTAAAAACAGCAGTTATAGCAAATAAAATATTTTAATCATTTTAGAAAAATGTTGAATTGTATATATATTTAATTAGAAAATCTAATAAAAATATTCAAATAAATAAGATTTTTCTCAAAATTAAATGATAAATATTTTAAGCTTATATATACAAAACTAAAACAACACAAAAATTACAGTAATATTTCATAAATGTCATTATTATTATTATCTCTAGTACAAAGATAACATAAAAACTTTGCAGTAGCAAAATTACAATAGAAATTCATTATTATCATTAAAATGATAATAAATAAATACAAAAACAAGATATATAATTTAAAGAGAAAGTTAATTAGAAATTAAAAATTTCAAATACATACGGTAGAAAAACTTCATGAAAAATGATATTTTTAAATAAATCTTCAATTAAGAATTCATCAGTAATTCTCAGAGTTGGCAAAAGAGAAGCTGCAAGTTTATGCCACTCTGCAGGATTATTAGGAACCTAAACAAATAAATCAACACTATTAAAATTAACATAATTAAATTTTAATGCTTGCATATAATATAAATAAATTTAATTTGACTGTAATCCTTGTTATTAATATCAAAATTGTGATCAAAACTCATATTTTTTAAATTTTTTAACAAACAAAAATTTATATTTTTAAATATGTGCTTCCCATGATTAGAAACAATTTTCACCTTATTATTAAGTGTTTTATTATATCAAAACAAAATACAAAATCAGAGTTTACAATCATCATGATGTAACAAAAAAACATTACTAACAATAATATAAACAGATGAAAAGGATTTACTTTCATATCAATGTCTTCATAGCATGCATATTTATATACTTTTTATAAAAAGAATTATAATAGTTTTCTCAAAAACTTAAGCTCATTAATTTGATAATGCAGAAAATTTCAAATTTTCCATCAAGTTTAATAAGGGTAAATACACTCCAAATTTTAAATTCTTAAATTTTTTTTTAGATTTAACAAATGAAGATTTAATGCTAGATAATACAAAATAATGAGGTTTAGTAGATTATAGCTTAAAGAAAAAATATTTAAAATACATCTTAAAAATGTCTTTAAAGATATGGCTACACTTCTACTTTATCCAGGCTTATTAAATTTGAGTTAAGTTTGTAACTTTGTTATTTTTTGCTGAAACCTTTTAATAATAGATTTATTACTCAGAATGTGTTTTTTCTAATATCTTATAGATATATCTTAACAAGCAGATAATTAAATCTGCATGAAAATTATAAAACTCATTTAAAAGAATATCAGTTTAAAAATAACTAATTTAATAGAAATTAAACATGAAAAAAAATAATATAAAACTTGATTAATGATAATATATAATTGATAAAATATAATACTTGATTATTAACAGAGGATAACTTGATTAATGAAGCAATAAGATGAGTCTCATATCTAGCAAACCAACAAGAAACATTTAATTTCTGACTACAGATTCCTCTCATATACTGTAATACAGATGAATCATTCAATACTTCATCAATGGGCTAAAAAAATTAATTTAAAAGTACATAAAATTAGCACGTTATTTGTATTAGAAATTCATACACTACATAAATAATACATAAATACTTATATATAACTTGTAAATGATTTCAATTAGTTTCAATAGAAAAATTTAAATGTTTTTAAAAATATTAATCCATAAAAAACATCTTTTTTATAAAGATGTTTATAAAAAACATCTTTTTTATAAAGATAATAAATTTCATAAAAAATTTAAATAAATAACTCTGTTTTGTTTAAAAGAATTGAAATACTTTTCTTAAAAAATTAACCTCTGTGATGTTATACACACATCACATGTAAAATAAACAATAGATAATAATAATTAATATAAATATAGACTGAATCAATCAGTAATTAAATTATTTTTCTAAAGAGAAATTCTACCATGTTTTTATAGAAAAAGAAAACAAAATTCATTGTCACTGTAATAAAAGATGGTTTCACTTATAATTTATGTGTATTGAGTGTGGATATTCCATTAATTTTCCAAATGCAGAATTATAAGGAAAAATTCTAAAAAAAAAAAAAAAAAAAAAAAAAAAATGCATTACTTAAACAGAAATTAAGTACTACAAAGTTTTAAGACAATTAATTATTTGAGAAATTTTGTACACAGTAGTTGAACCAAAATCAATTTCATACAATATCAACTATTCGAAAAAACTGGGAAGGGGGAAGCAGTTGTTACATTATAATACAATAGTTTTCATAGAAATCTTTCTTTTCATAATTTTAATCCTGTATGCTTTTAGGTTAATTGGTTTCCTTTAACTGTAAACAATTTAAATATCGAATGCTGTTAAATAAGGTGGTAAATAAATTATTGGTATAAAAGGAGAAATGTTCTAAAAACTGTACTCACCTCAATATCATTAAAAAAGTTTTTGTATTGAAAAATAAAATTTAGAGTTGCTAATAATAAGGAAATAGGAGTTCCTTCTTTTAGCAGTGGAATTACATCTCCTTCCCACATGACACTTCCTAGAGAAACAATTGTTTTGCCATCTCTTTTGTTGCCAGATTCACTCTCAGCCAACAGTAAGGAACACGACCTTATTTAAAGAAAATGCAAATCTTTCAGTAAAATCAACAAATATACCTAATTTTAAAAAATCTAAGCAAAAAAAAATCATAAAAATATTTGTTAGCATTACATAAATCAATTTGAATTTTTAAAAATGCAGAAATTATAAAAAAAGTAGTTCGATGTAAAAATTTCAATTGGAAAAATACTAATGATATTGCTGAGAATAATTTTCAAATTACTTTTAAAATTACCAAATTTTCTAATAATTGCTAGCTTACATTATGTGGACAATTACTTAAAAAATTCTGGGTTAAAATAGCTGTGCCTAAGAGATAATGTTTCTAAGTATTTGAAGCATGATTTTAACAATTTGAAATTCTGATACAAATATTGTAAATTTTAAAATAACAGATTTAAAAATTTTTAAAATGCATGAATTTAATGATTTTTGTAATAATTGTGTACCATAAATATAAATAAAAGATTCTACAATATGAATGTAAGCCACTTACTGAATTTCTGCAAGCAAACTTTTGTATATTTTAGATTTAATACAAGGAATAAGATAAGAAGCATACATGTCTTTCACAAGAGAACAAGCTTTGCAATCTTCACAAGTTAGCTACATAAATTAATAGAACATTTACAATTAAACTTCATGATAATAAATTATTTCAATAAAGAGGAGATATTTTCTATTTAGGAAAACAAAGATTAATTTGAAATATTTCATTTAAATTTTATATTCTATAAAATAACAAACTTAAACTAGAGTATCTAATATTTTACAAAAACTGACCTCTTTGTGAGATTTTTTGTAAAACATGGAAACAAAATTTAAAGTGGCAGCAAGAAGAGTCATAGCTCGCTAAAAAACAAAGAAAAAAATAATTTGTAAATTTGCACATGGAAAATTTATCTGTAAAACAAAAATGTGTTATAAATTCATTATTTATAGTACAAAAAGGAATAAATACTTATTAAAAATTTTTACTATTTTAAAAGTGATAAAAAAAATTTTTTTACACATAATAATCAAAGCAAATACAAAGAATATAAACTTGTAAAATATGCTCTATATTAGCCTTATAAAATCAAATACTTTTTTCTCATATCTGGTGGTTTTAATGCATTTTAAAATTAATGTAGTTTATTAGTCAAAAAGTACATTTTGGAGTTCTTAATGTATTGGTCTAAGCCTTGATATTCAGTGTTATATTGGAGCATTTGCGATTTGCCGCTTGTTATTATGCCATGTGAAAAGTATGGTTAAATATCTAACTACTCCAAGAAAACATCAAATAATTGTTTTGGACAAACAATCAGAATTTTATCCACTTATTTTGTGCAACTATCTCACATATTTACGTTTTAAATAATAATTTTATGAGTCACTGTTATGCATGTGCGAAATTTTCAGTAATTAATCTGACACACAAATGATAGTTCGAGAAATTGTTTTGAATTCATTTTTACCCAAATCACTAATTGAAAGGTATTTAGACCACTCAATGTCTACAGTTTTTCAACATATATATTAAAACTCACTGAAGCACCTCTTTGCCAAGGGATATGAGTTCTTATAAACTATTTTAACTATTAAAGGCATCTTCAAAAAAGTTTATCCACATGAAATCACAATTTAATCATGTAACATTGATAGCAATTATTTTATATATTTTTTTTCTAAGGCAAGAGGAATAACAACTTAAAAACTACTTTTGCTCAATTTCAAATACTCATTGCAACAGATGTTCGATACATCTGCCATTTGATAGTTACTTAGCTAAAAACCTCTATTATGAGCCTTGCTTCTCAAGAGCACAGAATTGGTGACTTTCTTCCTAAGATAAATTTTAAGACTTTATTAATTGATTTCAACTTTCTCATAAATTCTACAAGAGTTTAAAATAGTTAAGACAAATGATCATCAAGAGAGTGAAAACGCTGAATTACATGACACAACCAACATCCATTGTGTTTCTGAGAAGCATATAGTTCATAAAATATTTATTATTTTGGAGAGAATTGCTAACACCATGCTTTATAAAGAAATTCACAACACATGGAGCCTCTAAATGGAAAGGACCAGAGATTTCCAATCACCAAAAATTTCCCAATGACAAATCTTCTTTCCACAAATCTCAGTTGTAATTGCATTCCTAAGAAATATTGTAATCTTGCCAAAACCACTTTCTTAATGTAATTTAGACAAGCCTATTCCATTCCCCAAAGCAAAAATGAAATCTGAAAATATACTGTTTCGATGTTATCACAACCATTTAATGTACTGTACAAAAGTCTCTGAAATATGTTGCAACAGCAGAATTCTGAGCATTTAACAATGTGGGAATCACAATATGATCAATAAATTGTTGTCTAAAGAAACGTTTTGGAGACTTACAAGTTTATAAATATTTAGATTAAATGACACATAATTAATTTACAATAGAATTCAAAATCTGTATTTATGATTTACATTTCTTAACTCTGCATGATTTTCCTTGGGAAGTGGATACCTTTTATGGATATAACTTAAATTAGCAAAATCTGCATAGTATTTAAACATCATTTAAATATTTATGTTTGTTTGTAACATAATTGTGTTTCACTATTCATATTATGTAATGCTATCAGAGTTTGTACTGATTTCCAAGAATCAAATTCCAGGAGTTTTCCATAGTCAAATCAAAAATTTCCAGGAGGTATTGACATTTTTATTAAATTAATTGTTTTATTTTATTTTCAAAATTGTTTTTAACCAAATATGCATATAATTATATGTGTATGTGCAAAATTTTTCAATTAGATTTGTAAATAATAAAAATAAATAATTAGAAAAATTACTATTTTTTATTTAAGTTTGAATTATATTTATTGATTACTTTAAAAACATTCATTGAATTTACAGTTTTAACTGAAATTTTTTTTCAATAATAATTTTTATATGACTGGATTATGCAATGCGTAATATAAAATGTAATTTTAGAGTCTTTAAGCATTTTCAATAGGTTCTTATCTATTAATTTAATTAGTATTTCACAAGGTGTATAAAACAACTTCTTTTCAAATATAAGTGTACTTATTCAAACCAAATATAACTATCAGATAAAGTTTCTGCGATGAGTCTACTGGTCTTTTTCAGAGCCTACCAGTCAGTGACATTTTCCACCAGTCATATTAAATTATTTACTACAGCCTTTTTATTTTATTGATTAACAAATACCTCCTGATTTACTGAAATTATATGCAATTTTAACCAAGGGAGACATGGAAAGTATATTAATTTAAATACTATTAACCAGATTATCATGATATTAATGTGGTTAAAGTAGATCTTTTAACAGTTAAGAATACAGCAATCTAATGTCGATTGTGCTGCCATCTATTGGTTACATTAACAGCTAATACTCGGTTAAGTTTTTGGACATCTTCATTGCAAATTTAAAAAAAAAAAAATTATAATATTTTCAAAAAATAAATAAATGCATCAAAGTAAGTAAATATTCCAGGAGTTTCAAACAGCCTTAAATAAATTTGTAATTTAATGAGTTTCAAGTACTTTCCAGGAATTGTGCAAGCCCTGTGGTATATCACTCAGTTAAATGTGTTATATATAACAACATTTAAATATATATTTTTTATAGTAAAGAATAAATGTTTATACACTGACTGACAATAAACTAATTTCAATACCTGAATATTGGTGTGTAGTCTAGTGATAATGTGACTAAGGCATCTAATGCATAATTCAACTTTGTTATCATAAGAAAAATTTTAGTTATTAACTAGGTAAAATGCAAATTTTCCCAAATAAACTTACATCTGATACTTTTTCTTGTCTTAACTGATGAAACCACTTCTTTAAGCAAATTACAGTTTGTTTGAATATAGTATCCATAACAGTAGAGGTCTCAGAGCTAAAATTTATTTTAAAATATGATCAACTTAAGTATAACACATATTATTTCAATATTATGAAAATTAACAAAACACAAATATTTGATTTTTAATCCTTTAAAAAAGTTATAGTTTACAGAAGAATTATTTATAATGTAATATTACTTCTTTTGTAAATATTTATACACATTAACTGAAAAGTTACAAATAAAAATAATAAATGCATTGCTGTCCAAGATGCTGAATTTGATTTTGTGAACATAAAAATATAATTGAAACATGCCCTATGAAGATAAAATAAAAATACTGGAACACAAGAGACATTATCTGTTACATTAATAAGGAAATATATTACAAAAATGTATGAAATATAAAAATTGATTTCAAAAAAGTATTTTGAATAAATTTTTAAACCATTTCTCCTATCACCCATAGAATTAAAAAATGAAAAATAAAGTAAATTATAAAATTATAAACAGAATTAAAACTACTTGATTTTTAATATATTTAAAAAATTATTATTCATAAGATTTAATTTTAAATTTTTATAGGAATAAGGAAGAAAACTTATATTATAAGAATTATATATATATGATAAAATATTTTAATATATTTCTTCATAAAATATTACCATTCAGATTCTTCTGATACAACTATAACAATTGCTCCCAATGTCTTAAAAAAATGAGTTGCATACTCAAAATCTTGACAATATTTTGATTCCTTCACATTCAAATTTAAACTTAAGCAGAAATCCATCTGTCTCAGAAATATAGGATATAAATGCCTAAAAAATAAATAAAATTATTGATAAATAAACTATTAATACTTTAATATTATATTAAATAATTTTATAACAATAAAAATGATATAATATACTGTTTATATGTACTATGAAATTAATATATGGGATTTTACAAAAGTTAAAAATGCACATTTCGTACTTCTAAACATGAAATGTTATCAACTCAAAATTATATAAGCAATTAAGCAATAGGATAAAAAAAGTTATGTACATAAACAAAATTAACACCTATAACAAATGACAATTAAATTGTTAAGCTACAACCAGCAAATGTTAAATAATTGACAAAAAGAGTATAAAGAGTTTGTTTCCTTCAACAAAAAACAACTTGCAATTTCTTTAGTAATAAAATTATGAAATTAGGATCCTATCTTGTAAACAAAATAAAGTGTGTAAAAAAATATCAATTACAAAGTTATTGAGCAAAAATAATATTATCCACAAACTTAGAAGAAAAATGCATGATGTATGTATTGGTTTGTGCTCAAGTTCCAACACTTGGGTCATACAATGTGTCAGAAGAGATACTTTTACCTTTAGGAAAATGCATGCATGATATATGGCAAAGTGGTTGTGTGACCTTTCATTTCTGATGCTAATTGAATTTGATTGTTACCAAGTGTATGCTATTGAAAAGTCACAGCCATGTGTCTCAAGTTCCTTGAAAACTGAAGTGTAACAATTGAGTATATCTTGTTTAATTAAGTGATCAGCACTTATTTGTTGAATTAAAAGCATGTAATGCAAAATAATCAGAGTATTCTGCATAACTCAAATCTGTACTGAGGTGGTGTACAAAAGAAATGCAATTCGCATGCTATATAAATAAGTTACGATTAAATGCTATATGAATAAGTGCTATATAAATATACAAATAAGTTAAGCAATTCGAAGTAAATAAGTTAAGCAGTTAAGCAATTCGCATGCTATATAAATAAGTTTAGATCAGAAACAATTGGGGTAAATAAAGTATGTGAGTGAGTATGGCAAGGAAGTTATAAAGAATAATTTTCAAACTGTAGAAAACAACCTAAGACATAAAACTGTGAAAATATCATAAATAGAACAAAACTATCTTTTTTCAATGTTTTACAAAATATAAAGATTTTTTCTGATAAGAAAATTAACTATTATTCAAAAATATATTCAATGAATTGAAACAAAGTATTTATTTCTAGCAGAAATTTCATAGCATTGTTTCAAATAACAAGAAATTTAAAGAATCTCTGTTTTAACTATTAATTGTGTTTTTTTTTTCAATTAGAATCCATTGTAGCAGAAAAAATATTCAACCAACAAATGTTAAATAATAGTTAATATATGCATAATAATGAAAAGGGAAATTATTCAATTCAATTGATAATGGAAAAGCAGACTGCAAAAATTTAACGTTTTACTAATATACAGAGCATTTCCAAATTAAAACAGATGAAAAATATATTCTTACAAAAATACTTCAAATCCCAATCCATAGCACAACAAAGTATGAAGAGTTTTAAGGCTCTCAACCATAACGTTCTGTTGATCAGGAGGTGATAACTTTCCATCACTATATAAGAAAAAAATGGTAAGGGTAATTAAAAACTGACCATAATAATTAACATAAATAACATAATAATAAATGAAAATTTAATATAATATTGCATAAAATGATTATTTCTCAGAAATTAAATATCTTGCATATCAAAGAAATGATGAATTATATTTATTAATATGCAATTACATTTTACAAAAAAATCTCAATTATACATTGCATTGTGTGGAATAAATGATTAATTCTTTTTACAGTTTACAAAATGATAGAAAAAAAGCATTAATTGATTAAAAGAAAGCTTCAATTAATTGTCAATTGAAGCAAAAGCACCAATCGACAAATGATTGGAGAATGTTTTATCTGTGAAAGTATTGAAGCAATTTTATTAAAAGCAGTGAATCTATATATGAATTTATGATCCATAGTTTTTTGGGGGGAGGGGGGAAGTAAAGGAAATTAAAATATTTTCTTTGAAAAAAAACTTTAACAGGATTAATTATAAGACTCATTTTATTCCTGTTTGTTTTCTCATTATTCTACTTTTTCATTAAACTACATTTAAAAAATAAAAATGGTAGTCAAAAATTGAGAACTTACTGCATTTCAACAACACAATAAATATGAAAACATTAGTTCCAATCACAAAAATCCTTTCAATTTATAAGAACGTTTCACAATATTTTAACTTACATTGGCCGGAGTGCTAAATACAGAGTCAGGATATTCAACAAATCAAAATTTTGAACCTAAAATACATTAATAATTAATTTTTAATACAAAAATTTATTACAAAATTTAATATAAAAAATGTATTACAAATATACTTTCACACAAATTTGAGCAAACTTCTAAACAAAGTTGTATTAAAATACCACATTTTGCTATTTATAATCCTCAATGGGATAAGCCTTTTTTCCAGTAAAAGAGAAAAAGTGTTAGATAATTCGAAGCGACACATAATCTCTGTCAATTTTTTCAGTGAATAATCAAAAATATATATTGTTGATAATGTGGTGTCACATAAAATAAAAAAAAAACACAGTATGATTAAAAATATAATAAATTGTACAAAAAAACATTTTATAAAAACATCTATTTGGATCTACTTTATCGCAAAGTACAATGAACTGAGATAAAAATACCATATAAATCATCAAAAATGATGAATATGAAAATTCTATTAAAACTTAGTCTTTTTTTAGTTTTTCATGACTTTTAAAATGAAGTTAGACACATTTTAAAAATAAAATATACTTTTAATAAATAAATAAATTTTGTTAATAATTGTTAAATTTTGTTAATAATTAAATGAAAGAAATGGATTATTTTCAAATTGTGCATTAGATACATTTTTTCTTTTGTACTGCATATGATTTGTTATTCACCTGACATTAACATTTGTTGAAATTTTTTTTATTTCCCTTCTCTATCGTTTTTAATTTAAAATCTGCAGTGAAACTTATACGCTTTCTTATAACTTATATGCTCAAAAATGATGATAAACCAGTTTCAGGGCTCGGAGTTGTCCTGATATTCCTGAATTTCCTGATTTTTTAAAAAACGTCCTGAAATGTCCTTATTTTTCAAAATAAATCCTGGAATTCCTTATTTTTTATTACATTCTTTTGAAAGTTTAATTTTAATTAATAATTTTATATTTTTCAGTAGTAAACTTTTCTTCCAGTGGAATATATATTTTCTTTCATCTTCTTTTATATACAAGAAGAAAGAGAAAATTTCCCCCTTTTTTGTTCTCCTTCAAATTGGAAATAGGGTTGCCATACATTCGCCTCCGCCTCGTTTTCAGCCATTGCTCACGACTATCTGACGTCAAAAAAATTTAGGTTTGGGTTTACCATTAAATTCTATTTTCTGCCTTTACAGACAAAGATTCTGGTTTTAGTAGTGCACAACTATTTACAATGATGGCGAAATTGTGAGAATTATTCGCCTACGTTTATGTGCATGCGTGAAATGCTTATCGCGCCATTTTGAAAGATTTTGATGGGTGTTTTGAAGAACGCAAGCGCAGAATTTTATTTTTTGAAAACAATTAATTTTCTTTTAAAAATGCCAAGGAAAACTAAATTTTGCGACAGATGGTTGGAACTGCAAGATGGGAATAAATGCCTAATCAAGACCTGGTGCCGAAGTGTTGACGATGTTCATTCTGCGGAGTGCTTCGTATGCAAAAGCAAATTCAGTGTTTCAAATATGGGTTTTAGACAAGTGCTTGCTCATGCAGATGGATTAAGACACAAAAAAGCTGTGAACTGTTACAAGAATCAAACACTATTTACTATCAAGTCATCAACTTCATCTGAATCCTCGACATCAACTGTAGTAGTGAATAACAAATCATGGCTTCCCAAAACGATATCAGACAAAACCATTAAAGCTGAAACCATTTTAGTTTTGGTGGCAATAAAAAATAATTATTCTTTTTCATCTTTGAATGATTTAGCTAACATTTACGGAGAAATTTTTGATGATCCCTCCATAGCAAAAAATCTCAAATTATCTGACAAAAAAGTCATGTATATGATTAATTTTGGATTAGGTCCGTATTTCAAAACTCTTTTGTTTCGGGATATCGGCACTTCATATTTTGTTTTACTTTTCGATGAAACTACAACAAAACAAATAAAGAAACAGTTGGATATTTACATCTCATACTGGTCTGATAAACAAGGTAAAAATGTCATTTCCTACCTCGAATCACATTTTTTAGGGCATGCTGAAGCCAATAAAATTGTAAAAAGTTTATTAAGTTTTATTCAAAATAATGGTTTGAATTTAGAAAAATTAATGCAGTTGTCAATGGATGGACCAAGTGTTAATTTAGCTGTTTTAAAGCAAATAAATAGTGAACTGAGTAAGCAAAGTTTACCAGTATTAATTGATTTGGGTACATGTTGCTTACACATAATCTATGGAGCACTACGTAAGGGTATTGATAAAATTGATTGCAATATTGATGGATTTGCTGTAGATATTCATCAATTTTTCAAACTATCTCCTGCAAGAAGGGAAGATTATCATTCCTCACAGTTAGAAATACTGGAAGAAACTTTAGCTAGACATAGTTTCCTTCGTCATGTTGAGGGCCGTTGGTTAACTTTAGGCTCAGTTTGTGAGAGAATTGTTGAGCAATATGATGTTCTAAAGGAATATTTTATTGTTAAAGTAATTAAAGATAGTCGAAATCTCCTCTTTCTGGTAGACATTTTCGGATTATAAAACATTTGAAAGACCCTAAGTCTGGCATATCTGCATTTTTTTTTTTTTTTTTTTTTTTGTAAAACATTTGAACCATATTTACTTCTAATGCAAAAAATCGAACCTTTAGTACATGTGATATACAGTAAGTTAAATGAACTTGTTCGCAGTATTATGTTTAAATTTTTAAGCCCAAGTTGCTACAAATTAATGTTGATTCAGGAAAAAATTGGTTAAATTTAAACAAGATTGAAATAGGTCATGGTGCAACAGCAATACTGGAAGAGCTTACTGATAAAACAACATTTCTACAATGTGTCAGAAGCTGCTACATAGCAACTTCAAAGCATATGCTTCATAAACTTCCTATAACAAATCCTTTACTGACAGAGCTCCAGTGTTTGTCTCCTTATAATAGAAAAAAGGAAGAGTCTAGGAGTTCATTTAGCAGATTAATTCAACATATTCCTCATGTGAATAAAACTTTTTCAGATATTGATAAGATGAATGACGAGTGGATTGTTTACATGTGTGAAGATGTGACTTTGATTGTGAATGATTATGATAATGATCAAAATATCTGTAAATATTGGAATGCTGTTTTCAATATAAAAGATGCTGGCGGTTATATAAAATATCCTACTCTTTCTAGAGTGATTAAAGCATGTCTGTCGTTATTGAATGTAAATTCCCAACCAGAAAGAGGTTTTTCAACTAACAATTCTGTTGTGACAAAGGAGAGAGCTTCTTTATCGTAATTAACAGTTCAAAGTTTACGGATTTGTCATGATGTTATTCGAATGCATGGCAATTCTGTTTCTTCCATTCCATATACCAAAGAAATGATGCATTCAGAAATCTCATGCAGAATATGCATCATATATGGAAAAATCAAAAGATGTAACACAATCAGAGAAGAAAAGAAAGGATGAGGAAGATGTAGAAGCTACTTGTGAAAAAAAGTTTAAACAATCGCACCTATTAGAAAAAATTAATGAACTTGAGAAAGAAAAGAAAAATTTGCTTGACAATCAGTGTGTAGCTCAAAAACTTTTGGATGATGCAACTAAAAAAATATGTACTATCAGTGATGATAATATGAGTGATGTGAAAGTTGGACAAATGATGCTGTCTGCTGCTAATGCAGAGATTGCATCAGTGAATGATATGTTAAAAAAGTGCAGTATTAAATTATCGGAATTAAATGCTAATGCATCCAGTTCAAAATGAACATTATTCAATTATACATAAATTAATTGTTAATTTAAAGCATTTACCATGTAACTTCAGTATAGAAAGTTTAAATTTCAGTATAGAATGTTCAGTATAGAAAGTTTAAATTTCTGTATCATTTTTCATATTGTTGTAGTAAAAATTAAAAAACTCAGAATTTATTAAATAGTTTATTCCTTCCTAAAATGTGTTTTAGTCATAAAACAGAAATTAATATGTAAAAGTAACATTGGTTTTGTTTAATTATTAAAACATGTCCTGAAAAATGTCCTGACATTTCTTGAAAATAGTGTCCTGAAAAAAAATTTTCTGTACTCCTACCCCTGCAGTTTGAAAAATATGAGAATGAATTAAATCAGATCAAGACAAAATATGAAGTGACAATACCCAATTCAAATTGTGATGTCTGTCCAAGGAACCAAATTATTTCTTGATGTAATTTACACAGCTGATTATAGCTGAAATAAGTCAGTCAAGTCATGGCGGCACCTGTTATTTATTTCATGAAACATAAACAGCGTTTCTTTAAAAATTCAGCTTTAAACTTTTCAGATCGAGAATGTTTTTCATTAGATTATTTTCAGTGATGTATAATACACACAATGAAATTTGAAATTTTTTAACATATAATTCACAGATTAAGTACAAAAAAGTATAGTATATTTCATGCAATATTATTAATACTAAAATTATGAGGATTTAAAACAAAAAATCTGTAATTGAAAGAAATTACAATTCCAAAGGAATTTTGAATATTTATTCAGATTTTACTGATTTATAAAATTTAATACACAATTAACATGAACTAAAAAAATTATAGAAGAGAAAGATATAAGTACTTCAACATCTAAAACTAAAAATCAAAATTGATATATATGACATAAAAATTTAAAAATATAAATAAAATTTTATGCATCATACCTTATTTTATAATGCTCATAGAACAAGCAATTTTTAAACTATTTCTTTAAATCAATAGGTATATCTATCACTGAATTTTAAACACTAATTATTTTAATAAACTAAAAATTGGAAAAAAATATCAGTAGATTTTGACAATAATATTCTAATTTTGAGATCCTTGACATTAGGAAAAATATTAATCACCCAAGAAAATATATTACATACAATAAAATATAATTTACATGTAGTTGTATATGAATCATTTTAATGTTATACTTTAAGATCTTAGTTCTTTAATTCTAAATATTGAAACATGTATAATTCTTACAGCTTAAGGTTTGAATAAACATCCTTTAATATCAGAAACTATGATAACTTACACATTTTTCATAAAAATTCTTAAATAATGAGAAATGAAATTAAGTGCAATGATATTTTTCAAAGCTGAATTACATTCAATTGAAATGTAACTTTATTACTAACAGAAATTTTAAAGCTTATTAAATATTAGCTTGATAAAGTTTTTTTCTCATCAAAAATTTATGTACATTAAAAGCAGATAATTAAATAAGTCCATAGTTTATAGAATAGGTGAAAGTTTATAGAACAAAATTTAAAAATATTTAAAGATATGAGAAATATTTTCTCAACAGAATTTCTATTTGAACATCTATTTCATTTACGATTTAATTAGTTTAATTTGCAAAATTTTACATGAACAATGATATTTTCCTGCATACATTGTTTAATTTCATATGTTATTGTTGTAAAAAAATGTTCTTTCAATTACATCATCTATGAAGTAAAAATATTATTTCTAGCAATTAGATAAAAGATAAAAGAAAATACATAAATTTGAATACATCAAATTCAATATCGAAATTAATTTCTTTTCTAAATCCTTAAATAATAATAAAGCTTGATAATTTTGATACATGAAATTACCTTTAGACAGAACATTGTTTGAATTTAACACTTATTGAAAAAAAAAATCAATCAAATGAATAAATTTGTCTGCAATAATATATTGTATTTTTCATAGAATAGTTTATTGTGACAAGTAAGCTATAAAGAAAACAAATCCCTTTTAGAATAGTGCATATTTGACATGTTGGCAAATATCAAATTAAAAAAGCAATATGTATAATCATACTAAATATAATGCTAATTCCTCATTGGATGATGCTATAATCCTCATCAGGGTCAAAGCTGTGGGCAATGGACAACAGTAATTAACTGTATCTGTCAGCTTACCAATATCTAAAAAATAAATATTATTTTATAATTTTAAAGTATTATTGATGATAATGAAATATAATTTTCAATTAATTACATTTAAAATAATTTGGAAAAAAAAATAGCTATATGATATAGAATTTAAAATTTCACAGAAAAAATCAATAAGTACAGTATGTGTAACCTTATATTAACTTTTCAACTGCCATACTTTCCATTTCATGTTAAGTGGACAGTTCAAAATTACTACAAAATGCCTTTTTGATGGAATAATAAATAACATTAAATAACATTTAAAAAAATTCCTGCTCTTACCAACATACTGCCAATAGAGAGGTAGGAACTTTTCAAATATAAGCTTAAGTAAACCTGGATACTTTGCTACCTATAAATTATATAAAACAAGTATTTAAAAAACCATTAAAATAATATTTATATATAAAATGTATTTTTTCTTTTCTTTTATAATTAAATAAGATAAATAACCTTCATATGAAATACAAACACTATAAAAATAAAGACTTTAAGTCTTTGTATCACAATCCATGTTAAAAATTTAGTAAAACTAGATATAATTGCAATTGCATTTACATATTTTTGTGTCTATAATCGATAATTAATGTAAAGTATATATTTCAAGATTACTAAATCAAATAGTTAAAAGGGAACACATGAATTATGAGACATATATATAGAATAGAAATATAACCACAAAATATTCTACTTTAGATCTCTATACAAATTTACAAAATTAGAGTTCATAGTAGAGTTATTAATAAATCTTATATAAGAAGTCTTCAATTATTGAGGTTTCAAATTTTTTGAAAATGAGAATGATATTATCATTGCATCTTTCTTAAGAATTATCATTTTCATATCAAAAGAAATTCAAGAGTACCCATTTAAGCAATTTTTTTAAAAACAAGAATTATAATAAGTATGTGAATGTTTCTTTCAATTTTCAGCAACAAACTCTGTTAGGATTTTAATTAGATTAAATAATTTCTTTGAAACAATATTTACCATATAGTTAATTTAACCTTATAGCTAATATTTAGCTTATATTTTTATTGGTTTTCATTGACATATCTATTATTTACAATAGTGCAACAAATAAAAATTAATACTTAATAATTTCAGTAGAGTTTGCAATAACCTAAAGGATAGATAATCACATATATTTTACTTTTGAATTACTGTTATTTTTCATTTAAATACAAAAAGGGCTCTTTTGAAAAATGTTGGCTATGTAAAGATTAAAAAAATTAATTTACAAAAGTTTTAAAATAAAAAATGAAATACAAGTTACTTTAGCAATTTATAAGGAAGATTTAAATAAAAGTAAAAACCTTCAAACTTAAGTAAAAAGAGAATCAAGAGGACACACAGAGAAAAATATATAGCTTAGTTCTTTATTCATAAATATTTTCAATCCCTTATATATAATTTTAGAGATATCAAATGGTTTGTTTTATATACTAAAATTAATTTATTTATGGTTGAATTAATCATGGTAAAATATAGAGATATAATGATTTTTTTGTTTCTCAATGGCCAAATTTTTATTTTTGTCCCACAAAGGCTAATTAGACCAAAAGCTATAGTTCAAAGCAGATTTAGAACCAATACAAAGCAGCCAATGGGAATTAAACCCACAAGCTGTTGAAATCATTTAGTTGTCAACTCAGCACAGAGATGTAATCCATTTTTTTACAAGATTCATTTGTTAGAAAACAGTACTGTTAAATTAAAAATCATTTTCAAACAAATTAATTTTAATGAAATAATTTTATTGGAAATAAAATTTAGAAGGTATTCTACTGTTGATAAAATATTTAAAATATACTTACAAACAAAGAAACAAAGTAGTATACAAATAAAGAAATTAATAATTAAAAAGAAAAATACTTAAATCAAATCATGTTACACGGATATCAAATGCACAGATTGAAATGCTCATGAAAGAATAATTTACTAAACAGAATACATTAATCATTTTAGTTAAAAAAAAAAAAAAGAGGGGCAGAATGTAAATATTAAAAATGTATTGAGAGTATCTTTAATTGAATTGTAAATTATAATTTTTTGGTTAAGTGAAATAAATTATTATGCATTAATTACTATAAGCAGCTTATAAAATTCATTCAACTATTTCTTTTAGAAAGCACAAAAAAGTTAAAATGCTTACTAAGAAAAGTAAAATTTGCATGAAAAATCTTTAGAATTATTACTAAAAAGATGCAAGTTAAAAATTGTATGATGCAGATTGATTAAAACAAAATTATCCCAAGCATATAAAATTACATTAATGAAACAGGAGTTATATACTTGATTTGGGAAAGATTTATTTCAAGAAATATTTTATAATTGTGTGAAAATGTTATAAAAGAAGATGATTTCAACTCATGCATTATTGATTATTGAGTTCATGCATTAGTGCATTGAATGAATAAATTAAGATGAATGAACAAATTCAATATTATACAGAAAATCTTAAATTTCATTTTTAAATTTCAAATTTGTAGAATAATAACACAAAATGTCAAAAGAAAAGCTTCTACAACATTTATTAAATAAAATAATCCATTCTATTATGAAAATTTATGAAGATTTAGTAACAACATAATTAAAAATCTGCAAACATTGTTTAATACAAAAAATTGGATTCACACCTTAAATTTATATGCTACCCTAAGAGTTAAAACAAGCCAATGGCAAAATTTTGCACTCACCAGCCAGCCAAAATCCTCTTCTGAACATTTTACAATATGAATTTTGAAGGATCAAATCAAAGGATAAATATGAAAATGCACTTATTTATTTCATTTAACTTTGTTAATATCTTATTTCTTAACATTCATTCAAAATATTTTATTTTACTTTTCAAATTATTAAATTTGTAAAGCTTTATTTACATTTCCAATTTAAACTTGTTTTAATATAAAACAAATAGAAAACCTGTAAAATGTTTCTACTTTTCTATTTATGGCATTTAAATGACTTTACGAATATTTCAATTTTAACCAAATAATGTGTAATTTTAAAGAATATATGTGCGTGTATTATGTCATAATTATTAATAAAATAAAATTAAGTTGTTCATCATTTATATTTTGAATTTTTAAGAGATTATCTGAAACAATTATTTGAGGAGCATTATTTGAAATAATTATTTCTCTTGGCATGTTTGTATAAAACTAATTATAAAAAAATATTAAAACATTCCCAGAGTAGAAAATTCTTGGTATAGCAAATAAACAGTACTTAAAGTTTAACAAAAGTTGAATATTTTAAAAATATTACTCCTGGTATGTTTACCAACTTTTAAATGAAATAAGGTAAAATATAGAACTTTAAGAGTACTCAGAAAGAAGTACTGTGAGTATGACCATGAGGATATTTCATAAAATTATTTTAGCCAATAAAATGTTGGCCAGTAAAAATTTTAGAGATAACAATCTAAAAAACACAAAATGTTTTCAGACATTTAAAAAATTCTAGAAATTGTGTTGGTTTTTTATTAGATATAAATCATATTTAGAAAATATCATCTCATAATGATCAAATTTATATGAGAAACTAACTATAGATTTATTGTTATTCAAAAAGAGAATCTTTACTTTAAATATACATACAGTTGACATACATATTTTCATCCATTGTTACAAAGATTAGTATTTAGGCAGAACTGGATCATCAAATTTTCTACAGAACTAAATTATTTTATTAAAAATTTGTTAAATGATAATTAAAATTTTGTTAATGATAATTAATAAATTTTGAGAAATTATAAAATCTTATAAAACTCATTTATTATTCTTATATACCTGTTTAAATATTATTCTTTAAAAAGAAATGGACAATTCATACATATAAAATGATTTCAGTGACAATAATTTAGTATTCCTTATATTTTAGTATTTATTTTACAATGATATTTTATATTACAATATTTTAATATTTCATAAATTTCAATTTAATTTAAATGCATTTTTTAATAATAAAATTTTTAATGAGAGTGAGTAAAACATATAAATTCAAACTATCACAGACATAAAATTAGAAATATGGATGAAATTAAATGTAATAAAAAAATACATTAATATTTTCTGCAGGAAATAATTGTAATAAATGCATACTTGGGCTGCAGAATCTTTAGAATGTTGCGCTAAATGACTGCATACTTCAATTATGAGCTTACAAACAAGTGGAGGAGGTTGCATAACTTGTAGAATATATAGAAATCTTGGCAGGATATCAACACGAAGAAAACCCTAAGAAAATGAAACAAATAATTTAAAATTTATAAATTAAGGTATGAAAGTATGCTTTAATTATTAATAAAAGTTGTTTTTAACATAACAATTATGCATGAGTAAAATAATTATCAAGATTAGTTAAACAGTGGTGAGACAAAATATTTGATATTATATTTCTCATGAGAAATTAAGAAAGATATAAGTCTCTTCTCATATAATATCACCAAAGATAATTGTAAAAATTATAAAATCCTAATAATATCAAAATTATAAAATCAATATAAGAAAAATTAAAATATAATAAATATAGAGAATTATATGACATAAGCCACAGAGAAAAGAATTACATTGTTGAAATAGGTCCTAAAAATTCTGATTAGGTAAATATAAAATTTTCTCAAAGTATTTAAAATATATAAGTGTGATTAAAATATTTTACTAATAAGAATAAAACATTTAAGGTAAAATATTTTTCTAACTTTGATAACATCAAGTTTAATCAAATCTGCATCTGTCAATTCCTCTACATTTATATTTGGCTCTTTCAAATCTGTTGGTTCTAAGTGAGGTACAAGATGTCCATTTAACCAGCAAAATGTCCTATTCAAGCAAACCTGTAGCAAAATTATAAAAATAATATGATTATTTTAATTATTTACGGCATTAAAGCAGAATGGATGAACGAGCATAAAAGAAAAATATTACACAAATTTTTAATATAGTTAACAGAGGTGGGCAAAAAAGGACTATACTGGACTGTTGAACCAGCAAGAGATTTTGGGATGATTGCTAATGATAATTTTTATGATCTGTATACTTAAAAGTATAATTGTTTAACCCCTGATCAACATTAAGCAAGATAAATAAATTAAAAGTAACTCATGGTAAAAAAAAAACTCATACACTCATAGAATATTAATAAATACAAATCATTAAACAGACAAATTAAACAAATTTTAGCACAAAAACATGAAAAATTGTACGACAAGTTTATTATATATGTACACACATACATATATACACACTGCAACAATATACAAAATGCAAGACCAAATAGTAAAAGCCAGAAGATTATGCAAATTTCTGGGTAGTCACAACTTACCAAGTTATGAAAATGATGTGAAATGTGCAGCTTTTTAGTACAAGTAGGATAAGATATAAGGTGAGGAACCATCAAAGTGGCCAAAATCTTTGCCATTATTGCTTCTTGGAAAACAATCATTGAAAGTTTGTCTTTGTCACAAAAGACACTTGGCCATCATCAACAAAGACAGTTTCAGCAGGCAGACAAGTTTATAAGGACCATGGCGATTGGACTGTGAAGAGCAGGTAGGTCATTATGACAAATTGCAGCTGACAGGCACTTGGACACATCTACAATGAACCTGCTGTAGCAAAGATAGTTGGATTGCTTCCTTCAGAAGACACACTTTGGCAAATGGTTGACAGAGAATGGAGAGCCATTCCTTAGGACACATTCATACTCTCATTGACTGTGTGCCTAGACATGTTGCTTTGTGTATTGCCATTGCCATTGGTCCTACAATCTAATACCCCAATCCTATTCTTGATTTGAATTATACATATCATTTCAAAATCAGTTACTTACTGTTTGTTGCTGTCTGTTTGCTGAGTTTCAGCACTTTCAGACAACTCCTTCCTGTGTTACATTTTTAATGTTGACCAATTTATATAAATATATATACATACATTGGCTGTATCTATATATATACTGCTGGACAAGTGCTAAGATGGATAACACTATCATCCATAGCAACCACAAAATGAAAGGAAGCAAAATGTGGAAAATTAGAATAAGTGTGGGATATAGTAAGAAGTAGACATATGCATATATAGTAAGCATATTATATATATATACACACACACACTATCTAACAATAAATATTTAGACACTCCTGCAAATAAAGTTATCTGTGGACCTGATCTGTCACATCTTCTGAACTTAAATATCATGCAGAGTATTAGCATTAATAGCAAGAAAAATGCTATGAAATTCAGAGCTGTAACTTCAAGAAAAGCATAATTTTTGGATATTAAAGAAATAACCGATTTTTAAAAGACATATCTAGAAAGTTAAATATTTGTTAATCAACAGTGACTTAAACAGTTAAGAAGTGAAAGATGAGATAAGATTATCTAAATTGGTTTCAACTTAGCACACTGACCAAACTACAAAATAAAGATTAACAAGCACTACTCAAATACAAAGAAATTCAAAAACTGTTTCAAACTGTTTGTCCTACCAGGCACTATTGTACATGTAATACTGTGGCTCCTACAAGGACAATTGTTTCAATAAACACCACGGGAGCACATTTGCTGGAATTCCATAATCGTGCTGTCACTCATAAGCTATTGATTGCAAATTTTAATTGCAGTACCCGATAGACTTAGAGCAAAGCACAACGAAAATTAAACCACACATGAGTGGAAATGGATTCTTTAGAGTGATGAAGCCAGGTTCAAGCTCTACCAAGTCGATGACAATGTTTGCGTTTGGTGTATGCCTGGAGAAAGGCTTTACCAGAATGCATTGTGCTATAGTTAAGTTTAGAGGTGAAATTATTGAGTGTAAATGTTTCTTGTGGTATGTAGTGGGACCCTTCATCCCACATCATGATAGGCTAAGTGTCAATTTCAACTCCACTAATCTAGATAACAATGTGCCTCGAAAACTGTGTTTGCTTTACAGATTGGATCATTATTAATTACAGCCACTTGTCAAGTTGTGACATCTACCATAGATTGGTAAACTGATAATGGTTTGAACCAAATGAACTAGCCTACCCAGTGACCACAGATTTGAATTTTATAGAACATATCTTTGATGGATTGGATCGCTGAATTAAGAATTATAGAATCTGTTCAAAATTAGGAAAAGATCCTGTATGTCCTCTCCCAGTCACTTGGAAGGAAATACCACTATACATTATTCAAACACTTGTAGAAAGCATGATCTGAAGGATTAAGATTGTAATTGTCTCATGTAGAGGCTTTACCAATTATTAAATATAAATAAATTGTGTTTATCTCTTTTATCACAAATGCCTAAATATTTATTCGTTATGTTTCCAAATTGTTAAACACATAATAATAATGTTAAATAAATTATTTTAATATTATAACAGATAAATCCTTTAGTGTCAATTTGTTATTCATAAGCAATAAATAAATCAGAAGTGGTCCTAACAATAACAATATAAAAATATTACTTACAATTTAAAATTTTCAGATTTTTCAATTTGGGAAAAAATATCAAATGAATCTATTTAGTATTTATTGTATTTTAAAAATAAGTTCCATCCAAAACTAGTACTTGAATCACAAAAACTATGTTACTTTTATGATTAAAACTCTAAGAACTTCATGCTCTTTAAAACATTGCCGTTTGATCATTTGTCACTCAATAGTCATTACTGCACATAAGGACTAGTTAGACTAGGGCATACAGTTCAAAGTGAATTCTAAACTATGACAAGCATAGGATAAGATTTGAACCCATGAATTGTTGAATAGACCAGAATGCTAACTAAAAAGATGTAAACTTGAGTACAAGAAGTGCTAATAATTCTAACAGGTGCTCATTTTGGAAAATAAAACAACTTAAAATTCCACAAAATTAATATTAAGAAGTATTAAAAGAAATAATAAGAAGTATTAAAAGAAAATTAATCCTGTCACAAATGAATGAAATGACCAAACACTAATTTATAAACAATTTGAAGCAATATGTTATTCAAAATAGCCTACTAAATAGATAGTATTTAAAACCTAAATTTTTATCTGAGTACAGAAATTGTATATCTCATTATAAAGGATCCTCAAACATGTCCTAATATATTTATTACATCTTAAGTTTTGAAACTGTCTCTCCCCTCCCCTTCTTTTCTAAGGTATTAGCACTATTTAAAATATAAGTATGAAATGCTTTTGTACTTTTATGATTGCAAAGGATGGAATAATAAAGCAGTAAGAATAATTTATGTAAACTTCCTAATGTTTGGAAGATTTGAACTGGAATTTTCTCTCAAAATTTATTTTTCATTCAGAGAAACACAATTATTTTCTTTGCATTTCTTGTAATTGCTTGTTTAATTGAGTTCTAGACCTGTTTAAAGCTATAATTATATTCAGTATAACAAATATATTCAAGTATTAAGGTCCACATTGAAGATGTATCAGATTTATAAACTATCATATATATTTCCTTAATTTAGCAATAAATGTCACAAAAATTAATTAATTAATATATGATGGTCATGTAATATCCTACTTTAATCTATTTAATATTAAAAAAACACAAAAGTAGATGTGGAATTTAAATTAGTAAGATAATTTTGCTGAATTAAGTCAACACATATTACTTATAGAAACCATATTATCATTTATTATGGTAAGATATTTGAATTTAATATAATTATAATATAATGCAGTAACCACAAATAGATGTATTTCACAAAATTATCATTTTTGTTAATGAGAGAAACATTTAAATTATATCTGCTCTTATAATAACTAATTCAAAATACTTGAAGGAAATATTCAAACCAAATATTTTAATATCCTTCACTATTACAAATTTTATAGCACTATAACTAACAATACCTCATCAGCTTTTGAAATCAAAAGACTATGAATAGCTGTGATAGTGGCAGCAACAGATGTAGCAGATATGTCATCTAGAGCCCATCTGAGTAATGGAACAAGACCTGCTTCTAAAAGTATCGGTAACAGAGGTCTATCAAAACAGTTATCCATCATTCCATACCACATCTAAACATTTCAGGAAAACATATCATAAATGAATTATTATATTTCAGTATTATTATTTTAGTTGTTTGATTCAATGCTGAAAGAAACATTTCACATGAAAACTAAAATTATAATTAACCCCTTAAGGCACACATTAATTTCTAATTTTCGGTCAAAAAATCACCTATTTTTTTCTTGCATAATCATATTCTCTAGTGCATTTTAAGACATGATCGACAAATAAAAGTAATTTTTAACTAAAAATTTAATTAAAAAATCTTATTTTTAATTTTGGAATAATTTCACTTAAAGTTGTCTTTTTTTACGCTCCTTTGTATTAGAAAAGACAACATACAGGGGTACAAGTATAGGCTAATTTAAAAATATATATATATATTATACAAACAAAGTGAAAACGATTTGATTGCATGTTTATTTTGAATTTCAAGTTATTAAAATCAAATTAAATCAAATTTTCATACATAAAATTGACTAAAAATTCAGTTTGGTATGATATACCATGAAGCATGGTACTGCGCAAAGTCCAACATTACAGTTCCTACAATAGTATCTTGTTTCTTTCCTTATCTTTTTACCCCTCTCATCCCTTTTACTGCAACAAACGGAGCAATTTCTACAAGGGGCCGCTTTCTTTTCTGTAGGTGGTACAAATTCGGGAAAGTGCCTTTCGGTTAGTCTCAGAGGCCCAGGTTGGTAACCAGGCCGACCTGTTCTTTTGGGTAACACTTTTGAATGGTATTTTTCAATTAATTTTTCCACAAGCATTTGACGGAATTCCAAATGGTCCCGTTTTCCTCCATTTTTTTTATATAGTACAAATGAATTCCATACGGATATATCCCCAAGATGGAAAAATATTTTCTTATAGTACCTTTTTCTTCGTTTTCTTGTTGTTGGGTAATCGTGGAGATGCTGATCAAGCCGATCAATGCCTCCCATTGTATCGTTGTAATCCATTACAACTTTCGGTTTCTTTATTTGAGTGCCATCATTGGCTGTTTTGCTTGTATTTTCCTGATGTGTGTTATAGATTGTTGAAAGCAAACAGACATCTTTTTTGTCTTTCCACTTCATCGCCATTACTTTTCCTCTCTGAAACGCTATAAAATCTCCCTTATTAAATTTTTTATTTCTAATTTCAGATGGAACTTCTTTTCTGATACTTTTCAGAGTCCTGTAGGTATCTGTTTGACGTTTTACCAGGAAATCCGCTAATTGGGGAGAAGTATAAAAGTTGTCAGTCGTCAAACAGTACCCTTTATCTAATAACGGTTCAATCAGTGACAACACTACTTGAGTTGATACCGGCATTTCTCGATATGCATCGCTCATATTCATTCCTTTTCCGGTATATATAATGGATGAATATAAGTAACCGGTTTTTGATTCAAAAAGAAGGTACATCTTTATTCCAAAACGAGCTCATTTCAGTGGTATATACTGCTTCCATTTCATTCGCCCTTTATACAGTAGTAGACTTTCGTCTATCGTGATATCTCTTTCCGGTGTATATAGAGAGGAACACTTTTTATTTATATGGTCAAATACAGGCCATATCTTATTGAGCTTGGGATTGGGGTGAATCTCAGCATCGTTGGTTTCATTGTTAGAGAAATGAAGATATCTTTTTATCTCAGAATAGCGACAAAAGCTAAGGAGCTTCGGAAAAATAGGTGATTGAAAAATTTCAACTTTTGACCAATACATCCTTACCTCAGGCTTTCTAATTATACCTTGTAGTATAGTTATGGCTAAAAATATGTATAATTCTTCCATAGTAATCGGTGACCATAGGTTCTGTGATGATCCTGGATGTTGAAATGCATATCTGTTTGTTTCAGTTAGAATTATGTCCATGAGAGAGTTATCAAAAAATAATTCAAAGTATGACAAAGCATCATCGTAATCCGTCAAAGTAAAACAACAGCCAGGGTTAGCTTCAAATCGAAATCTCGGTGGTGCAACGTTTGGTTTATTTGTACTAATTTGATACCAATTCCTTGCTATATCCAAAATCTCGTCGTCATTATCTTCCGATTCACTTCCATCACTCAAGAAATCATCACTCTCATCGCTCAAACTGTCTGATAAATTGGCATATTCAAAATTGTCATCGTCAGAGTCGCTCATTATCAGATAACTTTTTTTTAAATTACAAAAACACTTAGTAATATAATTTGCAGTTAACTGCTTACTTTTATTATATTTACGTAATAAAAATGGATATATTACCACAGATATATACACCAAACGACTGCTTCATAACAAAGAATTCCTAGCAAACTTATAGCTAATCATCAAAATGCGCCACCTGGTTTACACAAGAAAACTGCTGAATAGTGGTGCCATCTATGTCAAATAAGTTTAATTATAATCTAGCCTATTTATTTTTACTGGAACGGATCTCAGACGAGCATTAGAAATAAAATAACGCGAGATACAAGGACGCCCGTGTGAGACACGGGCAAATGCGTTAAGGAGTTAAAAAAAAAACAATGATTTAGAAAATGACAAAATATTTATTATTAAGTCATTTTTTTTATTATAAATACATAAAATAAAGTCACTTTTTTAATTCTAATGAATTAATATATTTTTAATATTTTATAATTATAAAATTAATATAAATGTAAATTAAATTATCATAGATAAAAATAAATTTAAGAATTTGTTTCATTCAAAGGCAGAAAATGAAAATAAAAATGTACTCACATTATCCAAAATATGCGCTATAGTATGTAGAGCAGTAATTCTTTGAGATTGAAAAGAACTACGAGCTAAAATGAACAACTCCTCCAAAGAATATCCTGCAATCTAGAAAACAATATATTTACTCATTAATAAAAAAACTATAAAGTACCCTTTAATATCATGATTTTAAGTAAAAAATACTGTTATATACAGTTTATATAAATTGAATGAAGGCCTATTTTATATATTTTTGACAGAAAGTTACTAGAAGAAAAAAGATTAGAAGTCAGTCAAAAGTTAAATTTCAGTATGCCTACAATAAATATCAATATTGTATCATTATCATATTAAAATATAATATAATTAAGTATATATTATAAATACACGTATAAAAAATACCAAGTAATAAATTTCTTAACACAATTCAAAACTTAATTACTAAATTAAATTAAACTTATATTCTTTTAACCAAAGCTGTTAGAAAAATTATGCTTCAAAAAGATAAATTGATCATTTTTAAAAATATAAAAAAAATTTTTTAATTATTTATATGAATTTTGCTTTTTAATATTTATAAAACCAAATGATTATCAATTTCTATTTAAAAAAAATAATGTAAAAAAAATTATAAATATTTTTATAGAATTATGTTGTCATAACACATTATAAATAGGAAAAAATACTTCAGGTTCATCTCCATGGTGGTGCAATCCTTTCTGAGTTGGTACATCTATATCATGAGCTAATAATTTACCCTCAAAATCAAAACGAGCAGTATAGCCAGTCTGAAATCAATTAGGAACAAATTACACTATATATAAATATATATGTTAATATATATGTATATATATATATATTAATTAAAAATTATATAACCAATATTTAAAATGAAACATAGCTTTGTTAAAATTTTTGCTAAGGACTAACATTCCAATATAAACTTATTCCAAGCAGTACAGCTGTTCTCATTTTAATGACAGACAAAAATCCACTGGATAAATGGAATAAGTAATGAATATAAAATTAAAATTTTAATTGAATTGTAATAAATGCATACATTTTTTATTAATTAAATACAACTACTTTAATACAACACTAAATTTATAAATAATGACTTGCTTTATATGTACACTTAAGAGAATTACTAGCTAAAAATTTTAAAGTAAAGTAATTCATTAGACCTTTTTTTAGTAATTTGAGTAACCCATTCATATTTTCTAACAAACATTCATTGCTAAATAACAAACAAAAATTCCATAAAAAACCAGATAATAAAAATAAATTATATTAAATTTTAAGATAAAATACACTTGTATTTAATTGGTGTCAGAATATTTGACAGTTTAATTTAAATAATCATATTTGTTATCAAAGTATATATAAGAAATATTTAAGAAAATGATACACTTCATAACCATTTTTAAAAAGTTATAAGGTAATATCTTTTTTCTATGAAAAATGCAAAAATAGGTACATGCATAATTTTGTATAGTTTAGGTAAAATATATAAAGGTTTATAAACCTTTAAATCCACTGGGTTTGGTTTGGGCAGATCTGACAGCCATTCTAATTTCTCATTTTCAACGTTGTCCATGTTTTTCCAATTTTTTTTCTTGCTCTCTTCTAACAATTTTTTTGTTTCTTCAGGCAAATCTGCTTTTGAAAAAACTTATAATTTTTATAAGTTATAAAAATTGCTACACAGATGAGTTAAAATTATAAAGCAATTTATTTCAGATTGAAAATAAAACTATATGCCTAACACAACAGAATCCAGATAATTTGCCATAAACAGGCTAGGAGAAAAAGCAGATAAGCTAAATTGGCAGATAATAGAGAGAGTTATATTAATAAAGAAACAAAAACAATATTAAAGCAAACTTGTCAATGAATATAATAAGTCCATTTAGTTGCAACTAAATATTTGATCTCTTAAAAAGCTTTTAGCACCAATAAATATTTGAAACTTATTCTTGAATTGTTTATTTCTTAAAAGTTTGGTGATAGTTTTTCATCGCAAACGTTCAACTGATGGATTCTATACTAATTTTTTCATTTGTATATCCAATCTCTACATTAGCTGTAAAATTAGCATTGCCTTCTTCAAATTCTTTCTGGAAACACGATGCCTTTTCTTCTATAATAAGTCTTGAAACAGGTACTCATATATCCATAAATTGGACTAAGCAAATGTACATAGCCTTGATAGTTTTCTCATAATCACTTTTTACTATAGTTTTCTGTGTTTTATATTAATTTGGAAACTCATGAGGAACACCACTCTTGTCATTCTAATCGCTTTTGCTTTCAAGCTCCAACAGTATGATGAACTATACCAGAGTCATCAATGAACTTCTGCAATATTTCTACTTTATCCAGTCTTTTTAATATGTCAAGCTTCTCTTGCACTGATAAAAAAAAATCTTCTTTCTTTATTACTTTCCATAATGATGACTGTTAAAAAGACACATCATACTCACAAACTTACAACAAATAAATAACTTCACTGTGCGCAGAACATGGAAGAAAAGATCAATAGCTTACTAAATGGGAAAGTACAAACGACTGACAAAAATGTATGGGAAATTCTCCTGGTAGCATTACAGACAGGGACACGTTAGTAAGAGATTGTACAAGCTAACTGATGTGCACAAACTATTAGCAGACACATAAACTCACTGATGCATACAAGCTAACAGAAGACAATTTTTCAAGGATTTCAGTTGCATACTTGGATAAAAAATGTAAATGTTGCTGGTACTGCAAATAACACGGAATGGCAGATAGCTAAAGAATGGATAACTGAGACTACTGCAAATAAATATCACATAATTGATTATATACCAATCCCTTGTTAAATATCAGAAATAAAAATTAATAAAACAAGCATAAAGAACAGATGTATAGCAAATAATTATAATATATTTATTTTCAAAGATGTATTAAAAATTATTGATTTTCTAGAATTTTATTATAAGTTTTTGATATTTCTAAGTTATTTTAAACTTTTTTTTAATAAAAAAAATAAGCTCTATCATGTTTTATAAGTCGAACAAAAATAATCATTTACATAAAATCCATTTAAAAATCGAATTTGCTTTAATTTAGTTAGATCTTATTTTGGCTATGTTTCTAATATTAGTGAAAATATAGGAAGAAATAAAAAGATAATAATAGAATCACTAAACATATTTAATTTTAACCACTATAAAACATGCAACATATCAAATAACTTTTCATACAAAATTTTTAAAAAAAATCCTTGGTTTTAGCAAAAGATTATATATTTTTAAAAGCTATTTTGCTACCAATTTTAAGAAATTTTTATGAAATCTTTTAAATCTATAACTTAATGACATTTTGCAAATAAAAATAAGAAAAACATAAAGAATTTAATAGTGCAATTTTATTTGATGACTTTTTAAGTAGTTGACTAAATATTAGAAAGTCAAATGGCAAAGTTATATGATAGATATAAAATAATTTAATAGAAGACATTCTTAAATGCAATAAAAAAGCAGTAGTTGGAGAATTTCTAGCAATAAATAGAATATAAGTTAATTGAATTTTGCATTGCCCAAAGTTCTAGCTCTAAAATATTTTCACCTACTGAATCTTTACAAGATTTAGAAGATGAAATCATTATAAACAAAAATTCATTGAATAACTACACAAAAATTTATTTTATCACAATCTTTATTTTTAATGCAATTGAAGAAATCAACCAAACTTTTGTAAATTGAACAAGAATACTATTATTATAATTCACATAGAAACATAACAAATAGTTGTGAATGTTACATTTTCAGGTAAAATTGTTAGTTATAACATCATTTAAAAAAAATTTATTTTCCTGTTCAATTTAAAATGATGAAAAACATGTTAATTGTTTTATTTGCTAGTGGTGGGTGAAATTCCCTAGAATACAGAAAAAATTTATGATATGACCTTTAAAATTCTGAATATTTCTAAAATATTTTTATTGCTCAAAAGTTTAAGGTATTAATAAATAATAAAATTTCAAATTTGATTAAACATATTTTGAATATAATGCATACCAACAGATTTTGTTTTTGAAATATTATTCATTTTCTCAGATACAGTTGTTTGTTCTAGTGCTTTGCTCAAAAGCAAAGCATCACAGTCATTCTTTCCTTCTTTTCTGAGAACTTCATTATATAACATATCTCGATCCATTTTGTAAGCTGATTTATTCTGTTCATTTGAAGCATTTGCTTGATTCAAGGAATTGCTGATTGTGCATGCTGTAAATAAATATTCACAAAACTAACAAATCAATGAAATTATTCAATTAAAAATACAATGCAACAGTTTCAAAGCCTGATATAGATAACTTAAACATAAAGAATAAAACTTCAATACTAATTTGAATAATTTTGGATTACTGTATTTTCCTGTATATAATCCGCATTATGTGTTAAAAAAAGTACCAAATTTCATTGTGCGTATTATATACTGCCACGGATAATCTGACAAAAAATATTTTTTATTAGAAAAATTTCCAATAAAATTTTAAAAATTTTGAAAATAATAATAATAATAAAAACGTGTATTTTTTATAAAATAAATAACTGATGGCGCCAATATTCAGTCGACTTATTTCAACTATAATCAGCATTGTCCAATTACGTTCAAGAACGAATTCAGTTCTCCTGTATGGCTATTATAGTTGCAATTTGTTAATGTCATTTCGCATTCTGTTTTGACATGATCTGCTTCGCTCTAAAAACATTCAAATTAATATATTGTTAAAGGGAAGTGCAAATTATTAATTCACAGAGTAAATTTCAAATTGAAAGCTATAGGGAAGGCAAATGAAAAAGTGTCAACAAACGTGTAATGTAAGTTGAAGAACAGAACCTGCGCGTGCGCGGTACAAAAGAAAAAAATGTATTCCATGTGTAGTAATCCATTTCTTTCATTTATATATTAATGAAACAAATATAGTCTATTTTAAAAATATTTCTAAACCTCATTTTGAAAGTTATTAAAACCTAAAAATTGATATAGTTTTATTCAAATCTTCTTGGACATAGATCGATATCGAGCTTTCATCTCAGTTAATCGCACTTTGCATTGAGATGGATTCAAACAGATATTTAAATGTTTTTTTCTGTAGAATTTATTATGTTTTTTATTAAAATGAATGTACTTTTTATTTTATTTGGCACCAAATTATCAGCAGTATACATTTTCTACTATTCGTTTTAAAAATTGCAGTGGATTATTTGATGCTGCAGATAATGGGATGCTTTTTCTTTTAATAATAAATTTCTTTTAATAATAAAGGGGGTTGCGTATTATACGCAACTGCAGATTATATACAGGAAAATATGGTAATAGCTAGTTAATTAAAAAAATTAACTACTTATAAATATAAACAATTTCATTTTAAAAAATTATATTCCAAAAGTTAAATTACATATTATTTTTAATTTTGAATGAAAATCTTCTTTTCAGTGACTTTAAGTTACAACATACATGAAATATAAATATGGAAAAAGTATACATATAAATGAATATCATAAACTATATTCTGTGTGAATGAAATCATAGACAAATTAATTATAATATAAACAAGATAGAGAGCTTTTAAATTTACTAATCTCTGAAATTAAACTGAAATGTCTTCAACATTACAGATATATAGAAAGATAATCAATTCTGGAAATTGGAAACAAAATAATAGGGAAAGAATATATTTGTTGCTTTTGCTAAGCTTTCAATGTATAAAATAAATCTACAAATTATATTAAAAATTTAGATTTAACTTCATGTGTATTGCATGAAAATTACTTTACCAGATTAAATTAATCTTGGAATTAATTGAATATATTTGAATAAGTAAGATATTTCTTATAAAAGTGTCTTACTCATATTTGGTCATTTCTGGTGCATATAAACCTTTTGGCACTATAAGTGATGGCAATAGTGAATATTTGTGTATTTGAAAAGGGAATTACCAAATGATTGGTGATATTTACTCTGAAGATGGTTCCCAATAATTTAGAATGTGACAACAATTAGATGACCCCCAAACATAGCTAATCCCTTTAAGAAATATTATTTCATTTTAGAGGATACTGCTCACTCACTTATTTTGATAATTGCCATTAAAAATAATAAAGTGAATAAGGTGGTCTTCTATTTTACTATGTTTCAAACATATTACTTTACTGTAATAAGTTCTTTTAAAGAATAAAAACTTAATTAAAAGCCACAAATAAATATAAAAAATCAACTTACACACATCTTGCTTCACTTTCCTTTTGTTCTGAATGAATTTCACAACACTAGGATCTTAAAAGAAATATAAATACATCAATTTTGAAATTAATTTTTCATTTCCAAAACAAAATTAATCATAGAAAATATCCTAAATGTTATAAACCAAAATGAAAAATTTTAAATCAAAATTATACATCCTCATACCTAAGCAATTTTTTAATTGTTTCTGATGTTTCAATATCTCTTCTTTGGACATAGCTGATATTTTTGCCAAATTTTCCTTGTGAATTTTTTCAACTTCATCAATTCCAGCTTCAAGTCCACTACCATCAAGAAGTGTGCTCCCTAGGTGAGATTTAAGAAGTAAAGAAAGGAACTGTTAAAATTCCAGAACAAATACTTACATACATTAATAATAAAATGACACATTAATAATAAAATGAGAAATTAAATACAGTTAACTTAAAGATTAACTTTTCAGGATTGTAAGGAACGCTCAATTAGCAAATGATATTTAGCCTATCTGGCATATATACAATTGTCAAATATTCACATCAATTATATGCTAAGGAATTAATTCTATTAAATGATATTGGATCAAATATACTTTCAGAAAATATTTGAACTATGCATTATTTTCCAGTAAAATTAAAAAGAACAATTTAAAGAAATCACATAAATTTTTAAAACAATTGTTAAAAAGGCTCTTTTGCTCATAAAACAGTTTCATTTTTTCAGAAAATATCTATTATTTTATTCCAAAGAAAGTGCTGTTTAAAAAATGATTAATTTAAAGAATAGAGATTTGATTTGTTTTGAATAAATATATATATAGAGAGATAACACACACACACACATATACATATACATATATATATATATATATATATATATATATATATATATATATATATATGAATGTATAGATAAAATTTTATTTAACAAAAATTTATAAGCATTTTTATTCTACATTATAATATAATTAATTACAGATATTTATTACTACACATGATTTTGTTCTAATTACAGCTTACATTCACAGGATAAAAATGAATTTATCTTTGATTTTGAACTGAAGATAGTTTTTGTTTCTTAGAAAAATTCTTTACCAAAAAAAAAAAAAAAAAAAAAATTCTTCCTACAAATATTTCCCATAAATATTTATGACTTTAGGAGGAATAAAAGAAAAGTGCCTTCTCAATTAGGATCAAAAATGCACAAGGAGTACTAAACTTAAAATAATCTCATCCATTTGTATTTCATATCAGCTTAATAGATACTTTACTTTGTAAAAGTGATTTTCTGTAATAGATCATAATTTCTAATTCAAATAAAACTTCTAAGTGATTGTTTTCATTTTGTTGTTTATTTTACTAAACAATTTATTATCTTATTAAATAGAAAACAAAATTTATTCAAATTTATGCAATATTTAAAGTTTTATTACTTATTTGTATTAAAAAAATATTTATGATATTTGTATTAAAAATATTTAAAATATTTAAAATTTTTATTTATATAATATTTAAATCTCTTGTTTAATTTGCACAATAATAAACATTAAGCATTTCCTAGAATTTTTCTTTTGAATATTCAAAAATAAGCATTAAAATTATAGCGTTTTTAATCCAAAAAATTATTTAATGATTAGTTTATATGAATGCAAAATTGATTTGATTATTGTGATATTAATGTGCGTGTACAGCTAGATAGTAGTGAAATATTAACTTTTTGAAAGGCAAATATTGGACAGAAATAAAAAAATAAATATGTTAATAGGTTCACAAAAAATTAAAGTTTCCTCTACAAAAAGATTATCAAATTTTAAAATAAATAAAAATAAAGTAACATGTAAAAAAAAAAAAAGACTGATAATAAAAATACAAGGTATCACTAAAATTCCCTTCAAAGTATAGAAACAATCTAATATATGTTCAAACTATAAAGCTGTATTTAGTTAAACAAAACTTATCTACACCCCACTATACTCAGGGACATATCAATAAATTAACAAAGTTGGATTAAAAAATCACTATTAATTCTAAATATCTTTATCACACAAATATTTTTATTTAATAAATTTAGTGTTTTTGGCCATCTTTTGTTTTTACTCTTTTTTGGTAAATTTATTTATAAATCATTAATAGAAACAGTGACATGTAAAAGTATATTACCCTAGTAATTCCCACAATATTTTGTTTCATTCATAGTTTATTATTTTTCTCATCAACTATCAGAAACTAAAACAAATGAATAATTAAAATTTCAACCAGCATGCATTTATAATTAATACCTCCCAAAATCGTTGCATCAAAATTGTCACATTCTTTAAGTGTTACTTACAAAATTAATAAATATAAAAGCTAAGTATGAGCAAATTTTAGAATGAATTTTTTTAATCATTATTATAACAAATCGAAAAATTATAAATTAGTTTCAGATTTCAAAGAACTTTTGAGATAAAGCCACTATGAAAAATTGATGATAATCTACATTTAATGTTTATATAAATAAGTGAAAAAAAAATATTAATTGAAACTAAAAATGCATAAAGATAAAATTGATTTGAATAAAAAATTAACTACTTAGTAAAAATTACAATTTCTTTTAATAACCTCAAATAAATATTGTACATAATGATAATTATAAAACACACACTATAATAAACATATCACAAATTCTTCCAGCACATTTTGATTTACCAGTTATTTCTTGTTGCTTTATATTTTCCATTTCTTTCTTTGTTTTCAATGATTCAGTTGTGTTTGGCAAATTTTCAGTATTTTCTGATTTCTTATCAATTATTTTCATTTGCTCATCATTTTCTTTGACTGGATGTGGAGGATTTGAATTGGTTTTTTCCTTGAACTTTGAAAGAGAAGACTTTTCTTGTCGATTTAATGCAAACTAAATGAAATAAGAAAAATACAATTACAGCATGAAAAAAATACTAAGAATTTATAAAATATAAGTTATAGATGCAAAATAAATGTTTTAAAGGAAAAAAGTGGAGAGCAAGTTTAAACGCAGAAAAAATTTTGTTAGAAAAAAATTTTGTGTATGAAAATATGAAATTAACTAAATTGAATTTTTCTTACCAATGAAATTTAATCAAAAATGGGCAATTTAGAATAAGTTAAAAATTTATCATTGCCACTTTATAAAACAGATTTAATTATGGTGACTCTTTCTTTTCTTTTCTTTCTTTTTTCTTTTTCTTTTTTTTTTTTTTTTTTTAATAAATTCAACAACTGACACTCTTTAATGTTCATAGAAATCTTTTTAATATTTATTTGTGACAAAGTTTTCTTTTTAATTAAATTGTTAATACTTCTAATAAAGTATTAACAATAATAGCTTTGTTAAATAGTAATTAAATGACCTTAGATTATTCTAAATTGGAAAACTACAAAGTTTTTTTTTATATGTAAACTATATACCAATAAGTATTTGGACACCAAAATAGATTAAGATATCAGCAGTCCTGATCAACATCATATATTCTGTACTTTATTGTGTAAGAAATAGAACTGACATTAGTCACATGCAAGATGCCCCGAAATTTAGAAGTGTTTGACTTCAAGAAAGGCATAATTATCAGATATCATAGAAATGGGTGATCCTTAAGGGGCATGTCTAGTGAATTAAACATTCCAAAATTGAAAGTTATTAATAAAAAAGAGGAAGATAAGTAATAATTATTACAATGGGCTTCAGCCCAGGAGTCAAACAAAAATTAGAGATAAAGTGTAATGAGTGTCATCCAAAAAAATTATGAAAACTGCACAAAATCAATGGCTCACATACTCCAAGAATTTAAATAAGCATCTGAGACTGTTGTTATGATAAGTATCAATTACAAAAAAGCATATTTGCTCAGTTTCCCAAATCAGGCTGCTGCTCATAAGTCCTTGATTACAAAATGCAACAAGCAGCTGGATTGAGTTGGTGTAAGGCATATCAGAAATCAACTGTGAATGAGAGAAAACCGATTCTCAGGAGTGATGACTCTCTACCTGTTAGAGGTAGAATAGAGTTTTGGTGTATGCCTGGAGAATGCCTTATCTTAGAATGCATTATGCAAACAATAAAGTTTGGTGGAGATGAAATTATTGTCTAGGGACATTTCTTGGGTGACTCAATAAAGGTGGAGGCCACTTCAGAGATATATTGAAAACGTATAAGGTTTGGCTAGCACTACTGCAGTTATCTTGATTATTTATGGACTGGGACCCAATTCTCGGTAGACTTAACTTCTACTCCACTATTCTAGACAACAATGTGTTTTTTAATCTATGACAATTTTATGAATTGATTACTTCCAGGATGATAACACTTGTCATGTTGTGATATAAACTATGGAGTGGTATGCTGATGATGGAGCAAGCCAATTGGGTTGACCAATTTATTGTCCAGACTTTAATCCTGTAGATCACCTCTGGGTTGAGTTGGATAGTTGATTTAAGAGATGCAGTAGTCGTTCAAAATCGATGAAAGAACTAACTAACTTCTCCAAGCTGAGTGGAAGAAAATACTTTTGTCTATCACTGAAATACTTATGGAAAGTATGGCCCAAAAGGTTAAGGCTGTAATTATCTCATGTGGAGGCCCTAACAACCATTGAATATGAATGAATTGTGTTTACCTCAGTTATTACATGTGTCCAAATACTTATTGATAAATATGTATTTAGATAAATAATGTATGGATTTCAGTTGCCTGTAAGCCAAATCGTATAGATACAATAAGAAATTACATTAATTAATATTAAAAAGCAATTATTATACTCTTTCTCACAAATATTAAAGAGTATTAATGTTATTCATGAATTAAAAAATAATTAAAATACTATTAAAAATATAACTATTTCTATCAAATAATATTGTAAAAATATCTTAATCATTTGGCTTGCTTTTGGATTTTCATTAATTTTGAGCATCTCAGCAGTTACAAGCTAAAAAAATTTAGTTCATCAATTCCACAAGCAAGATGCTTTTATGTTCAATTACCCATCAGTTAATTATAATTGTATTTATTTATCAAAATTTATACATTGAATCAAAACACATGAAAAATGCAAATTGTTTATATTAACTTTATTATTAGTTTGCTCATTTGCATAAACATGGAAATTAATAATTGTATACATAATACATAGAAAACTTTTTTTTTAAACAGCAGTTAAAATTAAGCTAGAACTGTTATCAAAATGCTAGCAAAAAATGAGTTTATTGAAATAAGTAAGAGCTAAATTCATAGCTTTAAATTAATAAATAAATAATAATGTTTATTATGTCAAGTTTACATACATAATATGCAATAATTCAATACCTAAATGAATTTTCCAATAATTCATTTACAAGGTGAAATGCATAAAGATTTTCAGAGCCAGGTTTTTCTCAAAAAATTTTAAAATGTAGTTAAAAAATGGAAGTTTAAAATTATGTGAGAAAGACTAGAAATTTATCAGTTCTTGTAATGTGTTTGCTTAAAGACAGCAAACATTTTAAACATTTAAGGGAAATGTAACATCATATAAATAACTTTAATGATATGTTAGCAATTTACAGTTCTGATAAAAACTTTTTTAATCTGTTCAATTAATTCTAATAAATTAAATATCAAAGCATTAATTACAAAATATCTTTAAAAAAAATATGATCAAGAATTTGTGAAATTTTTATTTTTGTACAAAGAATTTTAATTGCAGAAAAATAAAGTGAAAAATTTTCTTAACTAAAACTAAAATTTTTATTATGTTTGAAATATAAGGCAACAGACTTATAACAATGAATAATTCAATAGATGACAATTAAATAAGACATAAAAATGTTTCATGCAATAAGAGATCCTTTAAAATAATTATTTCACACAACTAAAATGACCAGGTGCAGCTCATAACAATCAATATAGTAAATTGTCCAGATACTGTACCATAATGTTATTTTAAATCTAAACATTGGTGACCGTTCTATGATACAGAAATACAACTGATATAACAGATCCTGTATTAGGTTGATATACATCCCAATTACTTCTATTTATTTAAAAAAATAAAAATCATGTACTAAAAACATACATCACTCAAATAACTTCTGTTATAACAATAAGACAAATAAAGATTTTAGAGCATAATAGGGGAATATATTTCAATGCATTTTTAACACACTTTTGTAAATAACAATTTTTTTAAAGTAGCCATAAAAAATAACTTGATCATTTGAGAATTTTGTATTCAAATTTCTAATTATAAGGTGAGCAAATTAATAATCAAAATCTTAATTAAATTCTTAAATCTGATCACAATACACATCACTACAACACAACTTGTCAGGTGTAAGACTGATAGCAAATGATAGCAATGATAATGTTTTGTCCTTATGTAAGTGGCACGATGAAAATATTGCCGAGAAAAATGATAAATAATAGCACTGCAATGTTGTCATAGACTTTACAACAAATTGGATGACTTCAAACATGGTCTCACGGTTAGAATGTGATTAGTACAGGAGCATATTTTTAGTACCAATCCCAGAGTTGGGCTCTACCAGTTAATAGTTGAGCTGCTGGGTAAAAGTCTTTATAATTTAAAAGAAAGGACCAAAGAGAAGATCCCCAATACTTAAATTGTCAGCCCCAGAGATATTATTTCACTTAGAGGATATTGTGACTACAACCTATTTAATGTGTGCCAGCTATCTTTAGAGAGCATGACAAATCTTTTGCTAAGTTGGGATTTGAATTTAATACTTGCCAATAATGAGGATGAAATCATATCCAACCAGGCCACAATGTATTAATCAGAATGTGTGAAACAGGATGATTACTCCAAGTAATACTGTTATGTACATCATGCAAATTCAGGTATGAATAAGTGCTGGCAACAATAGTTGTTACAAAAACTTATCATTTAAATAAAGACTTAGAGGATCAAGGTGCATAAATGTAAGCGAAGATTGGATGATAATGTGAAAGGCCCTAACTCCCATTCAATTATCCTTGTATGTTATTTAACATGCTACAGCCTCTTCTATATTGCCTATGGATTTTTTACCTCAAAGCATTTTGTTGCGGCAAGTTTAAGTTTATATTGGTTTTTTAGTGATCCACCTTCAATCTCACAACATTGTCAGTCATGTGTAGTGGTGTTAAACTCCCTCTCATAGCCATCAGCCAATTTACAACAATTTAAAATTTTGATTAGCAATGAATTTCATTTTTTCTTGCATCAGATGAAGGTCAATAGTTTTCATTTGATCAAGTATGTCATGTATAAAGAGCCAACATCCTCTAGTTTCAATAAGCTTTTGTTTTACAAAAGCTTCAGTCATTACTTCTAATATAATAGTGCATTATGTATTAAGCCAATAATTCACATTTAGACAATTATGCACATAGTTATAGAAGTGCAATGATTTATTGACTACATTCTGTAGAAGGAGACATTACACTTCATCACATCTTGCTATGAAGTTTAGAATAAAATGTAAGTATGCATCAAAATAACAGGAAGCTCCATGTGACTTCTATATTTCTGCATTATCTTTGTAAAGTTAATATTCAGCCTTGATCAACAAAATCAACTATTTTGGCTAATCAAAAATATCTGAAATGAAGTCAATCAGAGATTCAAACATGACAAAGTATCACAGATCTGGAACAATATTTAACAAATGGCTGGCAGAATCTATCACCACTTGATATCAGGAATTATCATTCCTTACTTAGACATGAGGATGTATGTAAGTCAAGTTTCACCAATAACTAATTTGAATATTCAATGTGCAATAATTTCCCACTGATGGCTCTAATGGCTTTGAAGTTTCAAACGTTTGATCATATGCACATTGTATTTTATACACACTTATTTCATGAAAAACAGTCATTTGCTTCAAATTACTTCATGTTCTTTTTATTTTATTATTTTACTTATTCAGTTATTATTTACTTATCTTTTACAAGGGAGTGCATTTTGGATGTTTTAAGACAACAACTATTTAATAACAAAATAATAAATAAACAAAGATAAAAATGAGTGAAAATCAGGAATTAATTTCAAAATAAAGTGAACAAGAATAAAAATATTGGATCAATGACAATGAAATAACAAACACACCAATAAAAAGTGAACTTAAAATTAAAATATTTATATAAAAGAATCAATAATAATCCAGAAAACGTTGCTGAACTTGAGATTTCCTGAAACTAAAAACCAGTAATTGTGTAACATATGATGGAGGAAAAAGGCATAGAAGTATAAAAAGAACAATTTTTATACTAGTATACATATCTACATGTATCATTATTTCACAGATACACAAAGTAATGATTCAAATGGATGAAAATGACAGATGTAAAATGTGAATGAGCATAGTATAAACAAGCAAAATAACTAAATAATTAGGATTTGTTTCTTTACCTTTCCAAAGTCACTCTAATCTAATGATGTAATCTCTCACATAAAAATTGATATTTATGATAATATCTTATACATACAACTATATGAAGACTAAATTATATGATAATGAAAATAAGTGTATATTAATGATATAAATTAAAAAATTAATGATAAAAATTAACAACTTGAATAAAATTAATGAAAGCAATAAGTCATAATAGCACAACACATCATTAAATTTCCAATTATTTCAATGAGGATGAAATAACAGAATTAAATAGTAAAACATAATTTTATTGATAACAAATGATAATAAAGACTTTTTCACAGCCGAAGTTTTGTATTTATGTTGGATTGAGATAAAATTAAACTTAGACAAACTGGATGAATCAGTTTTGCCAACTTATATAAACAGATGTTTGAAAAATTCAGTGATTTCTAAAATTCATTTCTTTCAAAAGGATTTTAAAGTGAGAAATTTAAAAAATATTGGTGGCACTGTCACAATTTTCTTCAGGTGTCATGATTCACATAAAACACTTTAGTGTAATAAGATTCAATAGTTCTTTCAGGATTTATTATAAAACAGTAAAAATAATACATTTTGCATGTACTAATAAAAATATAGGACAAAAACAATCATTACTATTTTATTTATAAAAATAAATAATTTAAGTATTTATAAGAAATAAATAATTTTGTATATACTGCAAATAATATATGTCAAAACAAATTCATTGTTACATTGGTTAAATATTTATTGAAAATAGATATTTAATATTATTTAATAACTTATATTAATATTACTCTATTATGTATTTAATATTAATTTAATAACTACATAGGAACATGAGTCTTTAATTCCTCATATTTTCATAAAATTAAAATTTATGGATAACAATTTAAAGTAGGAAGGAAACAAATTACATACATAACAAATTAAAATTTAACTTAATTTTAATGATCCCTATAGACAAAAGAACACTTTTCCAGAATTTTTCAAATAATTTAAGAAATTATATTACTAAGCTCTAAATTGTAAAACACTATATCATAAGTACATCAAAAAATAAAAATTGTGGTTTTGGCAAATTTTTTTTAAATTAATAGTAGGTTAATTTTTAAAATGTAACGATGTTTTTTGTCTTTAAACCACACAAGAATTTTATTAAATATATATTATTACCTTGCTTGTTTTCATTTTTTTATCAAGCACATCAAAAATTTCATTTGGTAAAACTGAAGGTAACTTGAAAACAAATGGTTCATTAGAGACAGTACGTTCCTAAGAAATGTAAAGAATACAATATATATTTTATTATGTGTATTAAAAAAGGTACAATTACCATACAATTACAAAAGAATACATGTACATTTTTTAGTATTTCTATATAATTCTGACTTATACATATTTTCATAAATATAAAAGCAATTTTTTCTGATGCTATTAAAATAAACCATTTGTTTAATGCTTAGTATTTCATTAATTAATGATAAAAATACTGATTTAATATTGAAATATACCTGAACATCAAAAACAATTTCTTTATGTTCACCTGAAAAAGAAAAGATAGCTAAATGAATATCACAAAAATAATTATTTTAATTATATTCAGAAATTTTGAATTAGAGATATTGGATAATCAAACATTTCAATTAAAATGTTTTTAATGTATTTTATGGTATGAAGCACATATTTTACAGATTTATATATTTGACATATTACATTATATATATATATATATATATATATATATATATATATATATATATATATTCATTTTCAGAAGAAAGGCTAAATATTGATCTATACATTTATATAATATTAAACTAAGAAAAAGGAATTGAACTTAAAATACATATTACTGTGGTTATAAGTCTCAATGTTAATTTTTTTAATATGTCTTCAACAAATATAGATCTAAATATTTATTATAATATTGTAAATGCCTGTGTTAAAGTATAATCTTCAGTATTCCAAAAACAAAAAGCATCAGTTTTTAGTTTAAAAAAAAAAAAAAAAAAAATTCCTATTTTAAATTAAAATTATAGAAAATTTTTATATCATAATAACTAATTGTAAGTGTGTTCAGTACAAATTTCTTCTGTTTTTCAATGAAGAAAAAGGAAAGAAAATTCACGAAAATAAAAAATAACTATACTTGATTAACATAAAATTAATACTTTTTGACATGAATTCAGATAGGATGCATTACATAGCCAAGAATAACACAACTGATTAAAGAGCTCAGATAAATTTTACTCTCTGCTCAGTGATACAGCAAAATATTTGTTAGAGGTCAAAGTTAGGATTCCAAATTTTCTTCTCCATATACAATTGAATTTTATTCCACATTTCTGCAGAAAAAACTTAAATTTCCTAAGAAATATTACAACTTTAAAAAAATGCTTTTAATTTATTAGAACCCACAATCAGTATAAATTATTTAGTTATTATAACATGTTGGATATCTTTTACTAACAAAATTATCTCATAAATAATTATAAACTTTTCTATTAACAAAAAAAAAATCCTTATAACAAACAGATTTAAAGATGGAGATAAGCATTATAAAAAAAGATTACATAAGACTAACTTTTGATTATATATGACAATCTAATTATTTTTTTAAACATCTGTCATTATCCAGAATACTATTATAGTAATACAGGTTTTTTTAATACGGAGTACCAATGTTTATAGAGTATATTTTGTTTCAAGACAAAGAAATAAAAATATAATGGATGCAATTATTCATTTTGGGTGTAATAATTCTTTTATTGCAGTATGAGTATTTTGTAAAAAATATCTGAGACTGTAATTAACTTAAAATAAGTTATTTTTAATGCACTCATATGTAGATACATTAAAATATAAATGGGCCATTTTGATTTTTAAGATAAGAACATTGAATATTTTAAGTTAAACATTTGATTTCAGAAATTGATAGCAAAACATACCAAATTTAAATGTCTTATGGATTAAATATATTACCTAAATCATCATTTTGTTGTATAACACACTTTTCATTTTTTGAGCAATCTGAAGTTTTCTGTTCCTCACTTGGTTTGTGTCCAGGTTTTGTTTTCACATTAACAGATGGTTTTTGTTTATTTTTCAAAAAAATCTCTTGTTGCTCCAATAAATCTTTATCTGTCTCTTTCTCAGTAGGCCTCTCAACATCCTGATTAAAAAACATTAATATCATATAAGAAATCAGTTACACATTTATAAAAAACTTATTTTAGAGTGACAACTAAATTAATGATCATACCCCTTAACAATCACAAAAATTTCAACAACGGTTATAAAAATATCTTTCTTTTAATTCAAGAAAATTTGAATAGTGCTGACATCAAATATAAAATAAACTATCTTCAATTACATTAAAAATAGTTTAGTGTAATGGTGTGTAAAATGAGATATTAAATATTTTAGGCATAGGAAATAAATTATTCTAATCTTTTTTGTGCATTACTTTCAAATATTACACTCCAGGAATATCAAGGGCACAAGAAATATGGGGCATGATTTTGATGGAAATGAGAAGGAAGGGATTAAAAAATATTTTGTGAACCTAATAATTTAAATACATAATATACAAATTTAAATCCATACTAGGCTAAATTAATTTTGCAAGTAAATTTTTTATCAGTACAATTAATCATAAAAGCTTACAAGATATAAAAAAAAATCATTTTGGTACTTCTTACATTTCAGAAAATTTTACAAGTAACAGTTTATTGAGTTCTTTTGTTCAGAATAAAAATGTTATGCTTATGTCCACAAATGTTATGGAAACTGTTTGACAGCTGAATGACAAAAAGTATGAAAATTTTCAACTTCAAATTTTGAAAAATTGTTTAAAATTGAACTCATCAACTCTTTTTGACCCCTCCCCCTTCCTTTTTTTCTAACATTTCTCATCACTGTATTTTTTAAACTAAATGAAATTTATACACAGACAAATAAATTATTAAATAATTATTTTAATAATAACTTTTAATTTATGCTTCAATAACAATTCATTCAGAAACATCTAAAAATCTATTGAAAAAAAAACTTCTTTCTTTCCTCAAATTGAAATTGCATATTTTCAATTTTGAAGAAATTCTATTCTGTGAAAATAAATGTACCAGTCAATTCAATCAATTTTTGCTATACAGTCAGCAAATATTTTGAGTAATTAAAATAAATACAAAATTTTATTAAGCAGGATTATAAAATTTAAGAAATTGCATGGAGATTTCTTAATTTTTAAAAAACGTAATTTCTGAATTTTAAAAAAATGAAATTAAATTGATTTTTTCAATTTGAAATTTTTATGCAACTGAAAGTTTAACTATTGTCAACTACTGTGAAAACAAAAACTTAATAAAGAGTTTATTCTAAAACCTGTTTATCTAAGTATTCCAAAGTCCTTTTTTAGTAAAAAAAAAAATATTTTTTATTCATAAATAAAGGAAACTTAAATCACTGATTTTTAGGGAATTAAAACACATTATCTTATAGAAAAAATAACTGTAAAATGTCTAAAATCTTTGATATAAACTTGAAAATTATATCCAATAATACTTTAAAGTTGTAACATTTTTCATTCTAAGATATATATTTAGCTTTTAAAAGTAAAAATCTACTTAAAAAATCATTCTGTTGGCTAATTATCTATTAGCAAACTTAAAATTTTATTCATTAAAGTCATATAAAAGTTACAAAAACATTAAATCTTTTACTCCACATGACAATGATTTTCAATACATAAAGTTTATGGCATACTTTGAGGAAGAGAAATCAGAAGATTCTATTGATTTTGAGAGAGACGATCAGGAGACACTACTAGTAACATTTTTGCTAGGAACAGAATGTTTAAAATGGTAGTAAAGCAAAAAGACAATTTTAGTCTTTAGATTATACATTCTGAGAATGCTTTTTGTTAAAAATATTTTGTGTTAATCTTAATTTTTTAATAAAAAATTCAACAACTTTATAAAGGAACTATGAAAGATAAAAGAATATACTGCACGCAAAAAAAAAGTGCGTTTACATTCCAATATTTATTTTATAGGGCAACTTTTAGTAAACTTGTAAATTTATAAGTATTAAACTCATATTATAAAATTGTATAAAATACATTACTAAACAAATTTAATTCAGTGACAATACTTTGTTTGACATAAATATTTTCCTAATTAAATTACCAATAACTAGTAATATTCCTCCAAATTGAGCTGCTTATGCAAACAATCACTTGGTATCTGCTCTGAATGTTAATTATATGACTGTTAACTCATAGGAGTCTTGGCAGCCTAGTGGTTACAATGTCAGCCTTCCACAGCAGACTTGAAACTCAGACAAGCACATTTAAAAAATAAAATTATATATATATATATATATTTGTGTGTCATTTGTTGACTATTTATGTTCCCAAAACAACTCAATAGACTTTTTTCCTGCAAGTTTGACTGTTTTTAAATTTTTCACTGAAATTGCCAAAAATCAGTAGATTTCCAAACATGATCAGGAAATCAGGTGAAATGATGAAAATTCAGGAGTTTCTCGATAAAATCAATAGAGTTGGCAGCTATGTGATAGGATTGTACTTCTCAGAAGAAATAGTAATAATAAATATGAACAAGTAACATTATTTGAATAAAATAACAATATTCAATATTATCTTCTTCCTATTTTCATTACAAATTAAAATAAATTATTTGTGGTATATTAAATAAATGCATAGCATTTATAATATAAGATCAATGAAAATTTATTATTTTTAGATTTTGATAAACAGCATCCAATTTCTACTTGTGGAAGCTATCTCTATATTTCTATATCATATATTTATCATTGTAATAATTATATTTTAATTAATGCATTTAAGAGCAAACATTTAAAGTATTTCTTTTTATACTTCAATCAAATTTGTGTGTGTGTTATGAATATAGAAATGATATTCGCACAGTAAAGTATGCATGTGCATGTGCGTTTTTTATGGTTAATAAAATAACACCAAAAATAAAACCCAAAGTACATTTCTAGTATAACATATAAAAAATATTTATTTTTAATACATAATTAATAAATTACAAAAATACTTCTAGTAAGAAAAAGATAAATTATTAAGAAAAAAGAAAAATAATAAGAGTAATAATGGAATAAGTGAAAATGAAAACTAAAAGCAGGAGAGTATCACAGATAGAAAGCAAAAATTGTGAAACGAAATAAAACTTGTCCTTTCTCATCATGGAAGCAGGGGACAAGGGGAAGGATATATATATGCTTGCTTTACTATTTCAATATTTTTATCCTATATTTTTACTTTTGACATAAAAATGATTAAAACTAATTTTATTAACATAAGACATTTTTAATAACTGAATGATTTTATCCTGAGCAGTAATAAAATCATGTAATAAATAAAATAACACAAGTTTAAAAATTATTAAAATACAATAGCAGACAAAATATAATCTAAAATAATTACCAATTCATTAACCATTTAATAAACTTTCTTCATAGAAAACAAGAATTTTTGAGATTGAACGATACATTATAACCATACATTTTCATAGGATTCATTTATTTTATTATGTATACAAAGAACAAAATAAACAAAAAGTTATATGAAAAAAGAACATAAAATTTTGTTTTTACCAATTTATTTATTTATTTATTTTGTAGTTGGGATAAGTATAATTTACAAAAACACTATTAATATTAACAAGCTGGAGCTTTTAAAAAAATGCCTTTAAAAGTTTTCTTAAATAGAGGAATATAATAAATTGAACTTTAATTAAAAGGAATATATTTCATATTTATTAAGCATAAATCCAATATTTTAAAAATTTGCATTAAAAATATTTTTTATATTCTTAATATAAATTAGACAATTAAATATAAACAATAAAATTTCAAACCAATTAATCATAATTTTATTTGAAAATATATAATGTTAAATGTATAAATTTTATAATCAAAAATAATCGTAGGTTTCCTAAAATAATTTCACAGATAAATACAATATTTTTGTTAGAGATATCATTAAAATTTCTAAAAATAAAAATACAAATAAAACACATAGTTCTTTATATATTTTACTTAAAAAATATTTAAATAACAGAAAAAATTTTCTCGACATTTTGAATTTGCACTAATTTTGGTTTGGTTTGTCACTCAATGGCTAGTTTTTATTCATAAGGGCTAATTAAACCACGAACTATGGTTTAATGTGGATTCCAAACCACAATAAATATCCAAACCCAAGGTGGGGTTTGAACTTACAAGCTGTTGAACTGTAAGCAAAAGCACTAACTATTTTATTACCAGATCGCTAAATTTGGTCTGAGAAAATGATTATGATTCATAGCAATGTAAACAACCAGAATATATTTCCCTTTTAATTAAACAAAATAAAAGTTAAGCTTTTATAATACACAAATATTGGTTTCAGCTAATTTATTTTCTCATAAGTTCCCCCTTATACAATTAAATGCATCCAAGTGATAAAAAATAAAATTTTTTTTATTTGTAATAATTTTTTCCTACTTGATGGTTATCAAAACAAGTGTATTTTATTACCCAAATTTATAAAAGAAATCCTGAATTTAGGTATTTAATAATATAGTTTCTTTCACAAAATTTTTTAAATGATTTAATCTTAATAAAAAGCAGGAAAATTTGAAATACTATAATACAGGTAAAATATAATTCATATATTTTTTTAAAGAGAATGAAATATATACATTTAAATCATAACATCTATTAAATAATAAAGGATAATTTAGATTTGTATTTTATGCTTTTTAACCCCTAAAGACATCTATCAGTGTCTTACATGGGCGTAAGTTACCAGCAAACTTGCACATGCCTGTGTCTCACACAAATGTTTTTGTACCTCACATTATTTTATCTTTAATGCCCAGATGAGATCTGTTCCAGGAAAAAATAAATAGGCTAGATAATAATTAAGAATACTTAACATAAATGGCCCCACTATACAGCATTTTGATGATTAGCTGTAAATTTGTCAGAAATTTTTTGTTATAAAGCAGTTCTTTGGTGTGGAAAAAGTAATATATCCATTTTTATTATTTGAATATCATAAAAGTAAGCAGTTAACTACAAATTAACTTTTAAAAAGTGTTTTTGTAATTGTTCTGAAAAAGTTATCTGATAATGAGCAACTTATATGATTTTTAATGTGCTAATTTAAAATACAGTTCCAGTACCATGCATCATGGTATATCATACTAAACTGAATTTTTAGTCTCTTGCAAATATGATAATTTGATTTGAACAATTTGAAATTCAAAATAGCCATGTAATCTAATCACTTCAAAATATATATACTTTTACTATTATATATATATATATATATATATATATATATATAATATTACTAAAGTATATATATTTTGAAGTGATTAGATTACATGGTTATTTTGAATTTCAAATTGTTCAAATCAATATATATATATATATAATATTAATGTATATGTAAACAATCCAAAAAAATGGATTTGATATTTAAGACAAAAAGAACAAATCTTGCTTAAGCAAAAGAAATTTGTATCGATACTTTTAAGGTCAATTAATAATTTTAAAAATGTTCATTAATATTTAAAATATAGAAACTTCTATATGCTATACAAACAATGTAATGATCACTAAAAATCAGGATAACTTGTTTTTTTTAAAGCTCCCAAAATCTACCAACAAAAAAATACAAAGCAATCTAAGAATAATAGTTATTTAATTCTGTAGTTCTAACTACATAGAGCAATTTTCAAAATTACTGAAAGTAGATTTTACCAGTCTTGGTAATTTATTATAATCTTACTATAGGGTATTCCTTAATTTTTTGATGCCAAGATGTTACAAATAAGATCGCCAATGACGCTACGCAAAAAGTATACTATGTAGCAAAGTAATAAGAAATTATATTTTATTGCCAAACTTTTTACCAAACCAATTGGTATCCAATTATACAACAAAAAAAAATATGTATTAAGTCATAAGTGTCATATTCAATTGAAAATCCAATATATAGAAATGTCAATTTTCCCATAAATTCTTGGGCACACTACAATTGATAGTGCCTAGGAATTTGATATTCAGCCTCACTCCAGTTCAAGATGTTTTCAGATTTATATTTCTTCTCTGTCATTTGATAAGATATAGTTATATATAAAATTATACTACATTTTATACAATCCACATAGCATATGATTTTTATTATTTTATGGATGTTTATCATGATCAAAAAGAAAAAAGACACCTACAATGCAGTTTTAATATTTTCTGTTTACAAAAAAAATTTAGAACTTTCAAATTACCTCCATCATAATAATAATTATGAAAACATTTATTTTTCGTCGGCAATTTTGTAAAATTGTTTACACTTTATAGGTTTTTATGAGTTCTGGTTCTTAACATAATTTTGCTTTTGTCAACCTCAAATATTTGATCCTTACCAAATGTTATAGAATTTCATTTATTTTTAAATAAACATATTTATGAAAATTTTGCTATAACTCTTTTGGAATTGAAAAGCAATGATAATATAACTCAGAAATTTTAGTTTTGGAATAAAATTATATAGTTGGTGACTGAGATACATTTAACAAAAGTGATAGCTATTAGAGATGGCCAATATTTAATGTAATTGTTATTCTATAACAGTTATTTACTCATAAAAATTATTTAAGTAACTGGTTACTTTTAATATAACAATTTAATAACATAGCAGCTATACAGAGCATGGAGGAAGGGACATAAGTGTTGCTCTTGTTGTTCTTTCATATCCCAGATGGTGTAACTAAGCCAAACCACCTCCATAAAATCAAAAATTATTAATAAGTCCAAAAATAAAATAAGATTCTCCAACACCTCGTGGAACATAAGTGGAGAAGCTCTATTGATCAGCGCTTGAAGTATGTGTCGTATCTCCTCTATCTTCCAAAACATTAGACTAAAACCTGTTGCTTAGTATTAAGTACTTTGTTGAATTCATTGTTATTTTTAATGTTTTAATTTTAAATACTTATGTTTGCTTTCTGTGCTTATGAATGTACAAGCACACCTTGAAAAAATTTCTTGCAATAACTTTTTATAGATTATTTCATTAATTTTAAGAATTTTTTGCAGACTAAAGTTAAACTTAACTTTTTTAATCCTTATATATAAATATATATATATGTATTTTATATGCCTAAGAGCAGCAGGGAAAACTTTTACAAAAATTTGAAGAACATTTCTTGGAAGATCGATGATTTCTCAAAGAAATGTTCTTTATATTTTGCAGAACATTTCTCTGACAGATCGATGACTCAAAATATAATAAAATAAGATGCTGGGCTTAGAATATTCCCTAAATTTCCACTTTACTATCAAAATGTGATTTGACACATTTATAACAATGTTTAAATTTGTAATTTGCTGTACACGATGTTAAATTTTATCTTTTTATTTAGATTTATATACTTTATAAACTCTCTCAATATTGCAATTTATGTAAATAAGTTAATTAAAAAAATTTAACACACTCTGTATGAAAAAATTTCTTGCAATAACTTTTTATAGATTATTTCATTAATTTTAAGAATTTTTTGCAGACTAAAGTTAAACTAAAGATAACTGTACGGATTAATTTTCTTATTGAATTTGCTTATTAAAAATTTGGAATAAGTTTTCATGATAGAATACATTTTGATATTAGTCAATTAAATTTTTAATCTCACACTTTTTAAATTTAAAGTATATTGAATTTGAAAGAAATATAAAGATCATAAATTTTAAAGCATAAATCATAATATGTTAGTTTAGGACGACATAACGGCTCATTAATTTATTAATGGTAATTAATAATGGCAACATTAATAATGGTTGATTTGATTGTTTTTAAGAAATTATCGGCAATAATATAAAAAATGTGCCTGTATAATAATACTAATATTGTTAATACCAAATAACTATATTCAAGAAATGTTTGAAGAAAATTTAATATTTCATTTTAAAAGTTCACTTTTTCTAGTTAAAATAAATTTTAACTTTTACAAAGAAAAATAATTCAGCTTTTAAACAATGAAATAAGTAATTTTTAGAATTGTTTGTCATAATAATTTGGAATATTCAATTGAGTGGAAAATTTTATTTAAATAAAAGTTTATCTCTTTTATCTTGTACAAAAAAGATATTGTTGAAATTATATCTAATTAGTTAAAATATTAAGCTGAGAAATAAATAATTCTTATAAATTTCTCTTACTACAAAATTAATTTAAAAAATAAACTATGAACAATAATTTGTCTGATAGAAAAATAAAAAAAAATTACAATCTACAAATAAAAATATTCTAGACTATTTTATTGTTACCCTCTAGTTATAGTTTTATATAATAGTAATTAATATATTCCATTCCCTGGAAACTTCTTAGAAGTAATTTCAACTTTTCCTAAGGAAAAAAATCGTTTTATTTTTTAAAAAAGAAACTAAATTTTCAAAAAGTTAACTGTAAAATAATGCTTACTTATCAGTTGTGAGAATTTTTTTACATTAACTAAACTTCAACTGTTAATCTGTCAAAAGTCTAAGATACTTGACTGAAAATTAATAAAAATGTGATGCAAAAGCGATTTCTTAAGTATCAAGTTAATTAAAAACAATTTTCTCATTGTCTAGTGAACAAAAATATATGAGCCACTAAGATAGATGAGTGATTATTTCAATATCTCCGCATATCTAGGATACATTCATAAAACTATCTAGTATAGAGCAGTGCGTATGAACACATCCAAATTTCGTCTATGAACTAACTATCCAATAGCAACGTCTCGTAGACGTACAGTGGACGTAAAATGGGTGGATATTTGATGTGCCATGGATCTAAACTGGACCAAATAAAGACGTCTACTAGATTAGAGTACATCCCATTGAAGATATCATATCGGCTGGACGAAATTGTGTTGTATGGGTACTAAAAAGAAAATTAAAATAGTAAATAAGTAAGCCAATCTACACATTAAACTATTCTTTTAAAACCCTAGTAATTTGAAGAATATCACATGTTTTTAATATTTGTTAAGAAAAAGTATTTATTAAAATTGCAATCTTTCTAAACTTTCAGGAATTTAAAAAATATTTAAAAGAAAATACAGTTATTTAATATTAAAACAGAAATAATATAAAAGAAAATATTTTAATGAATCATTACTGATTAATTTTCAACAAAGAAAATTTTTTATTAGATTAGAAAAAATTTAAATGAAATTATATATATATATATAATTTTTATGACTTAACTTTATATATACATATATTTAATTTTTTAAATAAAGGTAATGAGTTTAATAATAAAAAAATTAAAATCTAATCCCTCTTGAGTAAGTATTTTATCTTTAATATTTCTCCCTAATTATAAAAATCTTTTAAATCGAAACTTACAGGAATTCAATTTCATATAAATATTTTATGTAGTTTCTAGGTTTCTCTCAATTTATATTATAATTTTTTTGCTTTGCATTAGTCAGCGAAATTCATTTATAAATTATTGGTAATAGAATGTTTTTTGTCTAATATTGGACTAAAGTCACACCAAAGAAATACTATTTTTACTATATTGATATAATCCAACTTATATACAAAAGCATACTTCTTTATTACAAAGAGAAAAAATATATACAAATAAAGAAAAGGAAAATTAACATTTTTCATGATTCTAAATATTATAATATGATAGCGTTTAATTTAGTTCATAATATTCAAGTGTTTTTCTCGAATTCAATAACGTGAATAATGCGCCTAAGATTTATTTATTAAGATACGTATTAATAATACACACAAATACTATTTATATAATGTTAATAATTTACAAAATACGAAAAGAGTACTTAACTAGCATTATAAATAATCTTTTAAAAATATTAAGCAATTTAAATCATTTTTATTTCGATGTATGCAATTTAAATAAAAAATAAAGCTTGCTGATACAGTGTTCCTAATATAAAAGTACTGCCTTATTTTGGAAGACAGAGTGGGCGCTGTCTCGCGTTTACTAGATACTTCTCCGGCGTGTATGATTTTTCGAGGTTAGAACTATTCCTCGTATATTATTTTCTCCCTGATACAAATTTAGCGTTGGAGGTAACAGCACGTTGCCCGGAACAGTTATGCAGGAACGAAGTGCTGTAGGAAAATAGTTCATTATTCAAACTACTGACTGTTATTTGTGTTGGTAAGGAAGAAAAATCGGGTATTAAAATACTTCCCTTGGGAATTAAAAAACTTCCAGTAAATTTTGAAAGACTTCGAGAATTTTTCAGGTGACTTAGAAATATTTACGTTAATAAAAGGCTTTCCAGGAAAAGAAAACAATTTTGCGTTAATAATCAATTTAGGAAACCTTCACAAATTAATTTTGAAGAAATAGTTTTTTTCTTTCTTTCTATATTCGAATTTAAGACGACAGAAATATGTAATATTTATTTTGACTTTGTTGATAAATATGCTTTGATATTTTTTTGCTAAATATTAATTTTTTTATTACTTTTTTCAGTACGAAACTAATTATTTTTTTTTACTAGAAGACAGAACACATTTATTGTATACTTACGTAATTAGTTTTATTTCTCTTTATTTATACAAGGCCAAATCCATTAAATGAAAGATGATTGGCTGAATTTTTTTCCTCCAAACTCCCAAAATTCCCACAAATTCTGCATTTCTAACTGTTAAACAAGAACGAAATTTTGTTTGACATAGTTCGTATACGACGTGACAAGAACGAAATTTTGTTTGACATAGTTCGTTCTTCAGTAACGAAAAAACAACTCGTTATTTTAAGAACACCTGTTATGTAATAATGAAATATTATTTAATATGAAATATTATTTCGTTTTTTCTACAGCGTTGGTGTTCATTATGTAGCTAAACATTTTGTTACTTTGAAATCCGTATTTCACATGTTGATTTATTAAGTGAGACTATTTTTGAGTATCTTTGCATCTATTCTGTTCACGCAGAACTCAAGGCTCATAATCGATTCGAAATTGGAAAAAATGTATTTTTTTTTAAAAGAAAAAATTTTGTGATTCTTCTTATATATGAAATTTCTTGTGAATGAAATATTCTTCCTAGACATAAATTGTATAGTTTAAAAAATTATCATAAGAGTGAAGACTTTATTAATTCTTCAAATATTAAAAAGTATTGCTTATTGAAAAATCATGACTAAAGGAATTATTTAAAAAAATTCCTAAATATAATTTCATATATATGTATACAATAATGGCCGAAATTGTGGACACTTTTGGAAATTTTTTTGTTTTTGAACTTTGTATGCTTATAGAAAGCGTTACGTTTCACAAAATGCACACTTGTATATATCATTTTAAAGAGAATTTATTACTGAATTCAATATAAAACACAACATTTAATTATCTGCTATACAAAAAGAGTTAAACGATAATAGTTATTGATATACATTAGATAGTGATCATTGCAGTGAGTTATCAGTACTTAGTAGAGTACCCTTTATTTTTGATTACCACTTCACATCGACGTTTCATTGAGCTGACAAGAGTTATAAGCTCTTCTTTCGTTATTACATGATGCCAGGAAACAATAATTGTCTCAATTAGTTCCCTTTTATTTGATGGGTGCCTCATTCGGACAAGAGTTTTCGAACGATGCCACAAATTTTCGATAGGATTGACGTCAGGACTGTTTCCCGGCCATGAGAACAATTTAATGCTCTTTGTATGAAACTATTCTTTCGATATTTTGGCCGTGTGGCAAGGAGCAGAATCCTCCTGAAAAATAAACGAAGCATTGTTGGGAAAGAGATCTTTGATGGAAGGTAGAAGTTTTGGCTCTAGAATAGTGTCAATGTATTTTCTGGCATTCAGTGTCCCATCGATGACATGAAGGCGACCAATACCATCTGCTGACATGCATGACCAAATCATAACACTAGCTGGGTTCTTCACAGTTGCTTGAATGCGGTCAGGATGTAGCTCTTCTCCTATTCTACGACTTACACATTCTCGCCCATCACTACCGAATAACGATAGCTTAGTTTCATCGCTCCATATAACTTGTAACCACTGATCACCTGTCCAATTAATGTGTTCCTTTGCCCACTGTAGTCTTTTTTACGTTGCTGAAATTTAAGATAAGGCTTTTTTCGTGGAATTCTACTTCTCAATCCAACATCTGTTAATCCTCTCCTGATTGTTCTTGAACTGACAGAAACACCAGCATCATTCAGATGGCCGCTGATTTTTCTATATTGGAGTAGTAGTCTTTTTATTCTTCTGTTATCAATAGATGTGGTGCACCTTTTTCTTGTTTTTTTATTGAATTTGTCTCTAGATATTGTAAACAGAACTTTCAGACTGCAGATGTACTCACTTACCTGTCTTGCAATTTCAGCATAGGAAAGACCACTTTCTGGTAACACAATATTACATCTCTTTCTAGGTGTCCAATCTACTCTTTTATTTAATATCATTGCTTCTTGACTAAATATTAAAATTTTTTACAAAAATTCCTACTTGTAATTGCAGTGTATAAGAAACAGGTCCTCCTTCTACAGAACAAAGTAAAATAATGAATTGTTTCAAGTGTAAACATGATGTCAGCTTCTACAGGCAGTTACTAACATTTGATTGGTTCTCAGACAAGAACAGTAATTGGCCAGGAAAACTAGACATTACAAACCACTTCATAACTGTGTTTTTTATTGAATTCAGTAATAAATTTTCTTTAAAACGATTTATACAAGTTTGCATTTTGAGAAACGTAACATTTTCTATAAGCATACAAAGTTCAAAAACATAAAAATTTCCAAAAGTGTTTACAATTTTGGCCACTACTGTATATATATTATCATTATTTTATAATTTTCATATAAATTTTTTTAAAATTAATTAGTTTTAATAATATATATTTATTAATTAATATATTAAATATATATATATGTTAAGTAATAAAATATTTATTACATTATAATTTAAATTTTATATTTACTATAATATTTTTATATTATATATAAAACATTTATATTAAAATATATCATATGTATATTTTAATATGAATGCTATAGTAAATAATACAATATGAATTAAGTTTGAAACTCACAGGGAAAATTGTATACATCAATTATAAAAGCAATAACAAAATATTTAGTGAGATTTCTTCTTTTGGCTCTATTTAATATATAATGAGTAATATTTTTTTTTGAATTATAAATAATTGAAAATATAGCAAATCCTCATTGTTTTTAACATGCTTCTAAAATTTTTTTCCTCTTATTTATTTCTTCCGAAAATTAAAGATAACATTTATCTTTAAGAAATATTTTAAAAAAATAATCTAAAAGTAATTTATATAAAATGCAAAAGGATATACACATGAATTGTAATTTTTATATAGAACAAATTTACTTATTATCATTTAAGGCTTTTTCATATTTTTACTCATAAAAGTATTAATGTCAGAGCGCGTCCCAAGGCGGCTGATGGGAATACGTACAAGGGAAAATACTTTCTGTGGACCAACAGATAGAAGACCAACCTTCCTGGGCTCTAGCACCACTTTTTATGAGTCGTATATTGTTACTGTGTCAAGGGCAGCCGACGCTTGATTAACAATGCAAAATACCTGGGAATTTTGGGGAATATTAAAACTTTCAAGGGAATAAACTCAACCAATCATCTTTCGTTTAATGGATTGTATATACATAACTGTTGTCTTCTAGTACGAAAGTTAATTAGTAAGTAATTCGTACTGAGAAAAACAAAAATACTAATGAATTAATATTTAGTAAAAAAATATTAAGATTTATTTAATATTTTTTTAAATATATCTAAACAATCTTGAGAAATATTATAGATATATTTCTCAAGATTGTTATAAATATTGACATATATTAATGTTTATATCGTTACAAATTCATAAATATGTACAGAAGAAAAAAAAAAGAAAAGAAAAAACACTTCCTCATCATTAATTTTTGAATTTATTCTAAATTGGTCAATGACACTAAATTGCTTTGTTTTTCTGAAAAACTTTCTATTACCATAATTAGTAGAAGAAACCATAAAACAAGTGGACTTCTATTTATTTTAAGAAATATCTAATAAAAAAAATACGAGTATTAAAAAAAAACCTTCAACAATTTCTAAATCATCTGGAAAATTTCAAAACCCTCGAGAGGTCTTTCAAAATATCCGTAAATTTTTTAAATTCCCAAAGGTGTATCCCGGAACAAGAGTTTAACCGGATTTATTACAGGAAATGAAACGCGGTTTTTTCCTCCTTTACAACACTACGTGTGATGCTTTGATTCTGTCCGGGAGCATAATGAGAAGTTCATTTCGAGGACAATCTTCTACAACTGAGAGTAAATGGAATGCAGAAGAAAAAGGATTTCTAAACCTTCTTAATAGAAAATGACACTCACATAGCTTGTCTACAAGAGACAAAGCTAAAAGACAAACTTCATCTTAAAAACTATAGCACCTTAGGAAAGGATCGAACCGATACAACAAGGAAGAGGATTGGCTCTCTACTTTTTAAAAAATGACACTATTAAATACAGAGAGATCAAAGTTAAACAGGCGGAAAACACAGAAATACAGGCTTTGGAATATTTTTTTTTACCTGAATACACCTTTACCCTGATATGTCTATGATCCGGACAATTCTGATATCGATATGGAAATCCAAAGCTATGTATTTCTCGTCGCATCCAACTTCGTCATCATGTTTGGAGATTTCAATGCCAAGAAACCGACTTGGAAGTCAAGTTATTGATGAAAAAGGGAAGGTGGAGGATCTATTGAGTGACTTGAATCGATTAACACTAAATGATGGACAAAGCATCTATCTTTCAAGAACAACACAGTCAGCCTTTATTCTCACAGATTTGAGTCCCACATATTTATGGCTGCACTTTGGAGATAATTAAAGACGTACTAAATGACCATAGACCAATTATAACGAATTTGAAATTCAGCGCTGTCAAGTCCATAAAACTGAATATACCAAGGAATTTTAGGAAAGCTACCTGGCCAGATTTCACTGAACACCTTAAAAAACTATGTGAAAATAAGGAGTTTCCAAATGTATCTATTCAGTACTTTCAACCATCAAATAAGTATCTATGCTGGACTCTTTATTCCCAGAGAAAAAAGATAGTAAACTTGGATCCCAATCTGGAATGACCAAAACATCGAATCTTTAATTAAAGAGAGAGATCTGCTGAATGAGCAGTTAAAAACAAATAATACAAAGTAAGTTCCTGTCAGGGACATCCAAAAAAGTCAGAAATTATTGCCAGAACAAATAAAAGAAATGGGTTGAGTTCTGTAAAACCCTAGATTTAAACAAAGATACTTCTTTGGAAAAATATTAAAGCGTTTAAGAATATTTTAAATCCTTCTATTTCAGTCTTTAAATATTTACGCACAGCACATCTGGAGAGACTGTTGATACAAATGCTCAAGGGGGAAATGAAGGTACTTTTCAAGTACTGGTAAAATTGGCTATCTCAAAGGGAGGATAAGAAAACAAAACTCTCTGCCAGAAAATTACTACAGGCTGTAAGAATACATAGAGGAAATTATTATGGAAGAACTTGTTGAGGCTGTAAATATCATTAAAAACAATAAGTCTCTCTAGGAAATAATCTCATAATTGGAGAAATGATAAAATATCTGGGAAAAAATACAAAACTCCTGTAAGAATCTTCAACACATCGTGGGAATCCGGCAAACTTCCAAATGCATGGAAAACCTCTAGTATCGTACCTATACTTAAATCAAACAAGCCAGCAATAGAGAGTAAAAATTTAAGACTGTTTGCTCTCACCAGCATGCTTTGCAAAGTTATGGAATGCATTATACACAATAGAATTCTTGAGTTTCTCATAAAAAGAAAGGTATAAATTTATGCCAAACAGCTTACAGAAAATTACATTCTACTGAGAATCAATTATTTTATTCCAGTCAATCTAAAATAGATGGATTTCAAGAAAGATTGCCAAAGCAGGCCACTGTAGTTTTCTTACACATGTTAATTTGCTTTTGACAAAGAGTGTGGTGTCGGAAACTAATAATATTGCTTCATAACTATGGTATTATACTATAATACCATAATTATGAAGCAGTATTATGAGTATATATATATAATAATAGGGAATGGTCTGATCTGAGTAAACGACTTTTAGAGAAAAAGAAGCAGGGTTATATTTTGAGCTCAATTATATTTCTACTTTTGTAAACGGCATTATCTCAACGTTGAAACTAGTACTAAAGTAGCCTGTTACACTGATGATATTGCTATCTGGCACACACCCCGATAAATCGATAACTCAAAAAAGATTCTACAGAAGTCCCTTGATGGTATTCTGAAATGGACGATAGGTGTAAAACCAAAAATTAATGTCCAAAAACTCCTTTTTGTGTCTTCTCAAAAGCACAGGGGTCTAATGAATCGAAAATTATATATTGAAGGCCAAGCCTTACTAAAAACGTCTAGCTCTAAATATTTGGGAATAATTCTGGACATCGAAATGAGATTTACTGAGCATGTGAAGACATTTTCAGGATGAGCACTCAGAAAACTGAAAATTATAAAAGACTGTGGTATTAATATAGGGGAGCTTCTCCCAGAATATTAAGAACCACATATACATCACTCATTAGACTGATAGGGTATACTTCATCGATTTAGGCTCATGCTTCTGACACAGTCCTAAGCAAATTAGAAAGTGTACAGGGAAGAACAGCAAAGATCATAACCGGGGCAGTAAATTCCACCAACAATGTCAAGATAATGATAATAAGAATATAGTCTTGATAGTTTTCTAAAAAGAAGTAAATTTTTAAAATTTCCGAACAAAGTATAAAATTGTGTCCAGAACACACAAAGAATTCCTCTTTTCAAAGGAATTGCCTTGCGCAATGCAATTCCTAAGAAAAGAGTGAAATATTAGAACAACTGAAAAAATCCTCACCTATGCAATGAGATACAAAAACAAGCCTTGGCTTCGAACTCCCAGACTTATCATTACGTGACGTCACACCTCGAATTTCTGCAATTCGCACTCATCATCCAATGACATTTCAGATTGTTTTTACAGCTGGGCAGTTGAAATTAGACCATCATTTTGTTTTCGCCAAGTTTCATGCCTAATGAAAGTTATTGGCTTTATAAGTTGCTGAAAATCGGCAACTTTTTGTACAAGTACCAGCAACTCGGGCAAATTATATCACCCATGGTTTTAAAAACGGTCAAGTTTTTCCTTTTTTTTTTCAAGCGGAATGGATGTTAATTTTCATTGTTGTTATAATTGAGTGTTAACAAAAGATCAAATTTTCGGTTTTAAAACAGTAAATTTAGATTTAGAATGGGTTTATTAATTTCAATATAAAATAATTTAACTGCTTAAAAAAAGACTATACTTTAATGAATATGTCATAATTAAATTATTTTGGGTAAAATCCTAGGATTCCCACACTTCTGACATCAAACTTAAAAAAAGTGCCACTTCAGAAAGAGATGGCGAAAACGACACAAAAATTAATCAAATACCGGGTGATTATAATTAAAGTCCTGATTTTAAAAACCGATAATTTTAAAACTACTGGTCAGAATGACTTGATATTGTAGCAGAACAATCGCAAGGCAATGGAATTTTGTTTGGCGAAAGAAAAATAGTTAAACATTTGCCGATAGATGGCGCTGTCCGGGTAATATCAGGAGGAAAGTCCAAAAATGTATTCGTTAAACACAGAAATGTTGTAAGCCAAAAGAAAAAAATTAGAGTTCAGGGATTTACTAAAGATTTATTAGTGAAAAGACAAGAATACAGCGACAACAGCGATTATGGCAAAAAAAAAAGAGCTTCATGGATTCAACACCTTGCTGATTATTAAAGCATAAGTTGTTCGATATGCCCTCCGCCTTGTTTATTTGGCAAAGGAAAAAATAGTTCTAAAATGTGCCGATAGATGGCGTTTACATTGTGTAAATATATGCAAATTACTGATACGTGACATGTGCACATGAGACTTAGCTGACATAAAAATGCAGAGCACCAGCTCTGCCTAAATGCTTCATCATGACTCTGACTATGAAGGATCGCGCTCTGCTCTTGAAGTTTTTTTATTAGAAAGATGACTGTGCACTTACAGCTATTAGGAAGTTTCAGACATTAAAATCCATTAAATGGGGTCCAATAACCGCAAAAGGTCTGCGAAAAATGATTGCTAAATTCGAAGAGACGGTTCATTTGACGTTAAACGGGGTAGAGGAAGAAAACCAGTTTCGGTTGCGGCAGTGGAAGATATGGCTACAGCATTACAAGAACAGACTAACAGTGATGTTGAAATCAGCAGTGCACGGGGAATTGGCCGAATGCTGGATATGCCGAACAGCACGGTGCGTAAAATCCTACGGAAGATCTTACTCTGTTATCCGTATAAGATAACTCATGTGCAGGAGTTGCTACCGGCTGACCTGGAAGCACGTCAATTTTTTGCACTGCAACTTCTTGCCCGGATGGAAGTGGACAACGGATGGCCATGGAACATTCTGTGGTCTGACGAAGCCCACTTTCATTTGCAAGGTTCTGTAAATATGCAAAATTGCAGGATATGCGCAACCGAGAATCCGTCCCAGCTACAGCCATTACCTCTTCAGTCTGAAAAGGTTACTGTGTGGTGCGGAATAACGGCAGCGTTTATCGTTGGTCCGTTTTTCTTCGAGGAGATCACACCTGCGGGTCCCGTTACTGGCTAGTGGTATGAAGCACTTTTGCGTAACCATGCCCTTCCGGCACTTCAGCAGCGTCAGTGTGTGGATCGCACAATATTCATGCAAGATGGCGCTCCTCCGCACATTGCTACTCCTGTGAAGCAGCTACTGAGTGCTAATTTCGGAGATGACAGGATCATAAGCCGTCATTTTCCAACAACGTGGCCGCCACGTTCCCCTGACTTAAACCCGTGTGATTTCTGGCTTTGGGGATACCTGAAGAAAGTTGTTTACAGCGGGAGTTTTCAGAATCTAGCCGACTTGAAGGCAAGCATCACACACCACATCCATTGCATCAGTACAGATACCCTCCGATCTGTTGTGGAGCATGCCGTTTTGCGCTTCCAATTAGAAGCGGAACAAGGCGGAGGTCATATCGAACAACTTATGCTTTAATCATCAGCAAGGTGTTGATTCCATGAAGCTCTTTTTTTTTTGTCATAATCGCTGTTGTCGATGTATTCTTGTCTTTTCGCTAATAAATCTTTAGTAAATCCCTGAATTTTTTTCTTTTGGCTAACAACATTTCTGTGTTTAACGAATACATTTTTGGACTTTCCTCCTAATATTACACGGACAGCGCCATCTATCGGCACATTTTTTAACTATTTTTTTTTGTCAAACAAAATTCCATTGCCTTGCGATTGTTCTGCTAAAATATCAAGTCATTCTGACCAGTAGTTTTAAAATTATTGATTTTTAAAATCGAGACTTTAATTATAATCACCCGGTATATTTGTAATAAAAAAATAAATATAAAATTTTAGATAAAAAAATAAAAGAACTACTTTCTTACTGCTAATCTTTTCCTAGCGGAGGTTGCAGCATAACTGATTTTAAGAAAGCTTTTAAAGTGTCATTGCAAAGCGAATGACTGTACGATCACCGCCATATGTATTCAGCAAGGTAACGATTAAAACATACTTTCAGCGTGGATAGTATAATTTCGAAGGATTTTTTATAGCTTACCACGTACCGTCAATTGAATTGGTATGGGGACACGAGTATCAGGAGATCTAAAACACGCGCTATGGTTAACCTCCCTGTAAAGCCTACAAATGTTTCTCCGATGAGGGTTTCCAAACCCTCATCGGAGAAACATTTGTAGGCTTTACAACAATCGTATTTCCAGGGAAGATCCATTTCTTAATTACACATAAATCTTCTTTCATTTGTCATGCAACCACTCGGAAAGAAGACAAAATTTTTTTTTTTTTTTTACCTCTTTCTAGTTTTGAAAGAAGGGGAAAACTCGAGTTTATTTCCGGTAATAAACCGGGTTTATTTCTTTGGGAATTTTATATATTTCTAGAAATTTTAAAAGGCCTCGAAAGTTGAAATTTTTCAGCTAATTTGGAAAATTTTTCCATTTTTATCAAATATTTCTTAAAATAAATTGCGGTAATAAAGAGTTTTCCAGGAAAAGAAATTAATTTTACGTAAATGACCAATTTAGAATAACGTTAAAAATGAATTTTGAGGAAATATTTATTTCTTTTTCTATACATGAATTTAGAAATTTAAACGACAAAAACATGTATATGTCAATTTTCATTCTAGCAGTTCTGAAAAATATATCTTGATATTTTTTTACTAAATATTAATTCATTAATTTTATTATTTTAACAAGTATTTTTGTTTTTCTCAGTACGAAACTATTAACATTTTTACTAGAAGACAGGACACATATTGTTTTGCATACTTTCTTAGTTAATTTTATTTTTCATTTATACAAAACAAAATAATACATTAAACGAAAGATGATTGATTGAGATTATTCCCTCAAAATTCCTGGTTTATTCCCAAAATGCTAGAGTAAATTTCCGTGGTTCAAAATGCCCGGAATATTACACCTCTACCTCTTTGTATACTCCAAACACCCATTTTACCTTCACAGGCTTGCTTCTTCCATATTTCCTTTTCCCAAACTTGTTCTCGTTAATTTCAAGAATAATATTTACTCCTCCTATTTTTACACTATCGTTCACAATTGCATCCATATAAACCCTCCCAACAAAACATAAACCAATCAACAATTGTATTTTTACTCAATTTCAATTAATTCACAACATAATCATTCTTTCATCTGCCACACCACATTTTAGTTACACGCAAAAATCATACATACTTAATTTACTATTAAGAAACCATGAATGTTTTCTTACACTTCTGCAAACATCATGGGCAATCTTTCGAGATTTCCATTCAAATCCAACCAAAACAATATTCTTTCGTTCATATAATCCCATTCGTTCATTAAGGATTATAATTCGGATTTATAACTCGAAGAAATCATTCCTTCTTTCATAAACCATTCAATCATTTTCTTTCTTACCTTTCATATTCAACAAAATAAAATATTCTGAAGTATACTACTCACTTACACACTTCCAGCTCGGTACCCAACGACTAAATGGAAAAATACAAATAAAATTCAAAATGACAAATTACGAAACTTCCAGAAATAGTTAAGTTTACCATACCTAGTGCATTGAAGTAGGGTTATCATTGTTGGCGAAAGCCACGATCTATGCCAACCAAAACCATTTGCGCCAAAGGTGTGGGTTTTCCTATGATCCACAACCTTATTTTGTTTAAATAATTTAAAAGTATTTAAACATATATATTTGCAGATATTCTTAATGGGATTAGTTCAATTTTCTTTGTATTTGGGCATACCTTTAATTTTCACTTTTTCATGTGAATTTAAGTAAATAGGGAAATTTAAAGATAAGAAAAATTGAAAAATAATAATACTAAAGTGTTTATAGTCAATATACAGACAATTTTTCTTGCACAATAAATTTATATTTTTTAATATGATATAATAGAATTCTTTGCTTTCACACTCATTTGAAGTACATTAAAAGAATATAAGTGAATGTAAGAGAAGCTGAAAAATAATTTGACATCATTTGTTCCATACAAATAAATGTATATATTTTATTCTGAGGTACAACATTTTATTTTCACACTTATTAAAATAAATTGAAAAAATTTTTACACACATAAAAGTTTATAATTAATACTTATAAAATTGTGTTCCCAAATTAATAATATAAAATTGTCAATTTGATAGTAACACATGAATTTTGCACATATATTGAAGTAGATTCAAGAAATCAAAGCTTGAAGTAAGAACAAGAAAAACAATTTTACATAAAGAAAAATGCTTATAGTTAAATATTTACACACTTTAATATAGACAATTACATTAAGTTTTGAATAAAACATTGATTCAAGACATATAAAGAGAGAGAGAGAGAGAATTTACAATTTTAAGTTTCCAATAGTAAATAATGTTTCATTAATGCAGGAACCTGCAATAGTTCAACATTTTCTGGCAACCTTCCATTTTGATTAATAACATTTCGAGTAGCACATCGATTCAAGACATCGATAAAACACCACATCATTTACATCGATAAAACATTGATTCAAGATATATAAAGAGAGAGAGAGAGAGAGAATTTACAATTTTAAGTTTCCAATAGTAAATAATGTTGCATTAATGCAGGAACCTGCAATAGTTCAACACCTTCTGGCAACCTTCCATTTTGATTAATAACATTTCGAGTCGCACATCGACATAAATGCTTCAGAGATCGAGGAGTCGGAGTGCAGTTTCCGAATTCTTGTTCGAATTTCACACAGAAGAGATTTACTTTGTCTTGCCTATTTAATGGAACCAACATGCCCAAAACATACTTGATCTCCTGGAGCGTGAGGAATGGGTCAGGCAGGGCTCTCCATAGCTTCTTGACAACAGTCAGCATGACATCTCTGCTACCAGATTCCCGTTCATCAAATACACAGTACATCATCACAATCAAATAAAACCTCTTCATTGAAACGATTTGAGTGATATTAGGAAAAGTAATATCGAATCTAAAATAAATAGGCCAATGTTAAAAATTGTAACAAAATTCTGAAATAAATTACAAAAATAAATAATTAAAAATAGGTACTCCCGAAAAACAACTATTTCTCTTCCAGAAATTTATTATTTAAGAAAAGCGTGGGGGTAAAGTACCAATAACTTAATTAATTTCATATTAATTTATAACAATTCTCAATAATTCTTAAAATATTATTTTTGCTAAGTAGTAGGAAAAAAAGTTATTGTTCAAGGTCTCACAAATGAAAATAAAGATATGTATATATATAACTAATCAAATACCAAATAGAAAACAATAAATTTTACTAGTAATTATATTTTAGTAATTCTATTTAATCTGTATACATATACATATAAAGCATGATTATAAATATTATAGGCAAAAATTGATAATACAAAAATAAATATCCTAGGCACAAAAAATTGAAAAATACAAAAATAATTATAAAAATCATATGCTTAGCAGTATATTCAATGCAAAAGCAGATTAAATAGAATTACTAAAATATAATTAATAGTAAACTTTATTATTTTCTATTTGGTATTTGATTAAGTATATATATATATATATATATATATATATATATATATATATATATATATATAAAGAAAATACTGTAGTAAATAAAAATAAAATAGCAAGGCCAATCTGTATGAAAATTCTGTTCATAAAAATACTGCAAAAATCATTTTTTCCTAATTTTGTAATGAACACGTAATTCCAAAATGCAAAGTTCTTGTTAAACCAAACAAAATAATTTTCTTATGAAAAAATTTTTTAAAGTTACCTCATAAATTATAAAGCAGTCAGGGATCGGTTTTAGAGATGAGTATCTGTGCACTTGCACCAACCTCTTTATTAGAAAATTTTAATTAACAATACATATTTTTCACAAGGGGTATGCTGAAAGAATTAAATAAAATATGTTTGTTTTAGTTTTTCTATTCAAAGAAATTAGAACATGAAGGGCTTTGTTTACTATATTGTTTTTCTTTCACGAAGAGGAAAGCAATTTCAGTGAAACAATTGAATAATTAAAAATGAGATGGAGATTATCTCTCTGAGACTGCTTTTGGTGATCACTGTAAAAACTAAGAAGTTTATTGAAATTTTAGAAAAATTCATTTTTACATGATCTGGCATGATCACTCATCCCCCCACACACAGATGTTCAAAAGATAGGGAATAAATCTGTAATGATAGACATTTTTCAGTTTAACATTATTTACATTAATATAATTAAATAAAATCAAGATTAATAGATATAAAAACATTTTAATAGATTAATTAATTTGTATGCAAGAAAGAACCAAAATGCAATCAGCGTTTTGTTTACAAACAGTATTGAGTGTAAACACTGCAACAATTAAGGGCCTGCTATACCACCACTGGGAAAAATGAATATATTAATCCAATGTTGAACATTTTTGCGTGTCACAAATGCAATGTTCATAATAGAAATTTCTGGTCTTATGAAAATTACAAAAAGCAAAACTAGTCGCACCTCTATGACAAGATTTTAATGTTTAAAATTTTACGAAATATTTTTTAAATGTCTAGATTTTTCTTTATGAGTAAATTTCAGCCAAATTCTGATTCATCAAGGCTGTATAAAATTTGATTATAGATATTTTCTAATTTTTCTCATACAATTACAAGAAATAAATAAAGAAAATAATGTTTATTTTAAGCTAAAAATCTTTTTGTCACATCAATATTTTGATACGATTTTTAATCATAATTTAGAATCAATCTTATTTCTGAAAATAAAGGTTTGCACACAAAACAACCTATGAAACTGGAATTTTTTAAAAGCCAGACTTGCCTGATTTTTATCTTTCACTATAATAAGCTAAAGAAAGGGAAATTACTGGGGAAAACTTCTCCCTATATAATACCCATAGTTTAATGATGAGGTAGAAGATAGATTCTAAATCAAGAAAGGAATAAGTGTTTCTTAATCAAGAAGGTATACATAAAATATAAGTCTTCTGTAAACAGTGCATGTTACATTCTTAACCATTAGCACTAGAAAGATAGCTATGATACATACTTTATACCTTCAATTTGTTTATTTTCATTTATAGAACAAATTTTGAAATTTAATTATTATAAATTGTTCTGTTATTTCCGTGTTGAACTGAGATTTTTAAACACGACAATTATTGTATTCAAAATACAAAGAAATTAATAAAAAAAAATGCAGCATTTTTATAAAATGAATATTATTTTATCATAAAATCAAAAAGATAATAGTAAGAAACAAAACATAAATTATCAGAGGACGGCAGTAAATTGAGACATATTATTTTAAATTGTTTTGCAAATACAGTGAATTTTTACTTCTATTTAAGTATTTAGACATTTTTTCTTTTGACTTATATCACTAAAGAAAGCAATATATATATAGACCAATAAATGAAAGATACAATATTGGTACATTTATAAATATTTTAATTTCTATACCAAAATTTCTTACAAAAAATTCTTACATGATAAGAATTTAAATTTTGAGTTTTTAAAAAATACTTTTGATTAATTGCAAAAGTTCAGAGAAGAGGGGAGAAACAACACTTTAATAACATGATCAATTATATTAATAATACACACAAATAAATTAGTTACAGGTTTATTCTTATATAATAGTAAAAGTGCTTAAAAGAATAATTTTATGTACATGATATTTACCAAAGATAGTTATAAAGTGGAATGCAAATACCATTATTTTTTTATAAGATAAAATATCAAGAGAATCAGCAAACATTAGATGAAACTTCTTCTTCTTAAATTTGGATTTGTATGTCATTGGGCACCTCTGCTTTTATCAGCATTTTGTACTGTTAACTCCAAACCCAATGTTTCTTAGTTCCAATTGCTGGGGTCACCCACTTTATTAATAAAGTCTGATAACCCTTTAATGGAGTCTAGGTGTAGCTCTCTAATATGGATGATGCCTAAAGAAGTTAATCTAGGGAGGGCAAGGGCCTTGCATTCGTAAATGATATGCTTGGCTGTTTCCTCTTGCATATGACATTTTCTGCAGACAGGTTCTTGCTGAAACAGTCCCATTTTATTGAAATAGTAATTTTCTGAAATAGTAGTGCCCAGTTATGAAGCCTATGTTAAAACATATCTTCTGCCTAGTGCATCTTAGAATTTCAGAGGCAATCCTCACTGATGATCCATAGATCATATTTTTAGCATGGGTTTGATCAGGAGTGTTGAGACAAGCTTCATACATATTCTGTTTTTCCCCATCTAAGAATGTTGGTTTTTGCGGTCTTCAAATTGATCCCACAAAAAGGTTCTGCACTGATGGGAACAAATGACTATCTTTGTTTAGTAGTTCATCAGCCCTTTCATTACCTTCAATAACTTTGTGCTCTGGCATCCATACAAGGATCACCTTGTTTCTAGTTGCCAGTTCTATAAGAAGGTTTCTGCATTCCAAAATCATTATATATTTGATTTCATAAAAATTTAGTGCTTTTAAAGTGGCTAGACTGTCAATAAACATGAGAATCCCCTTACTGTGGTGGCCCTTTCTAGATGAGACTTAGATATTATAAAAAAGTAATTAACGATAGTATCGATGTCTGAGATGAAATGCTTTAATTTGAGACTATTATATTGAGGATAATAAATAAGCCTGATATCTTTGTTACATGTAATGTGGAAGTTTGGTTAAATGTGGAACATCATAAAAGTCTAGAAAAGACTAGACTTTATGATGCTCCACGAAACAAGGAGATCAACTCAAATTACATACATTTTTTTTATAAATCAAGCCATTAAATTAATAAGTTTCATTTAATTAAAATAATTGTACATATTTACAGCATGATATATTTTGTATACTTGTTGTATTAAATCATAAAAAATAATAATACAAAAAACAGTCATTCTAATTTCTAAAAAATATTATGTGTTAATAACTATGTGTGTTATAATGCATGTTTCACAAGAACAATATTTGAAAACAAAATGAAAAATATCAATATGTAGCTACGCAGTTAAATAAGAACTCTGATATTCACAATTTTTCATAATAAATATATCAATCTTTTCTATACACTTTTTTTCATATACTTGCTTTTTTAAATATAACAGAGGTAAAGTTAGCCCCTTGATCTGAATGAATTTGTAAGGGTGTGTTGAATCTGGAAACACACTGCTGTGCTAGGACATCTGCTACAGAAGTAGCTGCTTGATCAAGGATTGAAAACGCTTCAGGCCACTTAGTAAAGTAGCCATACATATATGTATATATGCTATACATTATATATATATATATATATATATACATATATATATATATATATATACATATATATATATATATACATATATATATATATATATATATATATATATATATATATATATATATATATATATATATACATATATATATATATATACATATATATATATATACATATATATATATATATATATATATATACATATATATATATATACATATATATATATATATACATATATATATATATACATATATATATATATATATGTATATATATATATATATATATATATATATACATATATGTATATATGCTATACATTATATATATATATATATATATATATAATATTGGTCACATTCACAAAACTTCTATTAGTGAAAATTTGACCAATGTTTTTAATTACACATAATACAATTTTATTTAGAAATAAGAAGTTTCCTGAAAAGAAATGAAAATAATTTTGACTAAATAAAAATTAATTAAAAAAAAAAAATTTCATACTTTTATTCTTTAGAATACATTATTACAGTTTTTTAGTAATAAACATTAAGAGCATTAAATATATTAAACATTGTCGCTTTACAACAAGGGATGACCTTTATGGTTAATATTATAAGTTTTAATTATATTAACCATATTGATTAAAATGAATATAAAGTAAAAATTTAAAATAAAATTAATAATAAAATTTCTAAACAAAGAACAAATTAATAATTGTAAACTACAGATTTATTAATTGGTTATTTTATTAAATGCTTGTGTGTATGTATATAAACCAAAAGAACACAATGTTTAAATTATATTTAGCTATTTTCTAATGAGTATTTTTTTTTCTGAAAATTTCCAGAAAAGAAATAAAAATAATTTTGTTTGAATAAAAAATTATTCAAAAACAAATAAAACTTTTAATTATTCTTATAATTTTTAAAATAAAGGTTGTATTCACTAAACACTTTGATTTGTCTGCATACATATATATGATATGTACATTGAAATAAAGTATTTTACTTTTGTAATACTGTTAATAAGTATTGTTTCAATCTTATTTAACTGCTTTCTAAATATTAAAAAATATTTTCAAAATTTTAAATATTCTAATATTGTGTTGAAAAATTTTTTTTATTAAAATTTTTACTTATATATGCAGACATTTTGTTACTTTTCAAATTTTTATTTATTATTATTTTTTTAAATAAGTAATATTTTAATAGTGAAAAATAAGAGCATTAATCAGATTTAAGCATTATAACTTTCAAAAGAAATTATCTTAATAATTAGTTTGAAAAATTTCAATTGAAATAGATAAATAACTAAAAGATAAATCAAATATATACAAATTATAAAATAATGTTTAAACTAATAAAGCAAAAAATTTGTATGAAATTTTCAAAGAACAGTAAATGATAATTTATAATTCAAAAAGCAAATGTAATCAAACATTGTTTATTTTATTAAATGTGATATTTATTATGAAGTTAATAGAATTCAGTGTAGCGTCGAGTATACCTTGGTAACTCTATCTTGGTAAAGTTTTTGTGTGTTGGTCATCATGTTAGTACCTATTTTCGTGGTAAAAAAAATCACCAAAGAATCAAAAGGGGTACCCACTTGTAAACCTTTAGCAGTCAATTATTTTTTTTTTTTTTTTTTTTTTTTTGCGCAAAGATGCTGTATAATCTAGGATGTCAAATTTTGAATTTTTTTGGTGACGATGAAATGTTGCCAAGAAGTTGTAATTGCGACATAATAAGTTTGTTTATAAACAAACTTTATGTATTTAAATATTAAATGTAAACCTGATAAATAATATATATATTGAGATAATAAGATTTAAAAAAAAAAAGGTAACATTAGAACAGTAATTTTGGAAACGAATATGAATAAGGAAAATACAGGAACTTTTCAAAATGTAAATATGAATTGTAGAAAAATGAAAATTTGAATTATAATGGAAAGTCTAGAAAAATCGGTACACAAACTCTAATAAAACTATAGAAAATTTTGCAAAGGAATAAATATAAAATTTAAAGAGCAATCTAACTTGTTAATTATAATAATTAAAAAAATTAAATAAAGAAAATAATTTTACAAAAATGTAAATACAAATTATGAAATATTATTTTATTTCATAATATAAATGATAAAAATATGCCACACATAAACTAAAGATAGAATATGTTGACACAATTTTAAACAGTAACTTTAAATTCATCCCTCATTGGATAAAATTATCCAACAATTTCCCAAAAACATTAAATGGGTCCAATTTCTTTTTTTCAAAGGATTAATGAAATACATAAAAAGCCAAATAAAATTTAAAATCTACATGATGATTATGAGTTAGAAATTTACTTTTAACTTGTCACCATGTGCTTTTAAACTATTGTAGGGCATTCTGTAGTTGTATCTACGAAAGTGACACTGTAATAAACAGTTAAATGTTCTTAGCCCTTGTTTCCTAATGAGTCTTACACCTTCCAAGAATCAGAATAAATGGCTGTTCTGGCCTAATCCACCATTTAATAATATTAACTAAAGTTTCCCTCGCTCTAGCGAGTACTGTTACCAAAAATAACTCGTATCGCTAACTCTCTCCACATTACCAAACACCTACTGACCTTCTATCACATGTCCTCTGTGGTATTTCCTCTTTCCAAATTTTGAATACCTATTTCAACAATCTTACCTTCACCTGTATCTTTTCTGAAGATGACTCAATTCAGTAAAGCATTGTTTCATTAATAAAGCACAACCAGTCTGATAAAAAAAGCATTCTCTGAACATCAGCTGTCTAACTACTGCAAACAATTTCATATATCAAAAGAAAAATCTTTTCAATATTTAATTTGTAGCAAAAAAAAAAAAAAAAAAAAAAAAAACCCATACCTGATAAGACTTTTGAGAATCACAAGACTTTCCTTCAAAATTTTTGCTGCAGTAGAAAACAACCATCTGAGAGGCTTTTCATAGTCAAAATTCCTATTTCATTTCTGCATTTTAGACACATAAACTTTGACTTTAGTACTCCAATTTCATGCAAAAACTTTAAAAGAATTTCCTTTTTCTCACACAATTTAAAACAGAAAATCAATTTGCTTCTCCATCTTGACCTAAAAATTTTTATCACCAGAAAAACTGAACATCAATAAGAACTAAGAATACTTGGTGTAGTGGCTCTAACATTGATGTTATGGAGACAAGCTTAAATCATTCTATTCAGTGTATACTAGATTTTGTTCATGATCATAAACTTCACTTCAATCCTGATAAATCAACTACAAGAAATTTTACGACAAATAGGAAGCTGTTTAAATATAGACCTAAAATTATTATGAACTCTCAACCGTTAATTTGTGAAAGAAATCCCAGGTATCTTGGCTTTACTCTTGATCCTGAGGTCTCATGCAACAAACATATGGACTCACTTGTGGTCAAAGCCAAGAAGTGACTTAATATTATGAAATATATTCCTGGGTGCAGATGTCAGAACAGTAAGAACAACATACATTTCTTTGATTTGCCTAGTCCTTGAATATGGCTTTCAAGTATACCATGTTTCATCAGTTACCACTCTGCAAAAACTTGAGAGAGTGCAGAGTGCAGCTCACGCATCATTACAGGGCTGTGTAGGAGCACACTAACAAAAATTGTTCTTTATGAGGCAGACTTACAGCTGTTGAAGGATGTATCCCAAATCTGATGAAGTACTTCAGTAAACTTTATAGCTACTGTGACCAACATCGAACCGTTAACTTTCTGTGTGGCTGGAAGAATGACTAGAGGATGAAAAAGCATATCTCCTTGGACAAGCAGAGAAGTTGGATGTTTTAAAATCTTCTGTTTCCACTAACTCTCTAATTCCTATCGCCTCCCCTCTTGACTCTTTGCCAGGAGTGTTCTTCCATACAGAATTAGTGGTACACACACAAATAAAATTTCCCAACATTCTGAATTCTTAAAACAAGTTGCACTAGAGGTCATCAATAACATCCCCACTGAAGCTGTACAAATTTATACTGATGGTAGTAAGGATGAAGATGGACACAGTAGAAGTGGAATGTTTCTTAAAACTGAAACAAAAATTTTTTTTCTAAAACAACGCAATGTTGATTTTAGTTCTGTCTTTTGTGCAGAACTTACAGCCGTTGGTATGGCTCTGGACATTTCCTTGAACAAACATTTAAACAGTGAGATTTGGATTCTAGTTGACAGTCGTAGCGTTATTCAGTACCTTGAAATCTGGAAGAACATTGTGGACCAGAGGGGAATTTGTGTTTTCAAAAAGCTTAAAGCATTATCCAAGTCCTCCATTATTCATTTTCAATGAATTGCATCACATGTCTATCTTAAATATAATGACATCGCTGATGGCCTTGCTAAGGATGGATCATCACTGTCTCTTGGTTCTGCTGATCCGCTGACTTTCCAAGAAATCTTCTCTAGGAGTAGGGCTCTTGCCAACTCATCTTGGAAAATTCCGCAGTCTCATCCTTGGTACTGTGGCTCTGATCCTGGGGAATCTTTGAGTTTCAACAGTGAAAGACGTGATCAGACTACCTTGTTCAGACTCAGATCCGGCCACCTTCGGACTCTATGGTTCTTCCAGGGCAAACAAGTATTTCCCACCTGCACTTCATGCAATACTAACGAAGCCAGTCCCAAACACCTATTGAATTGCATTGGCTTTTAAAAGTGTGAGCTTTTATACAGCCCTGGAGCTGTCCTCGATTCTTTGAAGGCAAAGAATCTCATGGACCTGGTCTAATTCTGACCAGCGGATAAGAAAGAAGAAGAATACATTGATATCTTAAAATAATATTTTGAGTTGCAGACATGATTAATCATAATATTGACAAATGCTAAAAAAAATTGTCAAACAAAAAATGAATAATTTAAGTGATAAAAAAGTATAATACAACCAGGAATTTTAGTATCCAAAAGATCAAACCATCTGTAGAACATACTAAAAAAAATTCAGAGAATCCTCACAAAAATTTCTAATAAAATGCCAAAAATGGTACAAAGTGTTCTAAATCTCTTTACAATGATGCAAATACTAGGGCTGTCAAACTGAATTTTCATGATAATTCTTAGTTTCCTCCACCTGTATGACATAACAAAAAGCCATGTTACTAAATAAACAAGGATATCCACCAAAACAATCAACAAATTCAGAATTTGGCATCCTGGATTATGGTATTTGTGTCTGTATTTTTGTTAAGGTGATGATATTGGAAATTTCACAGATAATAGGAAATAGGAATTTTGTTTTTCTCATAATTTGAACAAGAAAATCTCAAACATGCAAATAATCACTTTAGGAAACTGAGAAAATGAAACATGCATTTCAATTAATTTTTCTATAATACTTTTTTTTTAAAAGTGATCTTTATTAAAACAACTAAGAAAAAATTATCGCAAGCAAATAAACTAAACAGCTTTTTTAGCTATTATCATCTTTTTTCTCATTAAATATTCATACATTTGGTATCACATGGTATAATACATAAGTACCTCACTCATTAATCAGTAAACCACACATTTGGATCACATCACTGTGTTACATATGGGCAGAAAGTAATGCCCTTCTTATTATATTGTAGTTCTATGAGAGTAAAAACCTACTTTAGACCATGTTCATAAGATTGAAATTTACTTTATTATATAAATGGCAATATATTTTATATTTTTTATAAGTAAAATAAAATTAACTTTGATGGTTTTGTGCAAAACGTTATGGATAAAATTTGTGAATTGATATCTGGAATAAAAGTCTAATTTAGTATGTATTTAACATCAAAAAGATACGAAAGAAATATTGTAAGAAATAAAAATGATTTAAAAACCCTATTTTACATTACATTTCAGTTTACTATGATGAAAACATGTTTTATACAATTGTTGATAATATCCAAGAAAATAATCAAGCAAATAATACAAATTATAAAAAAAGGGGGAAAAAATGAAATTTTCTTAAAAGGAAATTTTATTTAACGAATTGTTTTATATATAGCTTTTACATTTCTATTAGAAAAATTCTTAAATCAGAAATATACTGAACCACAATAAATTAAAGAATATCACAAATTCGCTTAATAAAATAAAATACTTACGTGGATCCGAAATATTTCTCATAACCAACTCTGAGACTTGGTTCATAATAGTTTACGGTAAAGTTTTCATGACCAAATTTTAAAAAAACTTCTATCTTCTTGAAATCATAGGTAACATCACAAATGTTGAGTGGAAGTAGTTGCTGAATGCGCTGATATGAACGTAGATCGCCTTCATGTCCAGAAATTTTTATATTGTACAACAAGAATTCCAAAACTTTGGGATCAATCTCATCCATAAGTTCTTTAACCAGCTCGTCGTACGGGCCAACTAACAGAAGAAATCTTCTCATTAATATTCCATCATTTATCTTTTCATTATACATTAGATTAAATATATTAACGAAGCCTTTTAATGATGCAAATGAAACTTTCCCAAGTATTTTCTGTATCAAATTTAAGTATTTTTCCAAATACTTCCGTAGATCACTTGATTTATTTAAATGGCGATTCTGAAAGTCTTCCTCAAACTGAATAAAGAATTGAAAAGATAAGATCTCAATAATTCTATTTACAATAGGGTTATTCACCACTACTTGATATCTTACCGCTAAATCAAGGTATTCTATAGAATCAGGCCCAGATAGTTTTAGACACGGATCGGCAAAAAGTAAACCGACACTGCTTGTGCTACGATTAAGATATCCATAAATAAGATTACGCACATCATCCATTTCACATTCCTCACAATCCTGATCGTCTTCGTGCATTTTCACAAAAAAGTTCTAAACTCTTTAAAAAGGAAATTTGAAATCGAATGAAGGAAAGCAAAAGCCCGCGAGTAGGGATAGAAAGAAACAACTGCAAGCAGTATTATGTAATTGGTATTAGTAGAGATGGTCGTTATTTAACGCAATTGATATTTTATAACAGTTATGTGTATGTGAAAGTTATTAAAATAACCGGCTATTTTAAAAATAGTGTTATTTAATAACAGACCTTTAAATTACTCCATGCTGCCATGAGAAGATGTTATATAATTCGGCAATTTATCGCTTTAGTTCGCGGATTAATTTTAAATAAAAATTGTTGTACACTGGATCATCAGTAACAGCACGCTGTCTAGTTCAGTTATGCGGTAAAGAAATGCTGTAGGGCAAAATGTTCCTTATTCAAGGAACTGTCTGCTATGCAGAAACGAAACGTTGTTTGACAACCGTTCTTTATCGTTATTAAAGAACGGTTTGTTATTCAGAAACGATGAGAACACCTCGTTATTTTATGAACGCCTGTTATATAATGACAAAATGTCATTTGATAACATTCGTTATTTCAAGAACGATATGTTGTTGGACAAGATTTCATTACTTTGAAAGCAATATTTCTTTTTTAATTTTTAATATTTTTCGTATTTTCTGTTCAAGCTGAGCTTACTGCAGATTCGGGATGGGAAAATATTAAGATATTTAATTTTAGTAGGAAAAATTATCCCATCTGATTCCATTAAAGGAAGAAATTTCCTGTGAAGCAACTATTAAACATAAATCATAGAAAAATCATGGAAATTTTTTCATGAGAAAAGGGTAATTTAGTTAGAAATAATCTGGAATTAAAATAACTCAAGTGTTGACTTTAGTTATAATTATTGAAGTTTTAAAGTGAATATTGTAATGTCTCATACTCAGCCCTTTCGATTTCCAGAGCCTTCGATGGGAAGGGTGAGTATGGGGACGATTGGAGCAAGAAGTAGGCGGAGAAGCTGCGTTTTTTTTAAAGATTGATACTGATTTTTGTACGCTACCGAGGCGCTAGAGTTTTAGCGAACCCAAATATGACTCCTTTGTAAATTCTTTAGTTCTTTGTTAATTAAATGTTTTTGTTTCAAAATTTGGAGTCTAGTAGTTTATTTCATAACAAACTTATGTTCTGTTGGCAGCGGTTTTGGATGTTTTTATAATGCTTTGCATTAGCATCCACTGTGGAAAGAAATTAAAGTGTTTTTTCAAGGTGAATCGATAGGATCCGTAAAGAAAACTTTTCGAAACTTTATATTGCCTGAGAGAAAAATGTGGATTTGACGTATACTGCAATAAGCTGAGTTTTGGGAAAAAAAGTTGCAGATTCTTACCGGTACGTACATTCTACTTCGAACTTTATTATCTTTGAGAAGTACTCAAGCAATTTATTTTCATTTATTTAAGTTTGTAGGAATTTGGGGATTCCTATAAATTAATTTATTGATTAGTTTATTAGTTTCAAGCTCAAGTGGTTCTATTAATTTATTTCCTCAAGTACGTACAAAATGTTATATTCAAAATGACAGACATGCTAGACGATATACCAATTATTGAGTGTGAATATCGCATACCAAAACATGCATCGAGCTCTATATTAGACTATGATGATAATGCACTTCAAACTATACAATTAGCTTCTGAAGCTGGAATTTCAAATTTCACAATATTTTTGTGTCCTACAGCAGGATATGCTTCGGTTCTTAAGAAGCCTTCACAATTAAAATTTGAACTATTAAATGATATTTCCAACAAGAATGGGATTGAAGAAGTCAGACATACCAGAAATGGAAAACTAATTATCACTACAAATGATTACAAAACGGCAACCGAAATTTGTAAAATCGAAACAGTATTAAATGTCCCTGTGATTCCCCAAATACAAATTGAACAATACACTACGAACTTTATTATCCTGTTCATATCAGTGGACGAAAATCCAGAAAATCTAGCATTAGAAATTGAAAATAACGGCCTTATTGTATCTCAAATACGACGTTTTAATAAAAAGGGATCTTCAGAGCTTTCAGAAACTATCTTGGTAAGAGTCTACGGACATAAAATCCCATCTCAAATTAAAGTGTTTTTATCTATTGTAAATGTAAAGATTTTTGTGGATAAAGTTCGTCAATGTGGAATTTGTTTTAAATTTACACATGCAACAAAAAAATGCAAAGTACAATCAGCTTTATGCAGATTCTGTGGCACACATCACAATAGTGATCCTTGTTCAACTAAAGTCCCATATTGTGTAAACTGCAAAGGACCTCACACTTCAGATGATCCTTCATGTTCATCTCGTGAAGAAGAAACTCGGTTTTTAAAATTTAAGGCAATAAACCATCTATCTTTTATTGAAGCAAGAAAACAATTTAGAAGCTCTAAAACCAATTTTGCTACTATTGTAAAGTCTAATCAACCATCAGAAATTACTCAAGCTAAAATAAATGATATAGTCACCTCAATTCTTACGAAATTTGAAGAGTCAGTAGACAAAAAATCTTAGCTATTCAAACCCAACAAGAAGCCATCCTTAATACTATTTTCCAAAATTTTGAAGAAACTGTAAGCAAAATTTTTGAAACTAGAAGTCTCTCATCATCCCGTGCTAGAAGGAAAACTTGGAAAAGTAGTCGATTCCAAAAACAATCATCTAACTCTAGTAACAGTGACATTCATCTCAATCCAATTTTACCTGTGAATAGTGTATTTAATTTTGGTAATTCTTCTGAAGAACAGTCAGAAATAATTGAAAATACAAAATTCAGAAAGGGAAGCAATAAAATTTCCTAACAGATGGGACGCAACTTCTATACTGGGCGCATCAGTCTTTAGAAGTCAAATTATAATCATAATAATTGTAACCTTTTCATGTTCTCATTAATTTCGTGGAATTCTCGAAGTGTTCTCAATAAGCGTCCTTACATGAAATTTCATTATTTTAACTCTGCAGATGTTATTGCAATACAAGAAACTTGGTTAAAAATAGTTAACACGATATCTTTATTTAACAAAATAATCTTTCGTCAGGATAAAGAAGATAGCCGAGGTGGTGGCCTTCTCCTAGCAGTAAATAAAAACATTCCAACAAGGCAATTTTCTCCTATCCGTCACTCAGATGATGGCAGAGAAATCTTAGCAGTCAAGATAACAGTGGCAACGACTACAATAACAATCATTAATGTGTACATTCCTCCTGGCAAATTTTCTTCAGAGTGGCTTCATAGCATAATTCAAGGAATTCGGCCTCCTTATATCATCATAGGAGATTTCAATATTAGGCATACATCATTAGGAAGCTGTTCCACTTCATCAAGGGCAAATGATTTTCTTGAATTGATTCAAGAAGAGAATTGCTGTCTCCTGAACTCTGAAATTCCAACACATTACGGCCCACATCATAAACCTTCACTCATTGATTTCTCCTTTGTATCACCAGACATTTATCACCTTAGTCATATTGAAGTTCACCCAGATTGTTTTGGAAGTGATCATTTATCATCTAAAACTAGCATAGCTATTGGAGATATTGATCACCATATACCGAACAGATCACGTATCCTGTGGTCAGAATTCTTTACTTCCATCAATACTAATCATGAAATTTCTAACCTTCACTCTATTGAACAATTCAATCATCTCTGCATAAATAAACTTCACAAATTTCGAAGATGGCAGAAAATACCATGTAAACCTTATCCCCCATGGTGGTCTTCTAGGTGTGGTTATCTCCTTGGCCAAAAAGACGTCTTTGGCATAAAGCTAAACGCACATGTGATAAGTACGTTTGGATGGCATATAAAAGAACTGCAGCCGAACTACATCGACTACTCATATCTCTCTCTCGAAAATATTGGGACGAAATAATAATTTCAGCTGGAACATCAAAAAATATTTTCAACTTATTGAAAAATCTTCAAAATAGAGTTACAGTATCTCCAACTTCACAAATGATCCTATTACATAATAATTCTCCAGTGACAGATCCTACTCATCAAGCTAATATGTTTACAGACTTCTACACTCATTCACCAATTTTAGAGGTTATTCCACTGGATTTAAGTACAAGTGAGGATTTTTCTTACAATAAACCCTTTACTTCATCTGAACTGCAAGAAGCTTTGGCAAGATGCAAAAACTCATCTGTTGGTCCAGATAAGATATCTGCAAAAGTATTAAAAGGCATCACTACTACCAACCTAGAATACCTCCTCTCCCTGATGAATAAATCGTGGCTTACAGGTATTGTACCAGAAATATGGAAATCCTCCATTGTTATTCCAATCTTGAAACAGGGAAAGATGGCCAATCTTGTGGCATCGTACCGTCTTATATCTCTGACTAGTGTCATGTGTAAATTAATGGAAAAAATGATTTTGAAGAGATTTATTGACCATATATCAACCATATCTTTCTTTCATCCTAATCACCACGGATTTCTGCCACATCGAGGTTGTAACAGTATTTTATCCATCATTCATCATCACATAATCTCTGCCAGATCCTCTAAGAAATTTGTTATTTTGGTTGCAGTGGATATTTCCCAGGCCTATGATTCAGTTTGGCCAGACGGCCTAATTTATAAATTACTTCAAGCAAACATAAAAGGAAATGCTGCTTTGTGGATTCAACATTTCATTACAGCTCGCCATTTTCAAGTAAAGTGGAGAAATAAGCTATCTTCATCAGCCACCTCATATAGGGGAGTTCCACAGGGGAGCGTGTTATCACCTTTCTTGTTCTCAGTGCTTATGGCAGACCTCTACGATATCCTTCCCCGTGACATCAAATGCTTCATGTACGCTGATGATATATTTCTACTATATGAATCTGTTAACTTGGGAAAACTTCAGCAGAAACTAACATCTGCACTTGGCATATTACAAAATTGGTGTCAAGAATGGAAGTTATTGATAGACCCACAAAAATGTTCTATGATTAACTTTTCTTCAAAACGACAACAACCTAATTTCAACTTGTTCATCAACAATCATCCTATTTCCTGGAGTAAAAATATTCGAATTTTGGGATTACATTTTTCACACAATTTATCTTTCCGTCATCATTTTCAGGAAAAGAGAAAAGCTATATCAAAAAAGTTGAATGCTTTAAAAGGTATCGCAGGTAATAGATGGGGTGCTCGTACCGCTCATCTTCTTCAAATCGTGAACTCCTTTATTGTCTTCAGTCTGGATTATGGCTGTCATATATTTACTTCAGCATGCACAACAGACCGTAAAATCCTTGAAACTGTATATCACACTGCCCTAAGAATTGCCACTGGTCTTCCTAAGTGGACCCCCATACCGATAGTTTTACAAGAAGCAGGAGAAACTTCTCTTCACTCTAGACATGAAATGCTCTCCTTAAACTTTTACATTCGAAATTTAAGTAAGTCATCATTATCCCCCTGTGCTTCAGCTTGGGAAAAGCTAACTTACAACCGAGTCAATCGTAATCATCCTCTGGCCATTAAAGCCAAATTGTGGTTCAACCAACAAGGAATAAATACCTCGTGCCTATTAAAAGTCCCAATTGGCTGGCCAGAAATGTCAAATAAAATCTCCATTTGCTCATCGAGTCTCCTTTTTCAGACTAAATCATTGCCGAAAGATATAATTTGTAAGCTATTCCACCAAGTTTGCGAGTCATCATGGCAGACAGATACGATGATTTTTACAGATGCTTCCAAGCAGGGATCAACTGTGGGCATTGCAATAGTCAATTTTACAACTAGTTTATCAATAACAGGGAAAATTAGTCCCATAAGCTCCATCTTCTCGGCAGAAGCCATGGCACTGCTTATTGCAGTCTCTAAAATTTGCACTGAACCCAAAAAATATGTCATTTTCACAGACTCACTTTCTTGCATCTCTGCTCTTTCAGATTGTTCCAGGACATCACCAACTATTATTCAACTGCTTCGATTCCAAATGATTCAATCTACTCAAAAGTGCTTATCAATACAGTTAGTTTGGGTTCCCGGACATTCAGGGATTGCAGGTAATGAAATTGCAGACTCATTGGCGAAAGCAGCAACTGTGAATAATTATGCTATTCCATCTATTTCTCCAGAAGATTGGAAACAACATGTCAAGGAACATTACTTTAAAGAAAGTCTCAATCAATGGAAAAATAGCAAATATGCTGAAGCATTCACTCATCTCACATCTATTCGCAAAAATCATAGGCTATTAACAAAATCGCGACTAGAAGACGTATGGCTGACCAGAGCAAGAACAAGATCTTTTCCTACTAATTCGATTCTATTTAGGTTTAATCTCTGGCATACAGACCGCTGTCAGTGCGGTGAACCTGAAACCATAGATCATATTCTCTTAGATTGTTCTTTATACGAACAACTACGGAAAAAATTAGGAATAGGAGCATTATCATTCTCTTGGATATTTGAACTGTCTACAAATCCGAAAATTAAAATTCTTGCATGCTGTGATTTTCTACGCCTGTCCAACAGATTCTAATTTTAATGAAAAAAGAAAGTTACAATTCAAAATCCACTTTGAACTATTTTCTAACAGAATTTGTAAATCCGAATTTTTTCTTCACATATCAAGATGTCTTTGTTAGTGATCACCAAACTCAACTGACTTTACTTAAATAAGGTTAGTTGTTTGATTGCATTAATCCTCTCCAAACACCTTCTTCAATGAGAGCTACAAGATTCTTAGCATAAAGCTCCAAAAGTGCCCGCCATAACCTACCTACCTACCACTGTGGAAATTAATTATGTGCACTATAAGGTTGCGTGCTGAAATGTTGGAATACAGGTAGGCCATTTTGATCAATCGTTCTCTGGCTACTATTGAAAATAAATAGTTTGATGCGTAATATAAATTTAAAGAATACTGAGTTCCAATCTTATTTACGTGGTTTTTCATGTAAAATCAATTAATTTTGTTTATAAGGTTGTAAATGGTGTATTCCATCTTACAAAAGGTACTTTCTGTATTTCTTGTATTCGAATTTATAGAGTAATAATTTTTTATAAGAAAAGTGTGTATTCTAAATGTGTATTTCATAATTTTTATGTGGTTGATGTATTTCAACTCACGTAGGAATATGTTAAAATAATTATATTGTTATAGATTAATGTGTAAAATCGAAAGTATACTTATATACATAATTTTTTAATATTTCACTGATATATAATGTAGATTTTATGAAAGGAATATACACTTTAGAAATGTTTTGATTGCGTTATGTGGAAACGAAAGTATATTATTACAAATAGGTTTGAATTTAAAGTAATGTGAGATTTTTATTGATGTGTTTGATTGTTTTTATGCAGTGTATCTAATTGATTTATTTGATATTTAAATCGCATGTTTTTTGTTTTTTTCATTGTTAAGGATTTGTAAAGATATTCTTAATTTTTAAAACATCTTACGTTATTATCATTATTTGATGTCTTGTATGATTAACTAAGTTTATTGATTTGAAATCGAAAGCTGATTTCTGATTTAGATTAGTTAAAGCTTTTCATAAGTATTGTTGCTATTAAATATAAAAATATTGTAGTGTTCTGTATTTTGAATTTAAAAAATATGTATAATTTCATTTTCTGAGTTAATATAATAGTATCTTTATAAGAATATCATCTTATATAATTTATACATTTAATTTACATTTTTGATTAATGATTCAATTTATCTGAGTATCAAACATTAGCTGGGTAATAGAAACTTCAAATCGAGAGTAGAAGATTTAATATTAAAACTTGTTCTTCTCTTCAAAATAATTGATTTTCCATTTATACACTATTTGTCGTATTACAATATAGTTTGTTTTTATTTAATTTTATTGATATGTTTTATATTAGTAGTGTTTGGTAAATAATTTCATTAATTATTTACGAAATTTTGCATATCAGTGGCTGTAGTCTGTTTCTTTTTTCTCATTATTGCATCTCTTCTGAGATAAAACGTTTAGTAAATAAAATGGCTTTCTTAGCACGGGGAAAAAAAGGGAGATTTAGTAGAAGTAGCTGAAGAGTTAAGGGAAATGGTTCCAGATTCTTTTAAAATCCCAGATATTAAAAAAATAATTTTAGCTAGTAAAAACTTTAACGAGGAAGATGTAAAATGTATATTAGATAGGGTAATTGAGGAAAGAGTTAAAAGGGAACAAGAAGAAAAAGAGAAAAATATTATGCGAGAAGAACTAGAAAAAGAGGAAAGAATTAGACGCGAAGAAAGAGAACATATTTTAGAAATGAAACGTCTAGAAATCTCTTCAAATGCTGCAATTTTGAACAGAGAATCAGTTAGTTACAAATAGGACTGAACAAGTTTAAAAAATTCAGTTAATGCAAATAACACCAAAATTTGATGAAAAGAAAGATGAGATGAGTTTATACTTAATAAATTTTGAGCGTAGAGCAGAAATGGCTCATATTCCAAAAAAACACATGAGTAGTTTACCTCGTAAGTACTTTACCTTCAGAAATATCTAACATGTTAGCTAGAGAACCTCCAGAAAGGGCTGATGATTACGATTATGTGAAGGAACTTATTCTTAAACGATTCAAGTTAAATAGCGAAAAATTAGGACAATTGTTTCTTAAACACCAGAAAACGTCAGAAAAATCATAGAGAAATTATGCACCAGAATTGAATAGTTACTTTACGGAATGGCTTGAAAGATTTTACTCTTTTCTACTAAGAACTAAAAATCGAAACTAAGCATTGAGAACTTCAATAACTAAAGGTGCAAAAGCTCGAATAATTTTCTATATATTTTAATAAATGTTTATACAATATTTACATTAAAGGAATAGGCTGAAAGCCTCTAAAAATCTAAATTCAATAGAATAAAACATCATAGGATATTAATCCCTTCAAACAAACCTATACGCACGTATTACAATCGAACGAATTCTAAAAACGAAAACATTCTTTTTTCAACAATCACAAAATAAACATAAAATCTAACTTGCGCTTATAGCGCCATCTGTTGACAATAGAAGTTAACTAATATTTCGTTACACACTCCCCACCTGAACTCTGACAGGAGTTTATCAGTTTATCTATTCAAATAAATTCATAAACAAAAAATTTACACTTCTAAGAAACAAAATTTCTGTCAGATTTTTCAAAAATGCAGTAAAAAAAAATAATATTAATAAGGTAAGTACTTGAATTAAATTATATCAATATCAACAATGCTTTTCAATATACAGAGTATACAAGAAACATAAAAATTTTATCTAAAAATCAAATAGGAAGACATTTAACAAATTAAAGAGAATTATTATCAAAATAAATACAAATATTAAGTAAGTTATTAAACTAATTCATATTATTCAATTCAGTATTTAAATAAAATAAAATATATAAATGAAATGTTAAAGAGTTCAATATAGTTCAAGAGAGAATATAAATGTTGTACAGTTCTTTTCAAATTCACACTTCTATGGCTTTCTAGTTTTTAATTCGAAGGATCGGACTTTACTGTCACGTCCTGGAACGGCTTTAATAATTCTGCCTAGTTTCCATAACAGTTTGTTTTTGTTATCTCCTTGAATCAGCACAACATCACCTAATTTTAGTTCGGGTTGAAAATCAGGATTTTTTAAAGAGTGAGCAGTTTTAAGGTCTAACAAATATTGCTGTTTCAATTTACTCCACAACTGTTTTAACAGCAATTCCTGATATAGCTTTCTTTTTAAGAGAGTCTTTCTTGTTGTTTCGCTATTGATAATGTCAGCGAAAGTTAGAGGGTATTTAGGATTACTTTGTCCAAAGTTCAGGAAATGCATTGGAGTCAAGGGTTGTGGCTCATCATTCTCATTATAAACGTAGCTCAAAGGTCGGGAATTAAGAACAGTTCCTACTTCGACGAGTAGAGTAGACATTTCCTCGAAGGTTAACAACGCTTTTCCCATAACTTTCCTCAAACAGTTTTTGACGGATCTCACGAGTCTTTCGTAAAAGCCTCCCCACCATGCGGCTCGTTCAATGATAAACTTCCACTGAATTTTCTCTTTCGCAATAAAATTCTTAAACACATCATCTTCTAAAATTCTAGAAAAATTCTCAACTTCTTTTTTAGCCTTCTTGAAGGTTTTAGCGTTATCAGAATAGATGATTTTACAGTTTTCTCTTCTACTCAAAAATCTGCGAAATGCAAGTAAAAATGAATCTGTCGACATATTTGAAACTAGTTCCAGATGTAAGGCTCGGGTTACTGCACATGTGAATAATGCGATGTATGATTTTTGAGTATCCTTTGAATTCTTTACGTAAACTGGTCCAGCAAAATCAACACAACAAGCAGAAAATGGGGGTAATTCAAGGATTCTGTCTTCAGGTAAGGGTGCTGTCATCTGGTTTGCAGGTTTGACTGAATATTTTTGGCAAATGAAACAACTTTTTTATCGTCTTTTTGACTAACTGATGTCCTTTCGGAACCCAGAAACAAGATCTAACCTTAGCCAAAGTTGCAGCAGTCCCTCCATGCATTATCTTCTCGTGTTGTTTACGTACAATTAAATAGGTCATTCTAGAATTTTTAGGTAGTATTATTGGATTTTTATTATCTAGGGTAAAGTCAGAAAATTCTAATCTTCCTCCTAATCTCATGATTCCCATTTCATCAATATATGGGACAAAATTGTACAGAAGGGAATACTTGTCAATCGATCTACCTTCTTCCAAGGATTTATATTCTTCGGCAAAAAATGTTTTTTGTTCAGACCGAATCCAGAAATTTTTAGCTTCTAGTAGTTCTTCTGTTCTAAGAGCTCCCTCAAATCTGCTACACTTTCTCAATCTTGAAACGAAGCGTTTTATCCAAGCGGTGACCCTCAACAGTTTCTCTAAATCACTATATTTTGAAACGTCAAAAAGGTTATCAATATTTTCGATAGTGCATTCAAGCTGATATAAATCAGTGGATATTTTTCGATAGTCAAGTTTGGCTTCGTCAATTGTATCTGTAAGATCTAATTTCGGCCAAAGAACAATAGAGAGCTGAAGCCACTTTGGACCTTGGGTCCAAATGGGTTCATCCGTTAATTTAGAGATTTTCGATCCCCGAGATACGAGAACTGCAGGATTGTCAACACCAGGACAATAATGTCAATTTTGAGGTGAGGTTAATTTTTGAATTTCCTCGACACGATTCTTCACAAAGGGTTTGAAGGATTTGTGTTTTTTCTTATCCAAAAGTAAGCGATTGTCGAGTTTGTCCAAAAAAAGCACGGTACTTTTAACTTTATCGATTTTAAAATATTGTTACTTAACTTTGCTGACAATAATGCTCCCATCAACTCCAACCTAGGCAAAGTGAGAGTTTTTAGTGGAAAAAGGCCTGTCTGATGTCTGCAGTAAATGCAACAGGATTATATCTAAACCTCAATAGGATGTCGAATATCTCAGGGTATAAATTAGGTCCAACATGAAGACAGTCATTTAGAGAAGTCGAGCCTGGGGGATGCGATGACGCATCAAAGACGATACGCAATTTGCTCGTGGTTCGATCCTTGCGTATTACTTCTCTATGTGGCAAGTAAAATGTAACGTTTTCCTCACCTAGAACATCTGTTACTGGTTCAATGATATTTTGATTTAAATAATCTTGTATTACATTTTGATATTCAAGAAATAGGTCTGGATTTCTTATAAACCGTTTCTTAAGACGATCGAACCTTTGTTTTGCGTTTGCCCAATTATCATTGAAATCTAAAGTGTCACATTTCCAAGGCAATCTAACTTTGTAGCGAGAGTTTTCGAATGTTATATTGGATTCGAAATGCTTAATTACTTCATTTTCGGTTGAATCTAAAATTTCTTTCTCACTATTAAGTCCTGAATTTTCTAGACTCCAAAATTTTGTTATTTGTTTAGAAATTAAATCTTCCCCTACAACAACATTGAATGATAGAGAGACTTCATTGTGACTTTCCTTTCCTTGCAAACACCAATCAAAAATAGTTTCAACTGCGACAAGATTTCTATTTAAATGCTTAATGTGTCCCATAACTATATCATAATAGTAGTCTGCTCCGATTAAAATTCCAATTGATTCCTCACTATCGAGCGAATCTGCGAGTATCAAATTCTTTAGTTGACGAATTTGTCGAATTTCTTCTAATTTAGGAGCCGGAATGTTTGAGCCTGATATTTGATCAGTTACCAATAACTTCTATTCTAGAATCAGAAGAATTTCTATGTTCCAAACTCAATTTAACCACGTCATAATTTTTTTTTGAAGAGAGGTGGTGTTCCCAAAGGTGTAAACAGTTAATTTTTCTTTCCTAATTACTTCGAGATTTAATTTATTAGTTAATTCGCGAGTGACAAAACTTCTCATGGATCCTGAATCAAGAAGGAGCCTGGCAAACATTTTTTCTTTTCCCGCTTTAATTTTTATCGTGCAGGTCTGCAAAAGTATTACATTGTTAACATGCGAAACGGCGGAAACAATTTTTCCATTTTGCGATTCAACTTGTGTTTCAGTTTCTGAAATAGAAGAAACTTCACATTTATCAGGTTCCGAATTTTTGATTGCCGCATTTGATTTAAAACAAAACCCCTCAAAGTGCTTTCCCCCACAAATCCTTCAAGCCTTTGTTGTCGATAGGGGCAAGATGCAATTTTATGTTTCAAAGACGTGCACAAAAAACATCTATTGCTTTGTTTTAAAATGTCTCTTTTTTCATTTGTTGTAAACTTTTCACAGTTTTCTGATAAGTGTTCTGGAGAACAAAAAATGCACTTTCGATTTGGTAATGTAGCTATAAATTCATATGTGCTGACCGATAGTTTTTGTTTTGAATATTTGTTAAAGTCTTTTCTTTTAACATTAGAATTCCACGTATACTTTGAATCATATTTGTTATACGTGTTCTTCGATTCCGGAAGTTGTGGTTTTGATTTTTGAGAAAGCGACAAACAGGATATTTTTTCACGGGATTCTATCTCGGTCTGTAAGAATTTAAGAAAAGTGTCTAAACTAAAGGTTGGACTATCTCCGTTAGTACGATGGAACACCAAAGCAATATCGTTGGGAAGGATTTTCATCAAAACCGGAATTAACATGTTAGAAAAAGATTCTGGTTTTACATCGAGAGAGGAGAGACTTCTAATTTGAACATTTATTGTGTCATATAATTTTCTTAATTTTATTACATCACTTGAGCTTTGCACTGGGTTTAAATTCAAGAGGTTTGACATGTGTGTATTTATTATTAAATGGGTTTGGCCAAATCTGTTGGTAAGAATTTCTACAGCCGAATCATAATTGGATTCTGAAATCGAAAAACCATCCATAGAATTTAAAGCATTTCCTCCCAAATAGGATTTTAAATAGTTAAACTTTTATGTCTTTGAAAGCATTGAATTTTCGTGAATTGTAATTTTAAACGAGTTCCAAAAATTACTCCATTCATTATAATCTCCATAAAATTTTTGTATTGACATTTTAGGTAATTTAACATTATTTTCAAATTCCTTTTCTTTTTTACTTCCGATTTCTAAACATGAGTCGTTAGAAGTATTTAAGTTCACATTTTGAGCTTCAACGCTTTTGAAATAACGTTTTATTTTTGATTTCGTTATTATTATTTTATCACTGTATTCTATGGAAGTTTTAATATCTGATTCTAATTTAATATCATCATCTTTAATCAAATTTTGAATTTTCTCATCTAAATCCTTAAGTTTTGCAGTCTTCAGTCTTCGCATATAAATGCTATCCAATGTTCCTTGAACTAAATCAATTCATATTCTAACAATTACTTAACAAATTTATTCTAATCTGCTATCAAAATTGGGTTACTTCCCGGCTGATGCACCATTGAAAGATTTTACTCTTTTCTACTAAGAACTGAAAATCGAAACTAAGCATTGAGAACAACTTCAATAACTAAAGGTGCAAAAGCTCGAATAATTTTCTATATATTTTAATAAATGTTTATACAATATTTACATTAAAGGAATAGGCTGAAAGCCTCTAAAAATCTAAATTCAATAGAATAAAACATCATAGGATATTAATCCCTTCAAACAAACCTATACGCACGTATTACAATCGAAAGAATTCTAAAAACGAAAACATTCTTTTTTCAACAATCACAAAATAAACATAAAATCTAACATGCGCTTATAGCGCCATCTGTTGACAATAAAAGTTAACTAATATTACGTTACAGGCTTACGGAATTAGAAATAACGACGTTTGAACAGCTTAAGGAATTATAATGGGATTTGAAACGTCATTTTTAGCAAGCTAAACGACAATTTTCAAAAGATAATAAATATATTAAATTAAATCACACACACACACACACATACATACATACATACATATACATACATACATATACATACATACATACATACAAAAATATGTTGTTTTATAATAAAATGGACATTGATGGAACTGTAAGAAGATTATTAGTTGTCCCCAAGAAGTTTCGCAACCAGCTAAAATGGATCTACCATGAGGTAACTGCATCTCATTTAGGTATAACTAAAACAAAAGATATGTTGTTCAAAACTTTCTACTGGCCTAACTGCTTTAAAGAAATAGAAAATTTTGTTAAATCTTGTGACAAATGTCAACGAGTAGGAAAGTCTCAAGATAAGAAAAAGGCTCCTTTGAAACTGGTTCCAGTATTTCCGGAAATTTTTACAAAAATTAACGTTTATGCATGTGGTCCTTTACCTATAACTTCCTGTGGTAACCGGTATATTATAACAGCTACTTGCATTTCATCTAAGTATCCAGATGCCATCCCAGTACCAGATATACGTTCTACTACTGTGTTTGATGCTTTTCTTCAGATATTTAGCCGCATGGGTTTTCCTAGGGAGTTGCAAAGTGATCAAGGAACATCTTTCATGAGTGTCCTGACATCAGAATTTTTAGAAATATTTGGTATTAAAGTAGTGAATAGTTCTGTTCAGCATCCCCAAAGCAATCCTGTTGAGAGATTGCATAGAACTTTAAAGAGAATACTGAAAGTCCTTTGTTTAGAAAAGGGAAGATTTTACCTCAGGCACTTTTTGCACTTAGAACTTGCATTCATGATAGCACTGGATATTCTCCTGCAGAATTAGTCCATGGTCGGAACTTAAGAACACCCGTAACACTATTATTTGAAAATCTAACTGGTAGAACCATTGAAGAAGATAGTGTGATTGCTTAAGTTTTTAATCTTTTGAATAGAATGAAAAAATGCCAAGAATTAGCTGTGCAAAATATGACAGATGCTAAAGAAAAACAGAAACTTTGGTATGACCGTAAGGCTACGAAAAGAGAATTTAAGGAAAGTGATTTTGTGCTAGTTGTTGTACCTTCTAGATCAAATAAATTTTCTGTTCATTGGATAGGTCCAGGAAAAGTGGTAAAACGTCTATCGGAAACTAATTACATAATACAATTTCCCGATAAAGAAAAATTACATGTATACCATGTAAATATGTTAAAACCCTATTTTCAGCGTTTAGAAGATGTTAATTTAATTTTTACCTCTAATTCTGATAATGAAGATATTGATTCTGAGAATGAAAATATACCAACTTTTGAAATTAATTCATCTACCCTTTTAGAGACTTTTCCTCAAAGCTGTTTTAATGAAAAATTAGAGGATGAGCAAAAGAAGCAATTGGGTAAACTTTTGATTCAATTTATTGATGTATTTTCAAATGAACCGGGTTGTACAAAACTGGCTGAACTGGACATCCATTTAGAATCTGATAAACCTATTATAGCTAAACCATATCGAATGTCCCCACGACAGACAAATTCTGAAATCGAAAGTAGACAAGATGTTGAAATTGAAGGTGGTGGAACGAGGTGAGTGCGATTACACATCACCTTTAATATTAGTTGAAGCTCCTAGAAAAGAACCTCGTCCGTGCATTGATTATCGCAGGTTAAATGAGGTTACCAGAACGCAATTATTATCCATTGCCAAATATTGAAGAGCGCGTTGAATCCGTTTCGAAAGCGAATTTCATATCTTTATTAGATTTAACACGAGGTTATTGGCAAATACCTTTAAGTCCGAAGGCTTAAAGATATGCTGCATTTACGACGACATTTGGTGTTTATAAACCTTTGAGAATGGCATTCGGTTTGAAGAATGCCCCTTATTATTTCAGTAAGTTAATGGCTGAGTTATTAAAAAATTGCGAATATTTTGCTGTACCTTATTTAGATGACAAGCTATATATTCACTTACTTGGTCTGATCACATTCAACATCTTAAATGTGTTCTGGAGAAGATTCGATTTGCGAAATTAATTGTAAAACCCTTAAAGTGCAAATTCGCTCAACTTCATGTTAAATACTTGGTACACTTTGTGGGACAAGGTCAAAGAACACCAGGCGATATTAAAGTGAAAGCCATTACCGAATTCGAACGTCCCTGAAGCAAAACCGAAGCACTTGCTTTCCTAGGTCTTGTTGGATACTATCGCAAGTATATACCAGAATTTTCGGTAGTTGTTGCGCCTTTAACCGACCTGCTAAAAGGGAAGTCCAAGAGGGGAACTATAATATGGAACAATAATATCTGCGAAAAGACATTCGTAGAATTAAAGGACATTTTAATAAAGAAGCCTGTACTTTAGAGTCCAGACTTTCAAAAACCATTTATTATTCAATGTGATGTCTCAAACTTAGGAATAGGTGTAGTTTTATCTCAGAGAGATCACAATGAAAATGAACACCCTATCCTGTTTCTTAGTAAAAAAATTTCAAAGTCTGAGAAAAATTATAGCACTATAGAAAAGGAATGTGCAGCAATAATCTTTGCTGTTACTAAATTAAAATATTATTTAGATGGTCAGTATAAATTTGCTATCGAAACTGATCACAACCCTTTAGTTTGGTTATAACATCACACAGGATCTAATCCCATACTTTTGAAGTGGGTTTTGGTACTTCAAAACCTAAATTTTGATATTGATTACGGAAAGGGCAAATTATATCAAAATGCTGATAGTCTCAGTAGAATGCTGAATAACCAAACATAATTATTTTCTTTTTTTCTCAAATATTAAATTAAAATGTTTCTTTTAATACAAATTTCAATTATTGTTTCATGCGTACATAATTTCTTGAAAAAAATATTATAGTATTTTTTATAATAATGATGCGTATCTATTTGTAAATTTAGCTAGTGTTGCAAATTCTGTTGTGTTACATAATTATTTTGCGTTCTTTTGATATATTTTTATTTTACATTTAATATTATATAATTCCATATAATATTGTGTATCAGCGAGAGTCCGATTGATCAGGGGTATCTGTAATACTAAATTTTGCTCTTTGTTGTTTGTGTGTGTGTTTGTTTCTTTTATTTGCAGGTTGATTACCGTAGAATGAAAAGGAAAAGAAAAAGAAAAAAACTCCGGGGAAGGAAGGAATATTTTAGTCTGTAATTACTCAGCCCTTTCGATTTCCAGAGCCTTCGATGGGGAGGATGAGTATGGAGACGATTTGTGCGAGGAGCAGGCGGAGAAGCTGCGTTTTTTTTTTTTTTTTTTTTTTTTTTAAAGATTAATACTGATTTTTGTACGCTACCGAGGCGCTAGAGTTTTAGCAAACCCAAAAATGACTCCTTTGTAAATTCTTTAGTTCTTTGTTAATTAAATGTTTTTTCTTTCAAAATTTGAAGTCTAGTAGTTTGTTTCATAACAATATAAATGATATTATTTAATATATTAAACATTAAAAATTATTTTTGTCAAAAAAAGACCTTTCTCTCTAAGGGAATTATTATTTTTAAAATAATTTGGAATTAAAAAAATTAATTTTGCTATAATTACAGAAATTTTAGATGTAAATAAAAATTATTATTATTATGTGATTCTTCAAATATTAAAAATTGTAACACAGACCCATATTAACACTATTGACAGTAGATGGCGCTGCTGCCCAATATATTTACAACTTAAAATGAGAGGATTGTGGAGATCTGAAAAATGAAAGGACGAACCATCCGGTTCCTAAATACGTTTGTTTTGTACCACCGTGGTACTATGTAACCTTGTTTATTATTTTATAATTATTAAGTGTTTTCTTTTTGTAACTAATCTTAATTATGTGTAATGTAATAAATGTTTGCTTTGTTTTACTTCCATTTTCTTACGTCGCTACAAAATTATTTTTGTGAAAAAATCCTAATTAAATGAATTGTTTGTTTTGAAAATAATTTAAAATCAAAAATTTCAATTTTCCTATAATTATAAAAATTTTAATATATATATATATATATATATTAATATAATATATATAATGACTCATTAAAGATTAAAAATTTCAGTTTCACAATAACTAGAAATTTTAAAAGCGTAAATAAAAATGTTATTCATCATAAGATTCCCTAATAATAAAAAATTATTTTTGTCAAATAAATCCTGACTAAATGAGTCTATTATTTTATAAAAATTTCAAATATTTATATTTAATAAATGTTTCAAGGTTGATATATAAACAAATATACAACTATTTAATATATTTCCTTTAATATTTTATTTTATTTTTGATTCAATATGCTATTTCTATGAAAATTGAAAATCAAAATCACACATTTTAAGTATAATGTAATAAGCATTTTAAATTGACAAAAAATTAAACTAATATGAAGTTACGAATTTATATATTTTTTACATTTTATATACAAATAAAGGGCATACATAGTTATTGTAAACATGTCAATTATCAACTTTTTTACAACTTTTTCTGTAGACATAAGTAAATAACAAAATATATATTAATACCAATATTTTTGCATCTATCAAAACTTTTAACAATCATATACGGGAATGTGACATAATTTTAAAAAAAAAATTGTTTTCTAGTAAAAGTAATCGTTAAGTACCCGATTAGAGAGTAGATAAAAAAAGATTAGAAATTATTTTAAAATATTTTATTTCAAATAAAGAAAAAAATTATAAGAAAATTTAAAATATGTTTCTATAAAGATGTTTAGAATGCCTTCATATAAAGATTTAGATGCATAGTAGAAGATATAAATAAATATTGAAAAAAATAGAAGCAAAACGGTTTTATCGAAAAAAAGAATCACAAATTCCATATTTTTTATTTACACAGATTCAAATTTCAATATTGCAGTGATATTTGTAAGCATATGAAATGATTTTCATTCTTCAGAACGAAACCTCAAAATATGAATGGGCATATACATTTTCTTAAATATTGCTTTACTTTCTCTTTAGTATATTTATTTCATTTTTCTTCAATTAAATGTGAAACATCTAATGTAGATATCAATAATACAATAATATTTTCAAGACTGGACTAAATGAGATTTTCTTCTGAAGCTATAATTTTATTCATGAAATTTAAACCAAAATTTTATACAATATATATAATAGATAAAAAATTATTATATATTGCTAATTTTTTTTGAAACAAAAGAAAATATATCAGTATATATTGCAGGTTGTTACTTTCTTATGAAATTAGCTTCGCATCTTATACAATCATCCATTCTGCAACACACAAACTGCTTATCGTTACTTTTAAAGTAACGAATACTCATGAATTTAAAAGTCATGTATTTAATTTTGAGGATATATAGAGAATAATTTAACATCTAAGCACTATCCTAAATTACTTGATCATGCACCAAATATCGGATTCAAGGACTTTTCATGAATAGTTGAGAATAATATGTCAAATAGAAGGAGACCCTTAAAACATTAAATCACTCATAGTGAAAAATATGAATATGCATGCAGGGATTGAAGAGTAAAACACATTTCCTGTTTCTTAAAAAATAGTAGAGATCGAACTCAGAGCCTTTTATTTCAAAAACTTTCACTCTTATCTACTAAAACAAGTTTTTTTGTATGTAAACTGTAAATATTCGGCTACATAAATTTATTAACTAATTCCTGAAAATATTTTCGTACATAATTTTACAAAGATGTATAATTTTTGCCTAACAATTTGTTATTTTAACCTTCCAAATATTAATTCTTCTAAAATTGAAAATTTTTATAGAAGGAAATTTAAGATAAAAATTAAAACCAGATGATTCCTGAATGTAATTATTTAACCATTTAATAATAAGTTTTCTTATAAATAAAAATTACAAATTTTATCATGATGGTATAAAAATAGAAAGGATAGCAAAGCTGAGTTGTTTTACATATTCCACACTAAGAATAATATGGGAGATTTACTAAATAAAATTTGTGCTAACATAAGCAATTATTAAATTAATCTTGGCTCTTTTATAATGGCGAGTGTATATTTTTAGGACATTTTTTAATTAAAATTAAGCACATTTTATTGCATTTATGAAATTACCTGTCAATTGAAGCAAGAGGAAACCAGTGTAAATAAAAACAAATCCTTTTTAAATACATAATATATTATTATTAAAAGGAAAAGAGCACAAACAATTTCCCAAAATACAATTAACATAAATATTTCAGAGTTGCAGGTCCTAATATCTGATGTTAACATTTTCATGAGTATGAATTATAAAAAAAAAATGAGTACAAGGAAAAAAATAAATTCTTGATTTAATTTCTGTTCTTAACCTGTATACTCAATGATGTAAAAATTTAATTTCTTTGCGCATCAGATGGCGCTAACACAAAACATCGTTCTTTTGTCAGTCAAACAATAAAATTTGGAAACAACGGACGTGTCGTTTCTGTGTGCTAATATTGTGGTCCGACGAGCCAATGCATGAAACTAGCGTAAAATTATTTGGTGAATGCATAGAAGCGGCCAACGACAGTTGAATCAAAAAACAACAACAAAACGATTGATTGAGTGAAGGTCACAAAACCAAAATGGATACCCTCCTTAAAACCAAAAAGATAATAAAAAGTAAGCTAACTCGTTTAATTTCGCAAGTCAATAGCTTACAAAATCAAGCAAATTCTCTTCTATTAATGAAGTGCATGAAAATAACGTAAATTCTTTAGACAATGAAATAAACAAACTAAATAATGATATTCTTTATGCATGTTCTGATTCAGAATTCAATACATTTGAAAGCGAAATGCATGGACTGCTTTCTAAAATTAATAATTTAAAAAATCATTCTTAAAGAGGAATCAAGAAAACTTTCAAAAAAATGTGTGTGATTGTCATAAAGAATTAACTAATGTCAACAATGTTAAACTTCCTAGAATAGAAATACCAGTTTTCACTTCTAATTACATAGATTGGATTTCTTTTCGTGATTTATTTTTATCGAGTGTTGGTAATAATGATAGTTTAAGTAATAGTCAAAAATTGCAATATCTTAAACTTTCCATTAAGGAGAAGCATTTACATTATTACAGTCTATTCAAATTACAGATGAGAATTTCAAATTAGCTTGGGATATGCTTACTGAGTGCTTTGAAAACGAAACAGAAATCATAAACGCAGCATTAAATAAATTAATTTTTCAGCCTATTCTTAAACATGAATCAGCAGAGGGTTTGAGGAAATTAATGGATACAACACAGAAATGTATTGATACATTGAAAATATTGAAACAGCCTGTTGAGCATTGGGATACAGTTATTTTCTTTTAAAGGGTAAGCTTGATAACGAAAAGTTGAGAGTATGGGCGATAGAACAATCGAACAAAAAAATTTCTTCTTTCGCTGAATTCAAAACATTCATGTTGAACAGATCGTGTGGGCTTTCGTCTTTGGTGAAGTGCCAAAAAGATAAAGTTGGTCAATTTGATGGGAAAACTATTGTAAATCCAAAACAAAACAAATATTCTTTTTCATCTCAGATCGTGTCTAATTTATACATTTATTGTCGAAATGATTCTCATTCGCGATTATATAATTGTGATAGTTTCTTAGATCTTCCAGTAAAAGAAAAATGGAATGTAATTAAAAAGCATCATCTATGAGCTGATTGCTTAAAAGATAATAAAACTCATCCTATTTCTAAATGTCGCGCAAGCATGTGTAAATTATGTTCGAAACCGCATAATACATTATTGTGTTCAAAAAACACACATGATACAAAAATTGACTCGCAAACAACAGATGAAATTTCTACTATTAGTAGCAATAATGCAGTTGTACCTGTAACAAAAACAGTGTTACTGCCAACAGCAATTGTTAATGTTGAGGACATTAATGGTACATTACATAAATGCGGAATTCTTATCGATTCAACCAGCCAATGCTCATTTATTAGGGAGAGTTGTGTAAATTTATTGCAACTTAAACGTAATAGAGTTAACATAAATGTTGATGGGCTTTGTTCTCGAAATGTAGGTAAGGTCTCGGGCTCGGTATCATTGCAAATATCATCTCTATTTTATAAAAACACACATATCACTGTAGATGAATTAATTATACCCAAAATCATTTTGACCTTCTTCAATTCAAAATTGATGCTTCAGCATTAACTTCATTCAAAGAACTACAACTGGCAGATGTTAATTGCTTGCAGCCTGGTCCTATAGACATTCTCCTTGGTGCAGATGTGTTTGGAGAAATCATGATCAATAAAAACATTACTATTACTGGACATTCGTTAACTGCACTAGAAACAATTTTCCGATGGGTTGTTTTAGGTAAAACGAACAATATCTCAAAAACAATAATTACAAATCACGCTAGTTGTATCATAATCGAGTATCAACTTGATAAGTTTTATGGCCCCGCCTCAGCACCATACTTGGCTATAAAATGTCTACAAAAATTAGCAGAAGGAGAAGCAAAGAAGTATCCATTAGCTTTTGAAGCAGTTCTCGAGGACTTTTATGTTGATGATCTCATGTCTGGAGCGAATTCAGTTTCCCAAGCCATAGAACTGCACCAGCAATTAATGAAAATGTTGTCAAGTGCTAAATTTCCCTTAAGAAAATGGGCTTCGAATTCTAAAGAATTTCTGAACTCAATTGATCCAGATTTACGATTATCAAACTCTTCTTTAAGCTTAGACAATGATGAAACTGTGAAAACATTGGGACTACTTTGGGAACCTGTGTTGGATTTATTCTCCTTCAAAACTAATCAACCATCTCTTGAAGATAACTTAACTAAGCGGACATTACTCTCGAAAATTGCAAAAATATTTTATCCTCTTGGATGGTTATCTCCAATTACTATTCAGTATAAATTAATAATTCAAAAACTTCGGAAAAATCAATTGCAGTGGGACGATACTATTCCTTCAGCCATAGCATATGAATGGAAGAAATTTACAGAAAAACCTTTTTTCGTTAAAGACGTTAAAATCTCCAGATTTTTATGTGATTCAAATAATCAATTTCAACTACATGGCTTCAGTGATGCTTCGGAACAGGCATATGCAGCAGCAATTTATTGTCGCTCATTCTCAAGTACTGGTGAAATTAAAGTTCATCTAGTAATAACTAAGACAAAGAGGTTGCTCCACTTAAAACTGTTTCACTTCCGAGATTGGAACTATGTGGTGCTCTGCTGTTAACTAAATTGATGGACTTCACTTGCAAAGCTATGAACACACTCATTTCCCAAGCTGAATTTTATACAGATTCTATCATCGTTCTATCCTGGATTGGTTCTTCTGCCAGCAGATGGAAATGATTTGTGGCCAATAGAGTGGCAAAAATACAAACTCTACTCTTTCTTCCCCTAACCAATGACATCATGTTAGTGGAGACATTAATCCTGCTGATCTTGCTACTCGTGGCACATAATCTTCTGAACTACTTTCTTCATTATGGTTATATGGTCAAAATTTTCTTTATAATTCACTTTCTTTTCAGATACAGCAGCCTGAACTACCAGTTAAAGATCCTGTTCCAGAAGAAAGTTATTGTACTTTATAATCAATCACAGAAAACAAACATTCCTTTACTGACTTTGATGCTTTTCATAAATATTCATCTTTTTCTAAACTTAAACGTATAACACCTTTGTGTTTAAGATTTGTGAACAATTGCAGAAATCCTACGAACAAATTAACTGGATTTTTACAAACTTGTGAATTAACTAATGCTGTGCATGTGTTAATAGAAACAGTTCAAACTAATGAGTTTACTAATGAGATCAATGCAAAAAAAAATAAATAAATAAAATAAATAAATAAATAAAACAATATCGTACAATAGTAAATTTTTATCTCTAAACCCATTTCTTGATAATTTAGGCATTCTTAGAGTAGGTGGTCGTTTGAGACATGCAAATCTAGTTTACGATCAGAAACATCCTATTTTATTGCCAACAAGGCATATATTAACTGATCTCATTGTTAAACATTTTCATGAAAATCTTTTGCATGCTGGTTCACAACTTGTTCAATCATGTATTGTAGAACAGTATTGGATTGTAGGTGTTAGAAAAGTAATTAGGCACTTAATCAGAAAATGTGTAAAATGTTGTAGAATAAGAGCTTCTGTAACCAATCAGATGATGAGCGATTTACCATCGTCTCGCATTTCTCCTGCTCCTGCATTCTTGCGATGTTGAGTAGATTATGCTGGTCCTTTTCAAATTAAAGCATGTAAAGGTAGAGGCTCCAAATCATACAAAGGGTATATAGCACTATTTGTTTGTTTTACTACAAGAGGTATACACCTAGAATTAATTACTGACTTATCTGCAGATGCGTTCATTGCATCTCTAAAGAGATGTATTTCTCGTAGGGGTAAATGTAGTGATATATACAGTGATTGCGGTACCAACTTCATTGGTGCAAAGCGCAAACTCATGGAAATTGAGAAACTTAAAAACTCCAAAAATTATAATCAAAATGTAAACAATTTTATATCTGAAAATGGTATTTATTGGCATTTTAATGTACCAGGTGCACCTCACATGGGTGGACTGTGGGAAGCTGGCATAAAGTCTACCAAGTTTCATTTAAAACGCGTTATAGGTGAGACAAAACTAATTTATGAAGAATTTGAGACATTGTTAACTCAAATAGAGGCTTGTCTTAATTCTAGACCTTTAACTGCATTATCTACCGATCCAAATGACTTATCAGCTTTAACACCTGGTCATTCTATTATTGGTAGGGCATTAACAAGCCTTCCTGAATCAAATTACGTTGATACAAACATTTCTTTTCTTTCAAATATGCAGCATATTCAAAAAATGGTGCAACAGTTTTGGAAACGTTGGCATAAAGAATATCTCACACGGTTCCAGTGAAGGCCAAAATGGCTACTGCCGACTGAAAATTATCAAGTTAATGATTTATGCCTTTTAAAAGAGGGCAATTTACCCCCAACAAAATGGAAAATGGGTAGAATAACTCAATTGCACCCTGGACTTGGCAATAATGTTAGGGTAGTAACACTTAAAACATCAGATGGTGTATACAAAAGAAACATAACAAAATTATGCCAACTTCCTGTGTAACGCTAATTTCATGCTTCAATTTAAATAAAATTTCATTTCTTATACAGGTATAATTTTATACTTCGATTGCATATTAACATATAAAACTTTCTTTCATTTATGTGTTTGTTATATACTTTTTTATTATGTTCATTCATTTTGTATATCTAATCTTTATCTCTCTGTATATGCATGTTGCATAACCTGTTTCTTTGAAATAATATTTGAAGGTGGGCGGCATGTTCCGACTCTGTATACTCAATGTAAAAATTTATTTTCCTTGCGCACTAGATGGCGCTAACACAAAACATCATTCTTTTGTCAGTCAAACAATAAAATTTGGAAACAACGGATGTGTCATTTCTGTGTGCCAATAATTTCAATAAGGAATAAAAATTTAATTATTATTAAGTTTTCTTATTTAATAAGGATAAGAAAATTCGTTAACATTAAAATTTCATTCTTTTAACATTTAATTTACTTGTGATGCATTCGCATTTTCTTAAATCGTAATAATTAAATATGTATATAAATAAATTTCAGTAACATGTTTCAGAACAGCAATATGTAACGAAGTGTTACTTGACAACAATTTATTATTTCAATAATGACCTGTTAAATAATAGCAAAATATAACATTATAAAATTTCGATGTGTTTCGAATGGGGTGTTATGTGATAAAGGATATAATACTTAATACCATTTTCGCTATTCTTAAAATAATATTACAAGAAGAAAACATCCTGTTTCGCTTCTCAATTTGAGATTTTTCACAACGGCTATATTATCGTCTTGGGCTACTTCTTATTAAAAGTGCTAAGAAGAAAAAATTAAAAAGCACTCACCAAATTTATTAATATAAAAGCATATGAAGCATCTGTGAATCACACATAATAATTATTGAAAATAATTAAATTTTAAAATGCTGTGAAATGAGTATTTCATTAGCTAGGTGTTGAAAAATTTTGGGGATTGATGAAATAATGGCACTTGTGTAAAAACAGATTTGGCTTTCATTAAAATAATTAAAGAAAAAAACGGAAAACTGCTACGGTTCTATGTAGAAAAATCTAACAACGTAAGGAAAACAATAAAATGGAAATAATTTGAAATTTTAAACTGAAATAAAGTGGCGAAATTCTAAAGCATATATATATTTAAAGCATTTTAATATAACAATAATAAAAAACAATAATTAGCGTTACATAAAAATATATATTATTAATTGAAATATTTATTTTATCAAAATATATATTGCAAATATTGATTCAACATTTCTATCTAATACTGTATATTTTTTAGTCATAAAATTTTTACGAAAAACATTTTTTTTAAAAGGCACTTTAAAATTTATGTTAATAAAATAATTGTTACTTGAATTTTAACAGTAAAGAATTCAATTATTGATTTGTAAAGGTAGAAGCAATAAAAAAATAAATATTTCCTTACAAAAGCAGTTTTTATTGAAGTTAATGTAATTGAAGTATAGTTGTAGGCATATAAGTAAATAAGAGATAGATTTTTCAATTATTTATTACACATTTTTATCACACTCATACACACCTATAATCATTTCAATTTTAACAATAAACAATAGCTGTGACGAAGAAAGGCCTTCTATTAAATGGCCTATTACCTATGCAAATTATTTCATTTCAAATTTCTTTAAAATATTTTATGTATGTTTTGGTGAAATTGATGAGGTAAAAATATTAAAATTCTAAAGTTATTCATTCATAGGTCAACTAAAAGCAAAATAATTCCATATCAGAAAAGGAAACTTTAAACTAAACGAGTTTTTAAGAAAAGAGTGATTGATTTTCTTTTGCGAAGAAAAATCCTTAAAGTAGTTTAAAAATACTTCCTGATGAATCTTTTTTGAGTTGTTTCGTTACAGAGCGTAACGCTACAACATTCCTATTGTAACAATTTAACTTTCATAATCTTGAATCAGACAAGCGACAATTGAACTCCTCTGTTTTACTCAGTATTTTAACTTCAGAATGTTAATATAATAATAAATAAACGTTACGTTGCTTGCTCATATGCATCTTTGTCTTTTATTTGTATTTAATTGCTTTTTGTTTTAGTCTTTATTTATCAATAATCTCAACAGGTTATGGGCCAGCTTGTCTTTAAATCTGCGTGAATTTAATATCTGCTAAATTTTGAAAAGCGAAGTGAACCGTGTGCTAGGCCTAACAGCGAGACGCCATGGATTTAAATGTACAAATCGACAAATTAGAAGGAGCGGAAAATTGGAGCAAGTGGAAGTGGCAAATGAAAATGCACTTTGAACAGTATGATCTCACGTCAATTATTGATGGAACTAAAATTTGTCCTGTCGCTGTAAATGGCGATGTTAATGCGGATGAGCACTTAAAGGTGACAGAATGGCGACGTGATAACGCTAAGGCGGCCGCACTTATTGCAAGTACGTTGAGTGCTTCTGTAGCAGATTTAGTGATGACGTACTCGAATGCGAAGGACATTTGGGACAAATTAATTAGTGTTTTTGAGCAAAGCAATATACAGAGATTTAATTTATTGATGACACAATTTTTTCAAGTCATTAGGATCTCTAATGTCTTTTAGGTTCAAAGAACTGTGTATCTTGTTAGGACTGTTCTCATTTAATAGTCTTGTTAGTGAATGTTAATCTAAATAAGTTGTGGCTTGTGGAGGAAGTATTGTAACAATTTAACTTTCATAATCTTGAATCAGACAAGCGACAATTGAACTCCTCTGTTTTACTCAGTATTTTAACTTCAGAATGTTAATATAATAATAAATAAACGTTACGTTGCTTGCTCATATGCATCTTTGTCTTTTATTTGTATTTAATTGCTTTTTGTTTTAGTCTTTATTTATCAATAACCTTAACAATTCCAAGCTTTCGCTTGGCCCGCTGCGTTGCTTAGAAACTAAGAATATATCCTTTTCGGTTCTCACGTTGACAAAGGAAAGTTAATTGATAAGTGTTTGGTTGAATAAATATATTTTATTTTAAAAAAAAATTAAAACGATTGTAAGAAATGGAAATTTTTATAAAATACATTTTATACCAATATTGTGAGGTCATTTCTTAAGCCTTTATTTATTTATTTATTATGAAGTTAAGTGAAATTTTTACTAAATTGAAACATATTTTTAGAAACTTAAAACTATTCTTGTATTACAAAGCCAGCGGGAAATATTTTAAATTTAATAACAAATTTCGGGAGTTAATTTTCATAAATTAAACAAGATTAAAAGAAGAAATTAACGTACCATTCGATAAAATTTGAAATTTTCTTTAAGAATTTATACATCGTAAAAATAAATTTTGACAATCATAATCTTTTATTATTTATTGAAAAAGCATCATAATAATTTATTAAACTTAAATTATATAAATAAAATTTTAATTATTTTAAATGATAATATAATTGATTACATTGAGATAATATTTTTAATGTAATAATTTTACAGTCCCAAAAATGTATTTGATATATTGCAATAAAAAAATCGCAACATAATTCTTGTAGAAAGTCATTTAAAAAATTTGTGTTAATATTAAAAGTATTATTGTTACGAAGTCATGAACATAATAATCAAGAATCATGATAACAATTGTTGCAATGTATAATTATACTAAAGCAAATGTTGTGAACTTGTAACTGTAGTTGTATTTTTTTAATATTGCAAAATAAAATGAATATCGTATGTAATACAGTTGCAGGCTCTAAGTTTTCATCATTTATCTTCCAAGTAATAATTATGACGAAAGCATTTTTTCATAAAATGATCTTTTTTGTAGTGTTTTTCCTTCTAATTTCAATACAAATTTTTAAACATAATTAGCCCTACTCATAACATTTTAAACTTATATATAAGTGTAAAACAAATTACCAGATATTAAACAGCATATTTACGAAAAACATTCTGAAGTGTCAGCTTGTAATATTGAATTATCTTCAAGCACTTTGAAGAAAAGGTTGGTTTATTAAGAATTGAAGATATTTCACAATAGTATTTATTAGAAGCGTTATATTAAGCACGTTTTCATGTTGAAATAAATTTTCTTTATTAAATATTAGACACGTAAGAATTACTTCTATCCAAATGTACACACATGGTTAATCTGTGGTTTGGGTACCCCTTTCTCGTCAAATGAACGATAAACGCGCAAAGTGTGGTAACCCTGACTATTTCATCCTAAACGCACTACTTCTGGTAATCTTGTATTTTTGTTATACAATTATATGTGTTTTTTGGTTATACAATTTGTAAAAAAAACATTATTTTTGTTTTCGTTGCCATACCAACGGTGAAATTTGTTAAAAACCCGGATTTCGGTTTCGTCGCCATAGAAACGCTGTTTTTGGGTAGTATCTCTCGGAACATTCAACTCCGCGAGACAACACGCAAAAACGCGCCGCTTGGCGACTTTTTGAAAATGCGCCAAGCAGGGGACCCAAAGCACATTTTCCTACACAATTAAGTTATATAGAACAGTAGAATCATGTATATGATGTAAAATACTATAACTTATCAGAAAGACAAATTCCTGCACTCGAAAAGTTCCTCATAGGTGCTAAATATTCTGGTTTACATGCACAACTTTTTATTTTTAAACAAAATATTATTTTACATTTATGTTCATAAATATGTAATTTTATAGAATAGGACTTATGTATACATGCAATTTTCCTTTTATTACACAGATGATTTATATGAAAACTAAAATTATTAAAATTATTATTACTAAAACTTTATTCGATTAAAGAGTTAGATATTTAAAAGAAATTAAAATGAAACAGTAAAATATAATTAATTATTAAGTATAAGTTAGTTTAGTGCATATCACTGGTTTAATTATTGTCACTATGATTTCACTATTAGAAAATTGTGGATTCGGGTACTGTTGTTACCATAAACACTGATGGATGGTGCCCATGGATATTGATTAATCTCAGAGTTATATTTATAAGTTGATAATATTGTAAAAATAAGAAATTTTGATAAAAATTCAATTTTTTGATATTATTGTTTCTGTAATTAGAAAAATACTTTTTCCAAATAGATATATTTTAAGATTTATTCGAGCTTAAGTGATGTACTCAACAGTAATCCTTTGTATAAAAAATCAGTTATAATTTCTAAGAATTTATAATAGAAATTATAATGAGGAATAAATTAAATTCAACTTGTGAGAAAGTGAATTATGTTTAGTTTTAAAAAAAATCAAATTTAGATATATTTTATACATTAAAGTAATAAAGAATTTATTAAGAAGCAGTTAAAATTATTGGGAAACAAATTATGCAAATACACATTATTTAAGAATTTTTAACTGAGAAAAATCAATTGACAGTAAAAAAATTATAAATCTAATTTAATCCACTGCAATTTTCTTTTAAAAAAAATAGGTAAATGAATATTAGTCTAGACTTAAATGTTGAACTTCTTTATAATAATGCAGGAAATTCCTAAAAAATTGAATAAAAATGATAAAAACAAATTGTTAAAATTTCTTTCCTTGAGTGATTTTCGATGCTCAGTCACTAAAATTTTCATTTCCTACGCCTCATTTCCCCAAAAAACCAGTTTTGTCACCCCACGAAATTCGCTCCATAAAATTTCCAATCAGTCCAAAGTGAACGGATATCTTTTCAAAAAGCCGTTTTATTTAATAATACTTTTCAGAACATATTATTGCCTTGAAATATATCGTTCAGAACTAGTCATTCAACAATAACTGCGTTGGCCATCTCTAGTTACAGCGTATTCGACTGAAAGTTAATTGTTTTAAAGTAATCTGTGTAGTTACAATATACTTGACTGAAAGTAACAATACAGAAGAGCCAATGACAGAGCGAGTACAGTTTACTGGAAGTAACAACGTCATCGATATATATCTATAACGGCGGATGAATTAGGGAATTATGGTAGGATTTAGGCTATCGTTTCCTAAAGTAGGGAGGCTTCGTAAGAAACGGGAATAACCGTTGATTTTTCTGAAAAATGGAAGAGTGATTCTTGGGAATTGGATGATCTCTTTGGGTTGGAGAGGGGAGCATAATGAATTTCTATCGCGAAATGAATAAATTAAGCATGTTCATTCGTTTCGTTTTGGTTAATAAAATAAATGAGTTGGGAAAATTAGTAACTGAGGCATATTTATTTAGAGTTTATCATTGTTTTTTTTAAAATATATCACGTTTTTTAAATATAAAAAAAGCCTGTAATTTTTGTTATGTATTTAGCAATATTTATGGACTTTTATTTTTTCATTATTTTTTGAACATTTAATTTTACATTGCTTTTAGTCAGATTTTTAAAATGTATTCATTGTCTCTCCAAAATTGCTCTATTAACTTAATATATATATATATATATATATATATATATATATATATATATATATATATATATATATATATATATATATATATATATATATATATTACTGAACTTTAGTTTCAGAGATAATTTTAAAAAATTTATAAAAGTAATGAATAAATATCTTATATGTATTAACAAATAAAATTTCGAATTTTTCTCTTTTTTCCATTATAATTAAATGTTTCTCCCATTAAAAATTAGGTACTTATATAATTACATGTGCTACTATTCGAAAATGAGATAACAGAATTAGTGAAAATTGTCCACTTAAATAAGAATTTTAAATACGAATCGAAAATATGCATTAATGCATATTACAATACTTAAAAATAATTAAAATTTATGAAGTAGTTATATTGTTCACAATGACTTCAGTCGTTAGAATTAGGCAGAGAGCTAAAAAAATATATTATCTGGATTTATGGTAATTTTATATTTCTACCCTACAAAATTAATTTTATACATATTTTTCAATTTATACATCAGCTAAAATGATGTATTTTTTAAAATAAAAATTTAAAGATTATTTATGTATAAATTACACTGAATTCTGTGCGGAATTTTCTGGAGCTTTTTGTATTTCAAATATTGATTTTTCTCTTAAATGTAATATAAGCACCAGTTAAAAAGACATAGACAATCATTTATTATTTATAGTGTTATGCGAATTAATTAAATTGTGTTATAAAAAGTAGTTTCATAGAAACATTAATTTAAAAGTTTGAATTAATAAAATAGAAAATATGCATTTCTAGCTTATTTCTCTTAGCAATACAACTAACTGTAAGGCAAGCATGTAAAAGGAAATGCCCGCCACACATACATTAGATTGAAAAATATTGCCGTTAATTTCATAGAGGTAAATTTTCAGTTTATAGTTTCAGCTTCCAGTTCCTTTTACGAAGATAAATTTTCAACAATTTTAGTTTAAATAATAAAGGAAAAATATTACTTGTAATATTGTACATTCAGATTGTAGGAATAATTTCTGGTATATTATTACATGTCAATAATGCAATTAAAAATGTTTGAGAAACGAAAAATGTTTTTGGTCCATGACTTAATGAATCTCCTAAGTAATGTCAATTATTATAATCCAAATACGATTGAAGTGGTGATTTAATACAAATCTTTAATCCACGAGAAACTTTTAACTCTAAATAAATAGAATTAGATGGCTTAAGAAGAAGAACAAAAATTGCTTATTTTTCCTTGATACCAATCTGTTGTTGCTACGTAAATCACAATTTTTCTGTTGCCATCTTAAGGAAAATAAAACAGAAATTAAAATTAAAATGAAGAGAAAACAAAGGTAACACACTCTCTTCCCTTCCAGTAAAAACTCACTCTCTTCCCAGTGAAAACGATTATGAGACACAGATCTTTAAATGAGGTAGAAACTTGACAGTCCTTCTACTGCGTTTGGTATCGTTGCGATTGACAGGTGACGAAATTTTCTTCAGAGGTTCGTACTGGGTATGCCGATCTGGATAATTCATGTCTCTGTAGGTTTCAAGAAGCTATTTATCGTCGTCTTTTACGGTGAAACATGGTTACAGTCTATCAACTGAAATTCTTTTTAGAGTTTCATTAATTTCAAAATCAAAGTACTTTGGTGCACGGTGTTTGACAACATAAGGCTCAAGATAAACTGATTGCCAAGATAAAGTGCTTGCGTTATTGTAGACGAAAACATGAGAGCAATTCAAAAGGTGTTTTGAAACAAATACAGTTGTATTGCCATGGTTAGTGATTGCAACAGGTTTCATGTTACGGATAATATTTTGTAGTCATTGAACGAACTCTTAGTGCGTAACGTTAGGAATCGTAATGACGCCTTCTCCGGGTAAACAAAAAGGACTTCCATAAAGAAGCTCGGCTAAGAGTATCCAATATCTTCTTTGAATAGAGAATGTAATCCAAGAAGAATCAATGCTAAGGCGTCTACCCAAGACTTGATTTGTTATAAACGACATTTCAAGCTTGCTTTTATAATTCTGTGTTGTCATTCAATCAATTCATTCGATTGTATAAATGATAACTAGTTGTTCTAAATTTTTGAAAACCAAAGTATTTTTTCAAAGATGAGATGAATTGACTTACAAACTGACGTCCTTGATCAGACGTAATACGCAGTTGTATTCCAAAACGAGAAATCCAGGTTGATATCATGCTCTTTGCAACTGTTTCTTCTGATTGATCCGTCATAGGAAGGGCTTCCATCCATCTTGAAAAACTATCAATGATCATTAGTAAATATTTGAATCCTTGACATGAAGGTAAGGGTCCAACAATACCAATGTGAACTTGATGAAAACGCGCGCGTTCAGGTGGAACATTAAAATTCACAAAAGCCGACTTTGAAGAAGCAATTAGTATGTCACATCTAAATAGCAGAATGGAAACCTAATCCAAATAGTACTATGTTCATAAATCGTTGAAATGTCTGTGCTGCAGTGCGTAAGTCAAATGTAATGAATGGGAATTCAAACAACCCAAAAGGAGTTATAATGGCTGTTTTGGGGATATCACTTTCATGAACTGGAATTTGTTGGTAAGTTCGATGTAGGTCAGTTGATGAGAAAATCTTCTTTCAGGGTAGGATGTAGCCACAGTCAGCGAGGAGCAGCAGAGAATATCGGTCGGGAATGGTGATATTACTAAGAACCCTGTAGTCTCCACATGGCCTCCAATCACCGACTTCTTTAGGGTAAGGTGTAGAAGGCTGGCCCAACAAATTTTTGAAGATCTGTTGCAACGTAAACTCAAATTTTGCCTTAGCTGCTTTTTATTTATCGGCTGATAGTTTTCTGACCCTAAATGCAGCAGGAGGCCTCTTAGTTTAAATGCAATATTCAACGTTGTAACATTATGATTGGAAAGTGTTGGCCGCAAAAAATCTAGAAATTTTTTAGCATTATTTCGAACTGATTCTTTACAGCATGAACCATTGGTAAAACGATAACATAGGAAGGGTTACCGAAAGGCGAAAAGGGAATGATGCCATCGATTAATTTGGGATTTTTACTGTCAACCAAAAGCTGAAAGTGAGACAAAAAGTCAGCACCTATAATTTGCTTATTGACATCAGTGATTATAAAAGCCCAATTAAATGCTCTTAGCAATCCTAAATTCAATTTTAGGAACTTTTGCCCATACGTCTTAATTTTAGTTTCGTTTCCTGCGAAGAGCTATAGTTTTGCAACAACTCTTTTTTCTTTCGACAATAGCGGAATCACGGAAATTTTCCCACTTGTATCGATTGAAAATTGGGTGGCACTTTCTTTGTCTGTAATGAAAAGACACTTATTTCTACCCCTTGACCCTCGGTCGTCTGTGAGAGTCGGGGATTTAGTTTTATTGCGGGTCAGTGTTAAGCCAATTGCAAGGATAATTACATTTGTGAGCTTTATTGCTAAACCTTGAGAGATAATAACATATATTTTCATCCCTGCTACTATGTCTATTAATAGAATTACTTCCAGAGTGAGGTCTGAATTCTTGACGTCTAGAATGTCTTTTATTCAATTCGTTGTCTTGTTGATCTACCATCTGCTCTTACAATTTAACTAAAACGAAATCATCTCTAGAGCAAACTACAGCAGCATTCTGATTCGATTTGGAATTTATTTCCCACATTTTATAGGCCATTGTTTCTAATTTGATTAAATTGTCTCCACTGATAGATAAAATATAAGAAATTTCTGTTGACAATCTTTGAATCCAAGGAGTTTTAAGAAAAGTTGCACTTACTTTTATCAGATGCTAAATTCTTTATTTCACACAGCAACTGTAAAGGTTTTCTATCGCCCAATTCTATGTCAGTTAATAATTTTTTAGACTTTTGCATTCGACTTCGGTGAAGATGGAAATTAGTCTGTTTTTAATAGCCACGTATTTATCATCTCTTGGGAAATTGATCAGAAGATCTAACACTTGAGATAATATTTCATCACCAATAAAACTCAGGACATACTCGTACTTTATTTCATCTGTCGTAATTTCAGGAAATTGAGCTTCCAATTAGAAAAACCATATCTTGGGGTCAGGTTTCCAAAACGCAAGGAGTGTAACACTAACTCTAGTGATCAATGATAAAACTATTTTCCATTTTCATCATCACTTCCGGTGGTCACCAACGAAGTGATGATTTAATATAAATCTTTAACCCACAATGAAGTTTTAATTCTAAATGAATATAAATAAATGACTTAACTCGTTTGTTTTTCATTGACGCCAATCTGTTGTTGCTATGTAAGGCCAGGGGCAAACGAGGAAGATTTTGTCAGAAAAAAGACGCCTGCAAAATTCCGGTGAAAAAGTGACGTCAGAAAATATCACAAAATGGGCATTCCGAGAGAAGCTAAGTTTTCCAGAAAGTTAGAAATATCTGGCAGGGACCCAGTGACAAAGCAAATTATTTACCTTTTTCTTTTTTCTTTTTTTTTTACCCTTTAAAATAATGTTTGCAATTAACTTTCATCAATATTTTTATGAAGATTAATTCGAGAAAAATCTTCGCAAACATCAATAAATTAATTTTTGAATATTAATTATTACCTTTTTATTAAATTACTTATGAACAATTAATTTTATTATTTATTAACGACGATAAAATAAAGAAAATTTATTTTATAAAAATCAATATTTTTACAAAATTTTAGAAAGTTTATGAAATTATATCTGTAGAATTCAAAAAATAGAACTTATTTTGATAAATATAAAAAATATTCTATTCTAAGAAAGAAATATATTTTATGAAAATAATATTCGAAATCTTATTAGATAATTTAAAGATAAAGATTCAGAAATGCATTACTATATTTTTTGTTTTTCATAAAATAATTTACATAAAAAAATTTAATACTATTTTAATTGTGTTCATAATTTGCTTGCTATTTATTTAATGATTTATAATTATTATAAAAAATTATCTCAAATATTTATTTCAAAAATATAATTATATTATATTTAAAGCAATGATGTAATTCAATGAATTTGGCTAAATTTAGATTAGAAATATACACTAATAAGAATTATGAACCACACTAGTTTTGTTAAATAATGATAGTTTTCAATATTTTTCAAAAATATCATAATATTAAAAAAATGTTAAGAAATTACTCATTCTGATATATATATATATATATATATATATATATATATATATACACACACAGGGTGTCCCAAAACGACCGCATAAACTCAGCACAGCTAGATTCCTCTTTGGGAGTACGTGAAACAAAGTCCGTGAAAAAAATTCAATATTTAATTTATTTAAAGTGAAAAGTAAAATTAAAATGAAATTTAAAATTTAAAAACTTAATATATTCAGAATATGGTAATTGTATGGTTATGGATAAATTTTCAAAAATGAATCAAAATAGACTGATAAAATTTATTTACATTAATGCTCATACTGAACATGCATAACTAATTCCCTAATTTGCATTTTTAATTTGGCACTTTTATTTGGCTCCATGGCTCTCATTCCCTCTGCAAGATATTTACAGAAATGGTCGTCCTTATCTTCTGTTTTTTTCTGCAAGGAAAACAGTGCTTCAGTACAAGAAGTCAACAATTCTTTACTTGCAGCAGACTTTTTCTTTATTTTTGAAGGAGGTGTTTCTGAAATTGAAGGATATGGAAAATCCTCTGCATCTACTTCAATCTATATTTAAAAAAATGAACCCTTAAATAAAGTATTTCAATTTGCTTATGAATGCCATGCTCTGATAAAGGATTGGAAAATTTGTTTACAGCAAGTTTTTAAGTGCTCTCCTTTGGTGTGACACTTCCTCTTAGAAACGATAACATATCAAAGCACCACCATATTGGTGCTCCTGAAACATGGCAATAGATTGTCAAAACACATTTTGTGATAAGAATTTATTAATATTTTTATTTATGGTATTATGTAGATCAAAGCAAAAAAAATCAAAAAGAGATCTTTCTTATTGATAGACATTTTAAACATATTTAAACAAATATGGAGGCTAAAAATTCTAATGTAAAGTATAAGATATTTTAGAAAGATTAGGTTTCATTTGGAAACATGTTTTTATCGAATTTTGGCTAAAACCTACATTAAACATTTTTGCAATGAAAACAGTAAGCACTTTTACAATGAAAGTTTATCATTCCACTAAACTGGATTAAATTTTTGAATGCATCTGAAATACAGAAATCAGTATGTCTGCAATTTCAGCAGAACATGGAAAATGTCGTAGTGTAAAACGACATAACCAAGCCCTGGGAAAATAGATATGTGTATTTTTGTTGCACTTTAAATTTAAGAGTTTCCTCTTTTCCTTTCAAACTGAGTTGTAATAGTATAAAGGAAAGGATGCAATAAAAATTGGCACAAGGAGCCAAGTGCAATAAAAGAATAAATTCTTCCTTTCGGAAGGGATGGATGATCGTGAGAAAATGGCAAGGGAAGTTTATGTTTTATGATATGTTTTGTTTGTGAATCTGACCAGTCGGGATTAAGGGGGAGAGATTTCTGACCTATCCCATAGGAGTGTAGGAAGTTATATGGAATTTTGGAAAACCAATGGTGTAAAGAGGAGGAGCTAAGCTGAGAATTTAAAAACTGCATCTAAGAATGGAAGGGAGACACAGAGACAGAAAAAGCCCTCACACACAAAAGTCCGTCGGACACACAAGGCAGAGAAGCCCCAGAGATGCCCGACAAAGAAAAGGAGTAAACGGAGTATGATTGCACTGGCCTGGAGAAGTCCTTCCTCGACTGTCCTGAATGGGAATGCAGATGTCCGACTAATAGATGAAGAAGAGGTGACAAAGTCTGAAAAGAGGTATACTGAGCAGCAAGCCAAGTAAGATGCGGAGATATCAGCGAATGTAAATGCAAAGCGGAGATGCTGAGTAGAGGACGGGAAGTGGATGAAAAAGGAGAATCATCGACACCGGAGAGCGGCGAAGTCTCAGACACCACAATACTACTTCTAAAAGGGGTGAGTCTGATCTCTCGTTCCATTTCCCTCTGGTCATTATGGTTATTGGGTAAATATCATAAAAATAATAATAATGTTAGAATCTTCTCTCTCAAATATTTAATCAAGAATGTTTTAATTATAAATGTAAATACCTTTGTAATGAATTTGCTAAAATAAATTATTAAGTTTTATTGTATTTTGTTTTGAGTTGATCTCTGTCATTCAATTATTTAAATAACGAATCTGGGTTTTCCTCGGAGTTTTCTAAAATTACCGAGGTCACCACAACAGAAAAAAAAGAAATTTAGAAAAAAATGTGTCTATATAAATGTTATTTATTTAATTTTTTGAACTACTCATGAGACACTTTAATAAAATCAGACATTTAGTTAAAAACTTAATAAAGTAGGCTTAAATGTCTCATAATACACACACACACATATATTCTTTTCTTTACATAAGTATTTACTTTAATAAATAGCAGAGAACATTAAGGATCGTGAAATAAAAACTTGCTCTAATTGAAGTAAAATATTAATATTTATAATATTTTTTCAGTACATTTATAAGATGTTTCAATTCCTTCAGTTTTATTTTGTATTTTTATACAAAATATAGTCTAATGTATACTATAAAAGCTTAAATAAAACTACATTGCCCGCTTATAACAAAAAACATTTATATTGATAACTTTTCAATATATAATGAAAAATGATATAATATAAGAAAGTAACCCATGAAGTTATGTGAAAAATACATATAAAATTTTGATTTTGTTCATTAAAATATCTCGCTGATTATACAAAATCTAGATGTTTAACACCTTAAAAGAAATTACTTGTGCTATAACAGTGAGGAAATTACAAATGAATATAAGACTAAAGACTTATAAGAGATTTTAGAAACTATTTTCCGCTAACAGAAAATTAATTAGCTTATATGAAAATGATTAACAATTTGTCATAAACACACTAATCAGTTTTTACAGAGATAGAAAAAAATATTTCAGTGAGGCCATTTGAATCATAATAATGAATTTTTGAACTAGGCAAAAAAATTTTCTATTAAAATAAATTGAACAAAAATATATCAAACTTAATTAAATAATAATATTCTGTTAACAAAATTGATAAAGCCAATAAGTTGTTCTTATTCATTCAGATTTTTCAATTATATCTGCGTTTTGCTGCTCAGAAAAATTTTATTGGAATCAGGGAAAATTTTTATGAGAAACTTGTCGACTTTTTAATGTTTAATTATTCTAATGAAAATGATTTTTATTAGCTTAAAAAAGAAACAGAAAAATCATAAAAATGACAATAATTTGCAAACAAAAGATTTTCAAATCATAACTTTTTTCCTAGAGAGTTCTTGTTAATGCTTTGATAAAAACTATTTTAAAGCCAAATATTCTCTTATCAAATCATTGGAATAATGATTTACTATATTCATTTTTATTAATTTCATTAATCTGCTTAAAAGCTTTAAGATTCAAGTTATTTACATTATTTTGAATTATTTAAAATATATAGGAGTAGACCAGATAATTAAAATAATCTCAACAGGAAAATGCAGATTAATTACAATAATTTAAATCTTAATTGCTATTTTTTAATAGAAGAAAAATTTTTTAAATAATTCTTAAAACAGATCAATTTGCAATATCAAATGAATTATATTTAAGTATTAATAAACAAAGAATTTTTAAATCAGCTAATGTGTTTTACAAAATAAAAAATAACTTATCTCTGTGCCACTCCTCTGTGATTGAATCACTTTCTTCTGTTCAGATAAGAACTGGCTTCCTATATTATTTATTTTTTTTAAATTTCGTCTGATGAAATACTTAAAATAGCAGACAGCTCCAAGTACCCTCTGGTTCTAAAATTTTTGTTGTGGTAATCAGTGGAATTTATATTCACCAGATATGGCAGCTCTTTATATTCTTCAATTAATATTTCTATATGTTCTTTTGTCCACTTCATTTTATCAATGTCCGACAAAGAAAACAACTGCTTGACAAAGAAAATTCTTTCCATTGAAAAATTCGATTTTTGTGTTCTTCGATGACGTCACTCTTCCATGAAGCTGATTGGTTGTGGAACTAAATCTCGGATGGAAATCCAAATACTCTCTTTTAAATCATTGTTTTAAATTCTCACGAACCTTCTGAATATGTCTCCACCTGAAAACAATATTAGTCTTTTCAATTTGATCCAAATAAGGAACAATGGAATATCATGAAGAAACAGTGAGGGAGTCAAGGTCTTGCGCTCTTGTTCCTCGGATATGTAAGATACTATTCCTGACAGATTCGCATTCATAGATGAGAGTCTGTAATTCATCGTAAGACAAACGAAAGTGCCCAAGATTTTTCATAAAGATAATTTAAAATTCCAATGAAGCGTTCCCAGTAGCCTCCTCACCATGGAGAGGAGGGTGGGCTAAATTTCCAATGAATTTCATTGACTCTAAATTTATTTTCAATTGTCATGCAATTTAATTGTTTCAAAGCTTAGTGACATTGTCTGAGTACATCACAGAAATTCGTCCTCTTCTGGCAATGAACCTAAGCATCGCTTGGATGAAGTCATTTGTACTAAGTAAAGGTATTAGTTCTAGATGAACAGATCTATATACAGCACAAGAAAGGAGCACTATACACACTTTTTGTTCAGATTTAGTCGATAAAGGTCCAACTAAGTCTGCATCTGATACTTGAAAAACAGCTGCTAATTCTGTTTGATCTTTTAAAAGAAGGGGAAAGGGTAACTCAAGATGTTTCGCTTTTTGCCCCCTTTACGTGTTATGCATTCTTTGATAACACTCCTGACAATCTTTTTTTCTTTTACTATCCAAAATCTTTCCACCAAAATAGTCGAATGAGTTAATGTCTAAGCGTGTTTGTTAGCAAGAAGCTCTTAAATTGTAAATCTGCTCTTCATTTATCATTATGCTTCTTCATTTATCAGCCTACTTCAATCGTAAAATTCCTTCATCATCTTCAAATACTTGAAGACTTTTCTGATTTTTCATTGTTTATTCATCAGAGTAACATTATTCTGTACTAAACGGAAAATAATGTGGATTTCACAATTCTTCAATTTTATGTTCCGTATATTTTCTTAAGTCTTTGGCTTTTGGTTGAAAACACAGTACCTAAGCCACAACCCTAATCATCTTAGAAAATCTAAAAAATCTTATGGCTAACTTTAATGAAATTGTATCTAATTCTGTGTTAGCAAAGATGACTGACTTTTGTTTCTTTATCCCTACTTCTTCCTCGTTAACTTTTATAGATGACTTGGTCCACTGTTTTTTGGAATTCTGTAACCATGCTTGCACCCTTGCCACCACTTCCAGTTCTGAATTTGCTTAGGCCCACAACCTCGCGATAAAATGTCTGTTGGATTTTGCCACAGTTGAAATATAGTACCAGTGTTCAGAAGCTGTCAATTTTCTAATCTCGCTTATTCTATTGCCAACGAATACCAATCATTTTTCTTGACGAGTTATCCACGTAAGAGCTAAAGAAGAAGGGGTCCAAAAGTAAATCTCGATATTAGGAAGTTTCTTAGCTTGCTCCACAGCCTTGGGCCGATGGTAGCGACCATTAATTCAAGACTGTGTTGTAACTGAATATATATAAGTAAATAGTAAAATGCTCAATTAGGTATCTTTTAATATATGAGAGTATTTTATATCACTTCTTACATTCCCCTCTATAAAGAAAAAATTAGCGAATACTCGACTCTCTGTTGTTATTATTATGCTAATTTAATAAATAATTGCAACTTAAAAGCAATTAATATTACTTTAATGTGTTTAAATTGAGCAATAGTAATGAGATGTGTTACTTAACCTATGCAAAAATAAACAAGATTCTACCCATGCATAAAGCTTGAGAAATATTTGATAAATAAAAATAAAATTTGAACAATAAATGAGATGAATTCACACAATGAAAGAGCAACTATATTAATCCTTTTTAATTCGCGCAGAAATCAAAATTTCCGACAAAATTATTTTAATACTCTAAATTGTAACAAAATTTTCACACACATTACACATTGAGATTACAAACGAAAATGTTTAAAAATTATGCGATTCAAATATTTATGATTGGTAGTCTCTATATTTGGAGCATAACACAATGGCCCCTACACAAATAATAATTATAAAATATACCTCTTCACTTGAATTTTGAGGAATAATAGTCATAATGTTCAATCCTGTCCTTAAAACTCCTTAGATCGATTAAGTTGATTGCTGAAACTTTTTTTAGTATTTTTATTTTAGTAAAATTTATTTCTGTATCTCCCAATAAAGTAGAGAAAAGGATTAATACAAGAAAACTGTTCATAAATAATATTATATTGAAGTTAAAATTATTATTTTTGGTGATGAAAATCTATTTCAATATACATTTTAATTATTGCATATATTATTGTTTATAATAAGAAGTTTGAAAATTTAGATTTCTACAATTTTTGAGAAATACAAAATGGAGTTTGTACTTTTTCTTGGTTTTTACTAACAAATTTAATTCATGTATTATATGTAGTCTACATGTATATTATAAGTAAATTAAAAAGAAAGCATTTATAAAATTATTGTTGTGTTTTTCATTAATTATTGAGATGTTTCACTGTCAAAAGTTGCTTATCTTAAATTTATCCATTATGATTGTATCATTTAATATCTGGTAGTTATATGAGTGTATTCGTATCTTAATCACAGTAAAATATTTCCTTTAAAAAACCACATCTTAGAAAATAATCTGATAGGAATTCTAATTTCCTTAAAAATAAAAATAATGCGTATCAATATTTGAAATATAGTATATAATAATATTAACCATGTAAAACGTTTAATATAATGCGATTCATAGTAAGTTTGATTGTAAAGTCTGAATTCATGACGAAATAAAGCATAAGTTTTATTTTAAATATTTAATATTTTTTTGATTGTGTTGTACATTAACAATGTGGTGGTTAAGATTAACGTTTCTATCTTTCTGAATAGTAATTTAACTAAAATTTCATAAATGTTTTCAATAATAAATATAGCTTGATTAATTTCAATTGTTTAACAACAGGCATATAGCTGGAATTTAATTTAAAAAGATTCAGAGATATGTTTATTATTATGTCAATAATCTCAATCAAAGAATTTAATCAATTTAATCTTACTGAAAAAAATTGGGAAACGAAAAAAAGTACATACATACATACATACATACATACACACATACATACATACATACATACATACATATATATATATATATATATATATATATATATATATACACAAAACATTTATATAAATTTTATATGAATATAAATTAGTATACATTTTGGTTACATTAAGTAGCTTCTTGAAAATGTGAGAAAAAACAATCCAACAAAAATTATATAAGCTAATATTTAAAATAAAAAAATTTGATTTATATGTCAGCATTTAAAAAAATTAATTTTTTGTAATTTTTTTTTTCTGTTAAGTGATTTTTAATTTTCTCCATTAAGTTTTGCTTTTCAGTCCCATTATATTTTTACATCCAGTTAATGCTATATCAGCTGTGTTCATCTTAGCCATATTGAAGCATTTTTCCCCACTGTTCTGCGCATGGAAATATCCCCATTTCGTAAGTAAAGGACACACTTTTCAGATAACAAAATCGTCGTATAAAATTATGAGAAAAATCTTAAATACAGCTAAGAATGAAATAAATTAGAACAAGGAAAAACTCTGCTAAATTTATTTCTCCAATCACATTTTATCATGACATCCATAGCTCCGCCTATATTACATGATATTTTCTTCTGATATCAATGGCTCCGCCTAAAACTATCGTCACTCAGCACAATGATGACCAATCCCGTTAGCTGGTTCATAGTTCTAATTGCTTAGATTTGGCGAAGAAGGCGACAAAATGTAGCTTTTGGCGGAGCAACCACTAATTAGCAAATACTTTTGTTGAAGAAATAGAAAGGCAAGTAATTGCGCTTGGTAACTTTTCATTTGGTGAAAATACTTTCGTTTCAATTTTACAGTCGAAGCCTGGTTTAGTTTGTTTTCTTTCACTGTACAGTCACTTTTGGACAACAAGGATAATAACATTCATGGTGGACATCGAATCTACAAACTACTGACTGAAGGTAAAGATGTTAAATTTCAAGGTCACCGGATATAAAGTGCTTCTGGACTTTGTAAAAAAAAAAAAAAAAAAAAAAAGATTGATGAGTAAAATCGAGTTATTTCCCATAAATAAAGAACATACCGAGTAAAATCGATGAAATTTGAAGAATTTATTAATATTTTTCCCTTGAAAGAATTTTTTTTATAATTTAATTCATATTTATATATTTCGCTTCGTATTTATTTTCATTCCTAAAAAGAAATCTTAATTATTCAGCAGTAACTGTGTTTGAACAAAAAATAATTATTTCTGCTAGTTTCAAAATAAAATTTTGATTAAATTTGAAATAAAAAAAATTGAATGCATTATTTATGCATAAAACGAGTTTTTATGAATAAAATGCAATGAAATATGTTATTTTCTATCTAAAAAAAATTCCTCCAAAAAGTACTTTTTTTAAATAGTTTTTTTTATAAAAATAGATTCATCATCAATACCATTGATATAAGAGTGTTTCAGGATTACACGTACTATGTTTCTTTCAGAATTTAATTTACATTTCAATCTAATGAAAAGATAATTAATTTATGTACTTATTTTCACTGTAATTTTATGTATAAAAATGTTGAAATTCTTAATTTTTGAATAAAAATGACAACATAAAAAATTCAAAAAATTTATTTTATTATCTTTAATAATAAATTCGAAATGCAATTTTTCTTGAAATTATTCAAAAACTAATCTGATAGTTTTTCAGTATTTCAAAGTAACCGAGATTTACTATTTTCATCAATGATTTTCAATTAAATACCGCAATTTTAATAAAATAAAAATTGAATTTTGCAGTTAATTACTTTAATGATATAAATATTACTTAAGCAATTTATTAAGTTTTGTTAGGCATAATGCTCAACAAAAGGCACAGGAATTTGTAAGGGTTTTGTTACAACTGTGCAACTCACAGAAATTTTTTGTTTACATTATAATATTTTTTTCTTGAAAGTTAGACGGCTTTATTTTAAAATTTTTGCAATTTTAAATTTACTGTAAATTTTTACAAATTAAATAAATCATCTGAATTGAATAGATAATGAGCCTGTTTGTCTGATTTTAATCCCCCAATATGTATAACCATGAGCTCATCAAGGGTTTGAGCAACAATATTGATTTCTGTAATTAAATTTACAGAGATAAAGGAGAAATCTTTCCAGATCTTGATCAATGTGCTATTTTATCACTTTTTTTCAAGTATTAATACTTCTTAAAATCTCATGGAAGTCACATATCCATTTTTCCCTGAAAAACTGAGGAATATCCGAAATCTAGGAACGCTCAGTGATAGTTTTAATTAAAATAATTCATTAAACTTTTTGAAGCCATTATTATAAATATCTTATTTTATTCGGCAACTTAGCTTAATAGAAAAACTTTGGTTTCGATGCAAAGTCCGGGTTCAAAACCCGTCTCTTTTCAATAATGAATGATAGATCTTACACTTCCGTGGTCCTGGGTGCTTGGGAGTTTTCCGAATTTTTCCACCTGGCGGTACAAGTGTGTAGCTAATAATAGTTACATATAAAAGGAGTCACTCTCTAGAATGTGTTTTATGTAGTAAATGTTAAAACACACACACACACAGAGAGAGAGAGAGAGATTAACGCTATGTTAAATTGCTTAATATTGAAAATCTCTCTCTCTCTCATTTATATTTATCTAATTATAAATAATTATAAAATGTTAGTGCAATCACATAAGACATGCCGCACACAGCGTATGTCGATTATATTAAAATGATATATTACAATATATAAATACATTTCATTAGGCATTCTAGATTTCATCATATAGAACAGATCGAACATAACGAAAATGACTCTCTAGAAATAAATAAAGGTATGTATGCAAATATGAGACAAACGAATATTATATTAACATATATTGAAATAAATCGGAAAAAAAGTCTAAATCAAATAAACTGAAAAAAAAAAATTGTCACAAAAACAGCTTATAATTAATACTTTTGAAACCGTTTCCCTATTAATAGAATAAAATTTTCAAATTGATGCTAACGGGTGAATTTTATAGACACATTGAAAAAAATAAGACTTAAATATGAAAAGGAAAACACTTTTCCACAAAGAAAAGTGCTTATTGTTAAATATTTATACAATCTAATATAGATAAATACATAAATCTTTGGATTTTACATTGATTCAAGATATACACACAAACGGCAATTTAAATAAAAATCTATCTGTCCAATTGTAAATAATTTTTCAATTCTACCAGAATAGATAAATTCTCAACACCTTGTGGCAGCCTTCCATTTCGACCAATGCCACCTCTAACTGCAAAAAGAGATAAATGCCTAAGAGATCGGGGAGTGGAAGATGCGTTCCCGAATTCTTGTTCGTAAATCAAACGAAAGAGTTCTACACGTTCTTTTGATTCTGCTGGAACCAGCATATTTAAAGTAGCGTTTATCTCTTGGCTTGTGATGAATATTTCAGGCAACGCCCTCCACACCTTGACAACAGCCAACGCAGCATCTCTGAGACCAGAATCCTCTTCCGCAAATGCTCCGTACATCATCAGGATCAAATAGACCCTCTTCAGTGAATTTATTCCACTGATCTTAGAGTGAACACTGCAAAATCTAGGATAAATAAAACAGTGTTAAAAATGATAAAGACAGATCTCACTGAAATATATTAATTAAAGATAGATACTTCAGAAACACAACTATTTCTCTTCTAGAAATTCATTGGCGAGGCTGCTCTTTTAATTACAAATGATAGGATTTTTTTAAAGTAAAACAATAAAGAGTATCTTGAAAAGAAATGAAAACAATTTTTTATCAATAAAAATTAACTCGAACTAGAACTGCCGCAAATTTTTGTACCATAGAATAACTAAATTTAATTTCTTAGTAGAGTAAACTTTATATGCAATAAAGAGATTAAAATTATTATTTTTAACAAAGAAAGGCAAAAATGATTAGTGTTTGACGAATTTTAATTAAAGTAAAAAATTAATTAAGCAAAAATTTATATATATATATATATATATATATATATATATATATATATATATATATATATATATATATATATATATATATATATATATAAGTAGTGTGCATTTGACAGAGCTGGCGCCAGTGACGTTTAGACCATAAGTCCGCCCAATAAAATTTCCACCCGCTTTTAAAAACAATGTCTCTCAAACCACCCATTGAGTTTCCACCCACTTTTAAAAACAATGGTTCTCAAACCACCCATTGAATTTCCACCCACTTTTAAACACAATGGGGTGAAGACCATCCATTAAATTTCCACCCACTTTTTAAAGCAATGGTCCAAACCCCACTCACTTTTAGAGAGTAATGGCCCCATTTTAGCCACTAAAATTGAAACCACTTTCAGAAATTAAGGGTATAAAAAAACGCCATAATTTTTCCATCCCCTTTAAAAAAAAAAAAAAAAAAAAAAAAAACAATAGATCGCTCATTAAAACTTCACCCACTTTTTTAAAGTAATGGATTAAACTAATTTTATAAAACAATGGTTTAAAACTCGCTTTTAAAAATTAATGGTTCTACACAAAGACGGCAGGGTTCCCCCTTCGGCGGCACCCCCTTTTACTCAGATGCCACGCCTCCTTTTAAAATGAATGACTTTATTAAAACTCCACCTTCTTTTAAAAAGTAGAGGGGAACATATGCCTATATTAATTTTAAAAATAATAGTCTTTCAACCCATTTTTTAAAACCCCCATAGAAATTGTATCCACTTTTAGAAAAGTCATCCGAAACGCCCTCTTCGATAAGCACTCCCTTTTTCTCAGAGACCACACCCTCTTATTTTAAAACTTTTAAAAAGGAAATACTAGTGAGGTATTTTTTGCATTTAAAGAAAAAAAATACATAAATAAACAAATGGAAATGCGTAAAAGCACACCCGAACATTTGATTAAGGTATTCACTCGCATCTCATTAATTTATAGCTTTCGAGCAGAATTTCAGAAGCTTCAATCAATGATACTTTCATCAAGTGAAAGGGTTGAATTCAAACAACTCAATAATTGATGATTATTTATTTATTATTCAACAGGGCATTTTTTAAAAAAAATACCAAAACGGCCCGCCATGTCAGTGATACCAGAAGTCCAGTTCCAACAGCTGTTAACGAATTCTAGAACCGGAGTTCCACATCAGTAACCTGACAAGCAGGGCCTGCTTACATTACATTAGGTATTACAATTGATGAGATACAATGATGTATTGATGACAATACAAGACAACACAAAATCTAAATGGACATAGAGACCACAAGTCTCAACCCACCACTGATGTTTCGCTCCGTGGTTCGATCCATAAGTGAGCTTAACGCAAATAGCATTGCATTATTCACGAAAGCTGCTACCAAGCCGATGCTGGGGATCGAAACCGCGATCTTACGGTTGCTAAGCTTAGACTTTGCCACGGAGCTACTGGGTACCCGACAGAGAGGACATCTAATTAATATATACATGTCACCGAAGACGAAAAGACGCTGAAATATAGCTTTAAACATGTCATTTCTCCCTCAGAGTGTGAAAAATCTTTAAAATATCGAAGACTGCAATTTACCTGATTGAAAAGTATCGTCAAAAACACTTCAGAAATTAAACGTAAAGAGGCGAAAATATTTCTATACTAGATTCCAAGTCCAGTTCGTGCTGCCATCCAGTGATAGTTAAAATTAAAATCTCCTACGTCATTCAGAGTCAAGACAAGAAAAAAAAAAAAAAAAAAAAAAAAAGGAGTAGAAGAAGAACCCGTTTCTTTCACGACTCAAGGTCGCCGCTTTCAAACCGCTTCATTTTATTCATCTTCCTCATTTTATTCATTTAAAGAAATGTGAGTATTAATAAACAGAAATGGAAAATATTTACGATTTATTCGGTGACATGATAGCTCTCTACGGAAGTGTGAACTGTAGAATGACAAGTCTGGCAAGAGTGTGTCAAAAGTTATTCTTATGTATAGAAGAAGAAGAAACTGAGAAATTTTGAGAAATTCATTCCCTAATTTTAAAATATGTTATTCAAATGCATCAAATATTGCAAGAGGAGAAGAACAAAAATGTTCGGAAAATGGGGTGTGATATTTTATCTAAACTGGACAAACTTCTTTAGATTTTAAGGATTTTTAAAACCATTAAAATCAAATATTACTGTTCGAATTGAAACATTTGCGCTGGTTGAGACTTCCCGACATCCTTACTCCCCAAATACACAAAAAAAGAGAGGTTTCAAATCATTGAGTTTTAAATAATCTGATGCCATTTTATCACATCTTTGTGGTAGTGATACAAGACAATCAGGCAATTCTACAACTACTCGATTTCCATATCTTGTGGTTACCTGTTTAATTTCAGTGACAGGATATTTTTCGTGGATGTTGAGTTCCCTCATTTTCTTGAAAGTCTTTGTTCCATCTTCTAGTGAGCTGAGTGCGTTTAATTTATTTAACAATTCCATTTTGTGTTTATTATATGAGAAAAAATTTTTCTTTCTTTAAATGCTTTTAATACTGAGTAGGCCATAAAAAAATTATGCACTTATCCACACTTATAACTTGTTTCTCTTTTAATGATTCTACCTCTTCCATATTTAATATGCCCGTATATATGTGAATAATTGAACCATTCTCCAAGTGAATTAAAATTTTATCTGTATGGACTGCGATATCAGAAATTAGATATGCCTGGTCCAACTCCTTATAGGTTCTAATACGTAAAGAATTAAGTTTCTCCATTTATTTATGGAGTTAAAAAAATTTAAATTTTTCAATGTGTAAATAGGGCTTCAACTTACATTGTCCTCCAGTGAATACTGTTAAGGTTAAAACATCATTTTGTTTCCCATACACAAATAAAATGATTGATTCTACATTGACATGTATTTCCTTATCAAGAAGAACCTCTTTACCTTTTTCTAATCGTATCTTTGGTTTCTCATTCATGTTATCACATGCTAAGAAAATTGTTACTTTCATATATATATCGTGTGGTAATTTTATGTTTGAGTCTAAGAGTTTTGAAGTAAATCTATTGAACGGGAAAGTCTTGAAACCATTAACCGTAAATTGTAGTCCTCGATCTGTAGAGACGCAGAATGTCTTAGTATCAACATAATATTTATTAGTTCAATCTGTATCACATTGAGGTCTTTTCACACCTGAAATTCTTTGATTGTGAGCATAATAGTTTTTATTAATTTTTATTCCATAGAATACAGTAATAATCAAGATATTTTTTAGTAACTACATCGTTTACCTTTACAGGCTCTTTCACATTTGACACTACTTTATTGTTAGCATCATAACAATCATCTTTTAAAATCAAAGCATAATTTTCAAAATATTGTTTGTTGACACCATCGTGGCTAGCGCTTGGATCCGCAAGATGTGCGATTGATCTATTTTTAGCATTATAAGCTTCCCCATGGAGCGTCAAGGCATTATTTTCAAAATATCATCTATTTACAACATTTTTCTCAGATTCCGGATCCTTCACATTATTTATCGTTTTGCCTTTCGCATCAAAATTTCCTTGAGGTGTGTGTAGTAAACTTTTGCTTTTTAACTGATCAACCACTGTGTCTACATAATCCCTGGTTGCAGAATCGGTTTGCTCAACTGGATTTAAAAGATTGATAATTCTTTTTCCTTTTGCATCATATTGTTGATCATGTTCTGAAAGAACTAAACTTTTGTTGGACAAATCTCGAATGGATGACCTCAGATTCTTCCTACATCTGTCTACGTAAAATTTTGTAGTCACGTCATTATTTTCTAAAGGTTCTCCAGCATTCCTTAATATCTTCTCCTCCATATCATAATTACCATCATGTGTCAGTTTAAACCCTATTCCTGGAATACCAGGTGGCCCTTCTTTAAATTCTTCCTCAAAAAGTGGATAATAAGCTGTCATTTCTTTATTTTAACATGAATAATTTCAATAGTCCTTCGACTATTAAAATTAAAATTCAGTACCATTTATAGCTTTAATGTTTTGATCATGGTAATATCTTGATTCTTTATGTTTAAGTAGCATTTCTTGCGTTCTCGTAAGATGAAATACAAGACATAATTCTTGGTGGTGTTGTTTCTCAATCTCCAGTTGAAATCTATAGTCAGGTTATTCGTGTCTGTATAATTTTCATGGTGAGCCAGGTTAAAGCAAATGATTGGATATAATTTACCGAAATTGGAATAATTTACCAGTCATCCTGTTTCTGGTGTAATGGTGTTGAGTCCAGATTCTAAAAGAGCTGTGTATAGCCGATTGTAATCACTTTTCTCAAAATCCATCATGTAGCTAACAGTTGGAACCCTCACATTATTAACTATCAGCCAACATTCCATCATATCTATGTTGTCGAATAACATGTTGTTCTGTTTTGCATTTTCATATCTTTCAGTGTATTGTGGTGTGACTTACAAGGACAATACTTTGTCTGAAGTAGCATTTATGGAGTAAGATCCGCTTGAATTCCTTAAGAAAATATTCGACTTTACAATGCTATGTTGGTTCCAGTTTATTTCAACAGGCTTATCTGATAATTTTAACTCATTAAATTTTGCAGTTACTGAATTCGTAAATCTAACATAAGGAAGCCAAAGTGATAAATCTTCCACAACAACTTTGCAGTCCTTATTTTGCTCATCTGTATACAGCATGTTCTGACTATGATTTCTCTGAAAATCAAACTTGACTTGGAACCCTGTTATGACCTTTTTGTATTCATTGAAGAAATCAAATACGTATTTTAACGGGATCCATATAGTGCCAGTTTTGCTATTTTGAGTAAGTTTGCATTTCTCTTTGAATCCTTGATTATACTCGTCGTTAGTTCTTAATTTTTCAAAAAATTCAGTTATCTTAGTTGCATCTACCAAAGTCCCATCATATTTCAAGGGTTTTCTGTCCGCTGTGTCAGACGTATCTACGTAGAAGAGCATATTCGTAGCTTCTGAAGTAGAATAGTCAGGAGTGAAATGAATTAGACCTAGCACATGTCGCATGAGAGCAGAATAATTAATGTTGGTTTCGATTTCAGTGTTGCCCAATGTAAATCTGTTGGCGTTTATTAAACCACCTCCATTCACGAGAGCTACATTATCATCCGCTATTGCTGTTCCATTACTGTTAACAATTTTTGGCTTTTGTTGTAAATATCCATTAGATTATAAAATATTGGAGTTAGTGTCATGTATAAAGAAATGGTAAGTGGCATTCTCAGTAGAACTATCGCTATTTTTGTGCCTCACTTCTCTATACTCGAGGCTTTCGATGTCATCATCGTAATAATAATCGGTGTTGTTTAAATCAAATATTTTATTCATTTATTATAAGAACAATTTTTTGTTACTCTTCTTAATTACTATAGATGCAAAACACTTCTTAATTTAATAGCTCTACTGCTATTAAATCAAAATTCGCAGAAACTTAAGTCCAGCTTCATGTTTTTTCTTCTTTAAAAATATCTCGTTCAACTTATCACGGACAAATTGTTTGGCTAATGCAGAGTGATTCTGTAAAAAGCATCTGAAAAGAACTCTCTTCCTTGTATCTTCTTACTCTTCCTTTGAAGTCTATGTTTATTCATTTCTTTATTTAGAGGGCAATAAAATTGTATTTTACTTTTTGCTTATTGAGGGGAATTAAATCACCTCTATGGTTCGTTATCCTCTTTCTGATTCTGTGAACACTCTCCATCCGAACCGGAAAGAATATAGGCTTTTCTAATGATTTTATGATTTGACTGCCGGGACGATTAACATTCGTAAAGGAATAGATTACGTTTGAAGAGTGAAAGCCGTTAATGTAGGCTTCCTCCGCGACATCAGTGTATATAAATGTTATCATTCCCACCGGATAAGTTGTCAATGTACTTTCCTATTTGTTCAGACTCTTCATATATTTCAGGTTCGAACCCTAACAGTTTATGCAGGTTTTTGCATTTTGTTAAATCGATCTCATACCCATCTTTTAACTTGATGGCTATTCTTTATCGTTCCTCGACTATACCAAATAGAATTGGTGGAGCATTCCCAAAAAAATTCATGTAACGGTTCAACCCTTTAACAGTCAAATTTCCATCTGGGAATGATAGATCTAACTACTGATAATAGTATGAAAAGGTCTCATCTTTAATGTTATCCCAAGAAACGAACATTGAAAAGGACTGAAGAGCGATTTGCTTAAACCTAAATGGTCTGTAATATTCAATTGTAAAGTCTTCTGACTTTTCAGAGTTTTTCGAATCCAATATTAATTACACCATTTATTTATAGAGAACATTTTTTTCATTATAGTCTCTAGGTTCTTGGGTAAAGGAATACAAAACATCTTCAACAGATTTACCTTTGTTTCTTTCATTAATATACTTCATGCAAAAGTAGACACATTTCACGAAGGCTGGGTGTTGTAAAAAACTTGAGTTATACCCTATTTTTCCCCCAGAACTTTGTAGATATTTCTTTATACTCGTAGGAATTTTGTAAACATGTTCTCCAAACGGATCAAAGTACTCGACGAAATTGTTATTAGGATCATTACAGTAACATACCCAGTGTGTACCAGGTCCCGTAGCTATGTCCAAATTAATAATACCTTTCTCAAATCGTCTCATCTTTTTAGGTAACAGATCCGAAGTGAAGACACCCCGAAACCCTTTTTCTTGTTTCATATTGTCTTCAATTACTTCGTTGGATATTCCCAGTTTTGATAGACTACCTTTCCACGGGGTTTTTTTTGAGCACAACCCGATCCTGAAATTTTATCTAAAGCTTTCTTTGCTCCCCATCCAGCTGCCCCACTTGCGGCACCTAAAGCCAACGCCTTAGCTCCGGCAATTAATGCAGGTAAAAAGGGAGCTAGAAAGGCTAGAAATCCACCTGTTTTCTTGAGCTGCGTCTTGCTAAAAGTAATTCTCTTTCCCTTCCCGATTTGAGCTATTTGTGTTTGAGTTAAGTACATGTCATAGTTAGATGGTTTTGTCCTATCTATTTGTAGGGAAACTTCTTCTCCTTTCTGATATGCAGAATTTAATTTAGCAATATGATGATCGCGTAGATGCATTTTGGTTTTTACGTAGTTACTCATTTATTTAATAAGAAATTTTTATAGTATTCTTTTACTTGCTCGTTGTTTAGAGTTCCTTCTCTCAATAATGCATCCAGTAAATCAACGATTTGAGCATGTAACTTTTTACTCTTGGATCCAATGATTACTTTATCGGTGAATCGAGCCAAAATTTCCAGTTTATCTTCCACCCCTTTACCCAGGTATATTTCCTTTCTTTGTAAGTCCCTCAGTCGCTCTCGATAATCCTCTAATGTAATCACATGTTCCCTTAAATAATCAGCTTTAGATAATAGTCTATCTTCTCTTTCCTGATCCTTTTTGGTCATTCGAGCAATCTGACTCATAACGTTTCCTTTTTGACGAGCAAATTTTTTAAGTAAATACTCTTTACTCTATTAATAACTTCTTGCAGAGCATCCTTGGATTCATTGTACAACTTTAAGGGTCTTGGAAAATTATTTTTCTCTAAAAACTCTACATCCAAATCTTTATCAAAATAGAAGATATCCGGAGTCGCTGGAGGTGGTTCAATCGCAAGAGGAATCTTATCAACAGCATCTTTAATAGCCTTAAAATGTTCTTTTCTAGTAACATCTTGTTGTTGAAGTTTCTCGGTTACAGGCTGGTGAAATTCAGACAAAGTTTTTTGGAAACTTAATTTTTGTTCCAGATTTTGTTCGTTGTTCTTTCTAATCTCCTCCTGAATATTAAACACTTTCAGGTCATTCTTGACTTCTTCTCTTTGCTTCTTATTTCGCTCTTTTTGTAAAGCATTCATTTATTAATATGCAAATTATTTTTTACTGGAAGCAAATAAGTCGTTCTAATGTATAATGCCAATCGGCATTTACGAGATGAATTTAACAGGGATGGTTAAAGCATCGCCACTTCAAAAGCTGCGATCGACCTCAGCTTTAAAAAAACTGGCTTTTAAGAGACGATGCAAATTTTGTCAACATTAAATAAAGATAATTCCAATTGAAGATTATACAGAACCAGAAGAATTAGCCGATGCAAATCAGCATTATTTATTACCAAAGCACCCTTTCAGATTTCTGATCGCGGGAGCTTCAGGTACTGGTAAAACGAATTTATTGCTGAATTTTATTTATTATTATCTCGAGTTTGATAATTTGTTCATTTGTGCTAAAGATATGTTTGAACCCAAGTACACTAAACTGAAAGAAAAGTACACTATGTTTGATGGTGTGGATATTAAAGTTATGTTAGCAAAGTATCCCCAAAAGAAGAAGAAAATTTTGCTGGAGTTATTTGAAAAATATGGAAAGAAAGAAACCTTATTCTCCTCTGATACAAAAGACTTTATAACAGTGGACGATCTGGATCCCTCTTGCAAAAATGTTGTTGTCTTCGATGACTGCGTGACGGATAAAGACCAGACGAGTATAGAAGATTTCTTCATCAGAGGTAGGAAGAAGAATGCCTCAATCATTTACCTCTCCCAGTCCTATTACAGAACGCCTATTGTTATCTGGAGAAACTGTAACTAATTACTATTTTTAACCTTCAGCAGAGGGAGATTCAGCAGATCATAAGGGAGATATATGGTAATCTAACAAAAGAAGAAATCAGTCGATTGTACAAAAAGTGCATACAACAACCATATGATTTTTTATGCAAAAATTTTCATCCCTATAAATAAAAGATGGAAGAATGCTTACGGAAGAAAATTTACGTGTATAGAAAGAGCTACCACCATTATCATAAGATAAAAATTTCGCTATTCATTACAAAGTTCATCTGCAGTTCAGTGGGTTTATCTGCTTTTGCGATGGTACCCTTAGCCGCTCTGAGCTTAAGTGCCGGTATAGTTGAAGTTATCGAAAAGTCCCTGAATATCGTGGAAAGGAACGAAGAGTATAAGCAATCATACAAGTTTTATAAACAACTGTTGAATTCTTTCAAATCAAATGCATTAACAGAAGAAGAGGTGTACAGTAGAGAGGATGATTTTATCAACAATTCAGTCTACTTACCCAGAGAAAAATACATGAAACAAACCCAGCTGAATGGTAATGAATATGTGAGTAAATAATTTTTTTACATATGAATAAATGAAGAAAGGAAAAGGAGTTATTAACTCTGCAATTAATAATTTACCGTTTGAAATGCCTCTGCCTGTCACCAATTTACAGGACCAGGTACTCAAGTGCTCAGAGGTAAAACTAGATTGCATCCCGATTTGACATACAAAGAATGGAGTAAGCCCATTAATAGAGTCGATGAAGTTGCTTATAAACATGATGTGTGTTACCTAAAAAACAAAGATACCGAAACAAGAAACAAGGTGTGTGACTCAAACATGATAAAGGAACTAGAAGATATTCCCAATCCAACACTCCGTGAAAGGTTAGATAGAGCTGTTGTGAAGCCAATTATCAAAGCAAAGAAGACATTTGGAATGGGCTCAAAAATATATTGCCTAAAATGTAAAACCCACACTGAAACTTAAGACGTACAGCACGCTACCTCTAAAAATGGCAAACCTATGTTGAAAAGGATCTGCATGGTTTGTGGTTCTAAAAAGAGTCGTTTTTTACCTCTAAAGGGGTAACTGAGGACCCCAAAAAAGTTTATTACGATCCAGAGACTGGATATTGTGGTATAAATGAACTCAGTAGAAAAACAGGTTTAAGTCGAAAAAAAGTCTCAGATTTCTTACATCAACAAGATGCTTACGCAAAACATAAACCACTCATCAGTAAGTTTAAAAGAAGAAGAACTTATGTCTCACACATTGATGATCAATGGCAAACAGAGTTGTTATTTCTAAGGCCATTTTCAAAATCGAATGATGGCTACAACTGCTTGTTAACATTCACAGACATTTTCAGCAAATATGGGTCGGCTGTCCCTATTCGTAGAAAAGCGGGAGAAGAAGTGACTAAGGCATTTAAGAATATATTTATATAGTTCTTCTTAAAATCCAAACTGACAAGGGGACCGAGTTCATTAACGAAGAGATACAGCTTCTGTTTAAAGAGAACAATATCCGCTGGTTCACTACTGAAAACGTTGAAATCAAATGTTCCGTGATCGAACGATTCAACAGAACTCTAAACGGTAAAATTCGGAAATACTTAGCGGCTAACAATACCAATAGATATATAGATGTATTGGATCAGTTAGTGAAAAATGATAACAACTCTTACCACAGAAGTATAAAGATGACGACGGTTGAGGCCAGTCTAGAAGAAAACAGTAGTGAAGTCTACTGCAATTTGTTTAAAGAAAAGGTCATGCATAAGCCCAAATACCAAGTAGGAGATAAAGTCAGAATATCTATATATAAAACGACTTTTAGAAGAGGTTATCAGCTAACCTTTACAGAAGAAATATTCGTCGTCTCTGAAGTATTAGAAACCGATCCAGTCACTTATAGAATAAAAGATTTAAACAATGAATATGTAAAAGGAACCTTTTATGAAAACGAGCTGGTAAGGTATGATAAGAAGGACAATGTGTACAAAATTGAGAAAATTCTCAAAAAGGTAGGGAATAAATATCTGGTGAAATGGTTGGGTTATCCAGAGAGTAGCTGGATAGATAAGAAAGATTTAGTTAATTTTTAATTGCCGACAAAAGCTATTAAAAATTCCAGTTTAAAGCTTCGAAGACGGTTCGACAGATTTCTTCATTCTGATCAAGCGTTTTCTTCATTTTAGGTAACTTAAGGGGTACTTGAAAATCTCTTTTCCGCAACAGATGAAATAACATGTATTCTTTGCTGATTAAGTTTTTCCGTTCTGGAAACAATTCTTCATATTTATGGATAAATTTAAAAAAATCAACCGAAATCACATCTTCTAAGGGGATATTAAGCTCATTTAACCATTTATTAAGATTTTTCACTCTGCTTTGACTTCTCTGTTGCATCTTCATCATCAAATATAATTGCTTTCTATCTAAAAAACGCTTATTGGGATTATATCTCAGCTCCTCATGACATGTCATACAAACGTAAAATTCCTACTCGTCTTTTGTTAGAAATTTATGCTTATACTCTTGTGTCAAGCCGTTTGAAGGCATTTTGTAGTCTTGACCAAAGCGTCTTAATAGTTCCATCACTTCGTCTGACATTTATTATTAAAAGTCTTCCTTTTAACTTCTTTTAAATTTAACTCTTTAATATTTTGAGCACTTAAAGAAATACATTTAGTATATAAATAAGATGTTGAGCGGAAATAAATCATTGATGGATGTATGTTATGAGCAAATCAAGGATAACTTTTACTATGGGTTGTTTGGAGACTTTAAGTTGGTTATTGATAAGAACACAGGATGCTTCAACGCTACTAAGCTCTGTCGTTCGGGAGGAAAACAGTTCTCACATTGGACTCGCCTTGAAAAGTCGAAAATCCTGAAAAAGTTCTATGAAAGCAAAAGCAGCTGTCTAGATGTGGAGGGCAGCTTTTACGATATCAAGCTGCAAAACAACAATCCTATCAACAAACAGATCGCAGGTCAATATGTCCAACAGGAACTAAAACTCGATATCGCCTCCTGGATCTCAGTCGAGTTCTACGACAAGTGCAACAGAATTATCCTCAACTACTTTGTAAATGAGTATAAGATGAGGGACAAAAATGAGTTTGAACTAAAGCTGAAAGACACCGAAGATAAAATTAAACATCTAATGCTTGAAAATGTTCTGATCCAACAGAAACTTGAAATTTCAGTTGAAGATCGCGCACCCCAGCCTGTAGAAAAGGATAAGCAAGAACGATTTATTCTTATTAAGCGCAACGATGAAACTTATACCTACTACTCAACAAGAGCTCAAGACGTACATGCTAGAGGTGTGTTGAAACACCAACGCTCTTTGTATTCACAAGTCTCTATCCTACTGGATCTCCCCTGCCACCCCAACTCAAAAACTCTCTTTGTTAGAGTTAGAGATGAAATGAAGAAAAAAGGGGTCGTCTTTAAGTCATGCAAGATTTCGTTAGATGGTTCGACCATTGATGAAGAAGAGTTGATAAGAGCAATGAATACCATAAACAATGAAAAGCAGTTGGTTTAATTTATTCAGTTTGGAAGCGGAAGGTTGCGTTTTAATGGCACCATTAAAATGTTTTTAAAAATTGAATGAACCCCCTCAATATTTTAAGCATTTAAAGAAACGAGATATATGTATAAAGATGTAATAAAGATGGAATCTAAAACCGTTCGGCAGTTGCAAGACCACTGTCGGGATAATAATATTCGAGGATACTCGAAGCTTAAAAAGTCGGAACTGATTGAGCTCATTCAATATCATAATGGCTTTTCCAGTTTCCATAATGACTTGTTCAGCAAGTCCAAGAAGAAGAGGAAACGTAAAATTAGGTGTTGCGGTAAGTTATTTAAGGAATCAAGCATAAATAAGCACTCGCAAACTAAAGCTCATCAAAACTATAAACCAAAGAAGGCTTCTCAGGAGTCTGGAAAGGAGGAGCTAGATGATTTTAATAACATGCAGAACCTGCATCACATGACCATCGACCAACTACGTGATTTCTGTCGAACACGTTTCATTACAGGCTATTCCAAATTAGGAAGGAAAGCAGACATCATAGCTTACACTGAAAGCGTACTGTTCAACCGTCACTTCGAATTTGATTCTGACCTGTTTTCAGATTCGCGAGACAGAAGGCTTTATACCCCTCATGAAGTTGAGACAGCCTATAAATCTCGTTTGAAGACGTATGAGATCCAAAACGAGCACAATCTGATGCTTCCCAAAGACTTTTTGTAGGATGTTTCATCACTAGTCCGGGGTCTCAGCACAAAACATCTGAAGAGGCTACATGGTCTAAAGGTTAATTTCCAATTTCTCTGTGATTATCAAAAAGAGAAAGATGGAGAAAAACTTCAAAACAGAAAATGAAGTCATCTTAGAATCAACAGATTTGGTAGCTTATTACAGACCAGTTATCCAAAAGCTATTGACAGAGATGGAGGAGTTTGTTGCAAGAGGTTCAGGCTGGACGCTTGCCAGAGTTAAAAGCATTGAGGTGAGAATCAATAAGTTTAACCCGCTGAGAGGATCATCCTACATTGATCTACCTAAAAGAATTAAAGTTAAAAAAGCACTCATTAACGTGCAAAATGAGGATAATAAGTGTTTCATGTGGGCAATACTTAGTGCATTACATTCAGCGAGAAAAGATGCCCAAAGAGTCACCAAATATAAACCATACGAAAATGAGCTAAATTTTGAAAGGATTGAATTACCAGTAAAAGTTGAAGATAGAGTACTCGAAAGGTTTGAAAAGATGATATCTATATCAGTGAATATATATTCATACGCGCGCGCGAGAGAGAGAGACTAAAAACAAGGATTTATACCTTTTAAGAATGACTAAATATAAGGTTGAGAGACATATGAGTTTGCTTTACATAAAAAACGAAGAAGGGAACAGCCACTATTGTTAGATAAAGGACTTGTCAAAACTATTAAGTGCTCAATTAAGTAACCATGAGAGAAGAGTATACCCATGTGAAAGATATTTGTCATTTTATCGCTCTGAGGAAGATCTGCAAAAACATGAACCGGATTGTAGAAAGAATAAGGCCGTCAAAATAGCAATGCCTAAAGAAGGTGATTCTTTAAAGTTCAAAAATTATCATAAATCATTACGAGTACCTTTCACGATAAATGTAGATTTTGAGTGTTTAACGAATAAGATAGAAACCTGTCAACCTAATGGAAGCGGATCGTACATGCTAAAATATGAAAAGCATGAACCTATGAGTTTTTGCCTTTATATCAAATATAAACATGAAGACTACAAAGCACCCATCATTTATAGAGGCCCTGATGTCACTAAAGTATTTTATGATACATTAAAGACTTAGGCCCTAACGATAAAGGAAATTTATGACAAGCATCAACCTATCAAGATGACTGCTAAAGATGACGAGCACTTTCAGGGAACTGATGTATGTCATATCTGCGAGTTGAACATCGGAACAGAGCCATCACCTTATTCAAACGAAGAAAATCCAGACCACGAAAAAGTTAGAGATCACGACCATTTACTCGATCCGTCAAAATGTGAATCAAACTATAGGGGTCCGGCTCACAGTTTATGTAACTTACACTATCGAAACCCTTTCTTTATCTCGGTTTTTATCCATAATTTATCCGGATGTGATGCACACCTATTTATAAAAGAACTAGGGGGTGATAATGGAGACATTGACGTCATACCTAACACCGAAGAAAAATACATCTCATTCAGCAAAGAGGTGGGGGCAAAAATGATAGAAACTGGTGAAGGAAAGAAAGCCAAGATCCCTGGAATAAAATTGAGGTTTATTGATTCATTTCGATTCTTGGCCAGCAGCCTCGACAGTTTAGCGAAGAATGTGAAAGAGTTCAGAGAGACGGCCAAATACTTCCCAAAGGACAAGCTAGATCTCGTTATCAGAAAAGGTGTATATCCATACGATTATATGGACTCCTGGAAAAAAAGTGAAGAAACCAAGCTACCATCAGAAAAAAGACTTTTACAATAGAGTGACTGAGTCACATAAATCTCAAGAGGACTATAAACACGCTAAGAAAGTCTGGAATGTCTTCAACATTAAAATTTTAGGCGAATATTCCGATTTATATGTAAAGACTGATGTACTGAACTTGACTGATATTATAGAACATTTTAGGGATGTCTGCATTAAGACCTACAAACTGGATCCTGCATGGTGCTTTACTGCTCCTGGGTTCTCTTGGGATGCTATGTTAAAGTCCACTGGTGTAAAGTTAGAGCTATTAAGCAATTATGATATGGTACTTATGCTTGAAAAAGGCACAAGAGGAGGTGTATCTCAGTGCTGTAACAGATTTGAGAGAGCTAATAATAAATACATGAAGGACTATGATAAAACTATGGAATCTAGTTTTCAAATGTATCTAGACGCTAATAACCTATATGGTTGGGCAATGAGCCAACTCTTACCATATGGTGGTTTTAAGTGGGGAAATGCCGATATTGATGTGCCCAAAATAGCGGATGATGCAGATAAAGGGTACATTCTAGAGTGTGATCTGCACCATCCTGAATACTTGCATAATCTCCACTCAGACTTACCATTAGCCCCTGAGAACCTAATACCCGATGGTTCGAAGCAGTCTAAACTGCTAACAACCCTGTATGACGAAGAGCGATACGTCATTCATTACATGGTTCTGAAACAATATTTGCAGCTGGGGCTAAAGTTGAAAAAGGTGCACAGAGTGTTGGAATTCAACCAATCCAATTGGTTACAGATGTATATAGATCTAAACACTCACATGAGAACCAGGGCAACCAATGATTTCGAAAAGGACTTTTACAAACTCATGAACAACTCGGTGTTCGGAAAGACGATGGAAAATATCAGGAAACGCATCGATATCAGACTTCTGTGTGATTCCAAGAGAGCGGAAAAACTTATAGCTAAACCAAATTTTAACCCCTTAACCGGCTATCCCGAGGTAACTCGGGCAAACAATTCTGTGCGTTTTCCGGCTATCCCGAGCCCCTTGGTAGGGGCAACTGGCTTCACTGCAATGCTTCAAATTCAACCCCCAGAAATGACGGACTACCATGAAATCGTAGCTGGGGAATTTATTTACTGAACGGTCACCGTTGATTTAACTAATGGAGAGCGAAAAACGAAAGTGTTTCAAGGAAGGAACAGCTATTTACGTTTTACTTTTCTTTATTTATTCGCATTTAGTTATAGTAATTAAAGCCTATCTAACGATTGAAATTTATAGGTAACGTATACAATACTAATTTTCACTTTTCAAGTTTTTAAATAATTAATATTTTTTAGTTTTGTATAAAAATATGTGACTTGGCGACAAGGTTAAAATATTAGAAATCTTTTTACTTAATTTGTTCAAAAATATGAAATTTTAAAATGTTAAAAATTTTATTTAAAATTATAAGGGATAAAATAAGAAATAAATTAGATGCTTATTTATTTATTTTTTAACTTTCGAATGAATTTAGTATTTTAAACAATTCTGCAATGATTTTTGTACAAAATATATAATCTAATTTTAATAAAATGCAACTATGAGAAATTCTTTCACTTTTTAGAGTTACATTTTGTTAAAATTAGATTATATATTTTGTTCTGCGAATAATTAATCTTTGTAATATCTCGGGTATTATTTCATTTTATAATGTACCTACTTTTAGCTTATAAATTGATTAACTTGCTACTAATTATCTCATTTTAAATGCTTACCTAATTTATAAAACAGTGTCAAAAAATCGGAACTGCTTAACTGTTGACTGGGTACCTAATGCGAGCCCCAAAAAGATGAACGAATTTACAGTCCGTGTCCGAAACGTTATCTTCATAATAAAAATAAAATTCTTCTTCACTGCTTGAATCAGACATAATTTTCGTAAGCCGGTTATATTTTCACATATAGCTACTAGAATAACTTATGAGAGTAAAACGGCACTCATATATATGTTTGTATATATATATATGTTTGTATATATGTTTGTATATATATATATATATATATATATATATATATATATATATATATATATATATACAAACATATATATGAGTGCCGTTTTACACTCATAAGTTATTGTATATATATATGTATATATACAATATATCCTTGTTTGTATATATATATATATATATATATATATATATATATATATATATATATATATATATATATATATATATATATCTTAATACTATATATATATATATATATATATATATATATATACAAACAAGGATAAGGAAGTGACAATATGGCATTTCAATAATTTGTTCTGGCCAACTGAAGGCAATTTATTGACACGCTCACCTGGAACATCAACGCTCATCATGAAACAGATGTTTCCAAGATAATTCGATTTGAAATGTGCATCCACTACACCAGTTCTACATTTGATTTAAATTTACATTTATCGGTTTCCCACGGAATTTGAAAAAATTCCTAAGTTCCACTAGTTAGGCATTTGTCAATCCTGTAGTCAAATTGATATAATCAGTAACACCAATCTATGATTCTGCTATTTTTTTACTACTTGTAAACAATTTAGAATTAACTACATGTGCATTCATTTTCTGTTTACTCGAGAATTTGACTAAACATGTTTTCAAATTTCTCTACTCAAATTTTCAGTACATATATTTCAAGCATTGGCTTAAATACCAAGATAAAGCTAATTGAAAAATAGGGAAGAATAATTCTTCTTACATAACTATTATTGAACTTTAGAATGGGACTTATGTTATTCATTATTCCACATAAAATTATATTATTTTGTTATGATTAAGATCTAAAACTTTACAAGGAAGCTGTTATTTTTAGCAAGAAAATTTTAATTTTGATTAACATTTTCACTAAATTTACATTTTGGTATAGGACTGGCAAATGATATTAAAATACATCAAGAACAGCTAATTTCAGAAAAATTACTGAAAATTTTCCCTTAAATATTTCAGAAATGCATTTATGTTTCAGAAACATTATAATATGAGTTAACCATAAACAAATGATCAAATTAAATATTTAAAAATGTTTGACTTTAGTAATCACAAAATTTTTTCCGTAAAAGGAAAATAGCGGAGAACATGTTAAATTATTTAATGTCTTTATTGTGTGCTTTCAAATTATTTCAATATTTTTTTGTAAAATTAAGGATATTTTAAACTAATATTTTGTAAGAATAATTTAAAATTATTAAATTAAACTTAAAGTTACTTACAAATTCTGGAAAATATGAAATTTTCTTTATAAGGGAAAACAAATATTTTCCTTTACTAATTACATCTTAAGTATTAATCTTTTTTCTCATATACTTCAATATCTAACAGCTTTGCACTAAAGATATACTTTCAACTTCTTGAAACAGAATATTATATTTTCGAAAATAAAGTTCAATGACTTAATTCTAATATTAAAGCTAAATAATTTGATCTTCAATCATATGTTTCTAACATAAGAAATAAAATTTATTTTTGTGATAAATTAATAAATTATGATATGTATTTTTAACAGGTTAAACTTTATGTAAAATTAATAGTTTTCGAGCTAGACAAAGTATATATTTCTGGTTAGTGAATTTATGTTAACAAAAATTAATTTTGTGAATATTTACTTCTTTAATCAGAAGTATTTAAAAATATTTGATTAACCAAATAAAAATTAGCTAAATATTTTCATTTATAACCATCAAAAGAAGATTGAAGTTAAATCATTATTGTACTAAAAAGTACTTTAAAAAATATTTCTCTGAATTTATAGATTATAATGATTTGCATGTCAAAGAAGTTATGATTCTGTGAAGGCAAAAAATATTTTATGTAGGGCTAATATGAATATGTGAATAAATGTGATATTGACAAGTTCTATATTAAATATTCAATTATTAGAATGCTATTGTAAACAATAATGTTAAGGTGTGTCCCTGTTTTTATATTTTTGATATTTTTCTCCTGTTGAAAAACAAATATTCATAAGAGAGACTCATTAATTTTAGTATTTGTGTAAAACAATTTAAGAAATACTAAAATATATGTAATAACAATACGGGTTCTTGTATTGAGTGACATTTTTTTCATAATTAGAAACGGAAATCTTTTAGTAGGAGGAATTTAATATGAAAAATTTGCTTTCAAAATTTTCACCAAAATTTTATGTTGTCAGTAGCTTACTATATACTATAAAATTTATTGTTTGGTAATTTAGTAAGCTTTTTATTTTTTTAATTATTAAAAGCATACAAAAGCTAAATTCTTCAATCTGGATGTATTAAAGCAACAGAAACGTTTCTTTTAATGATTCTGAAAACTATTTGATGATTTTAAAAATATAATATTGATTTTGAAAAGTATCTACAAGGATTACCAATAACAAATAAACAGCAAATTAACTAATTATTACAGCACACCTATTTAAAATCAATACATTTTTAACTATCTGGGAAATTAAAAATATTTTTATGATTTTTTAAAATTATATATATATATATCATTTAAAATTTAAAATGCGATATTCATTGTGATAACTTCTTATATATTTTTAATTGTTTAAGATTTTTTTTAAATACAAAAACTGCTTGGTAATAAATTAAATTTTCTGATAATAATTTACAAAATAATTAAATAAAAATTCATTTTTAGTGTAATAAAAAATTATAATAAGAACTTGAAGAAATTTTCGAGCAGAACATTCACACAAAGGAAACTGCGAACACATGTGTGTTTCTACAGCTGACAGCGATTTATGGGCTTCCCCGCTGTAAGTCATTAGAATGTGATTATTGTGAGGTGGTCCAGGGTACAACGGAAATACGTCCCATCAAGAATTAGAGACTTTTGTATTCTTGACAGGTGCTAAAGGAGAAAAAACTTGCATTGCAGTGAAAGCCAAAACTATGTTGCCACCGCGAAGCAGAAATGATGCACTCTCTTTACAGAACCCCAGACGGTTAAGGGGTTAAAGGTAGAACTATATTTGATGAAAATTTAGTCTCTATACATATGAACAAAGCTAAAGTACTCTTTGATAAACCCATCTTTGTTGGGATGAGTATATTGGATCTATCCAAGCATTTAATGTACGACTTTCACTATGTACGACATTTAATGTACGACGCGATGAAGCCAAAGTATAGGGAGAACGTTAAACTGTTACATATGGACACGGACAGCTTCATATACGATGTAAAAATGGAGGACTTTTATGAAGATATGAAAGGAATGATTGACTACTTTGATACGTCGGATTACCCAGAAAATAATAAATATGAAATGTCAAGGGTAAATAAAAAGGTTCTGGGTAAAATGAAGGATGAGCATGCTGGAAAAATTATGGAAGAATTCGTCGGATTAAGATCAAAAATATATGCCTGTAAGAATGAAACAAACTTTTTAAAAAGTCGAAAGGAGTAAAGAAATGCGTCGTGAAAAATAGGATAACCTTCGAGGACTACAAGAATTGCCTATTCAAGCGCAAAGTACAGCACAGAACTATGAGTCTAATCAGAAGCACAAAGCATCAGATTCATTCCATACGTGTAAATAAGATTGCCCTATCTGGGGAGGATGACAAGTGACACATATTGGAAGACGGCTCTGGGGCACTATACAATTAAAAAGTAAATGTTTTAATAGTTTTCGAACTATTAAAATATATTTTTTAATTCGTGGTTAAGTATCAAGCTGCTCTCGACCAGATATTTTTCAACTTGAATGTCGATATGAAAAAAAGAGCAATTCGATATATTGCATGCAGAATAGTGCTTGTATAACCTACCATTTTCATGAATACAAATTTTTCTGTTCGAATATAACTTTAAGCATTCGCTTACTTCAAGCAGAACTTTAGCCAGCGAAGGTTCAAAATTCTCTACATTTTCTTCTATTTTTTGTATCCTCTGTCTTATAACAATTGCATTAGTAACAGCTCCACTTATCATTGTGTTTCTTTATTCTAGACTACTTTTCTTTAACTCCCTTTAATCCTATGCAGCAGAGAGAAGGTGTGGCATCTGAGAAACAGAGGGTACTCGCCTAAAAGGGGACCGTGCAGTCTTGTGTAGAACCATTAATTTTTAAAAGCGAGTTTTAAACCATTGTTTTATAAAATTAGTTTAAGCCATTACTTAAAAAGTGGGTGGAGTTTTAATGGGCGATCTACTGTTTTTTTTTAAAAAAGGGGATGTAAAACTTATGGCGTTTTCTTATACCATTAATTTCTGAAAGTGGTTTCGATTTTAATGGCTAAAATGGGGCCATTACTCTCTAAAAGTGAGTGGGGTTTTTTGGACCATTGCTTTAAAAAGTGGGTGGAAATTTAATGAATGGTCTTCACCCCATTGTGTTTAAAAGTGGGTGGAAATTCAATGGGTGGTTTGAGTCATTGTTTTTAAAAGTGGGTGGAAATTTTATGGGGCGGACTTATGGTCTAAACGTCACTGGCGCCAGCTCTGTCAAATGCACACTACTTATATATATATACACACACTCTTAAAATATTCGAGATTTCATGCGGAAGGAATGAAATTTCACTCTTTCATTGTCACAAAACTCAACCAATTTTTAAGAGAAAAATTCACTCTTTTGAAAGATGTGTGCAAACCACTCCTTTTAAAAATAGTAACAACATATAGTTTAAAAGGGTAAATTAGATGGCAAAAAGAGTGAATTTCAATCTTTTATAGAAGTATTGCTGATTTTTTTTTTATATTGACAATTTAGTTCAGAAATTAGGTTTTGAATTCCTTATTTTAAGGATTTATTTATTTTTTTGACAATTACAATATAAAGATATGATTTCTTTAGTCAATAATATAACACATTTTAACCAGACATTTTATTTGATTTGGATAATTATCGTTGTTTTTAAATTACATACAATATTAAGCAATTTGTTCAGTCATTTATTTCATTACTTATATAAATTTAGTTTTACGTGTGAGTGTAGCACTCTCAAGAAAAAATCATCACACTACTTATTTTTCAGTTTAGTTTACTATAGGTCCATAAGTACAAAATTCATTAAATATGTTTGTATACAACCACAGTTTTTGTAAACAACTTTTACAAACATTGTTAATACGATAAATTGTCCACAATTTAAAAAGTACATAAATACTTTATATAAGTAAATATAATTTAATTTCTTTTGAAAAAATCCTTTACTTGAAGAATAGGTTAAAATTTATTATTGAATATTGATATGTTTTTCGAAGTTACAGCAGGATAAAGACAAATATTTACAGATTATTCTGTTGAACAAAGCTGACTTATGTTTTTGCAAATAAATCTTGTTTTATGATATATTATCCATGTTTAGTTTAAACTGAAAATAACTTCAATGAAACTAGGAATGAAATTAAAAATAAAATACAAGACTATACAAAAAACATTTATTCAATTTTTAATACAGAAAAAATTAAATAAAAATATTTATACGAAAATTTTTATGTTTATGATGTCAAATTAATATTGTAGCTTAATTTTTTGTAACAACATAAAATAAGTAATACTTTAATAACACAAAATAAGAATACTATTAGAATAAGAATAAAAATGATAATATGCATTTCAATGCATAAATTTTGCAAAATTTAGATCTTGATCGATTATAGTAAGAATGCATTGTTTCAATTGAAGGCACAACTGGACATTTTTTAAATTTTTAAATGCAGTAAGTTTATCATCATATGTAACACAGGATAACATTTATATAAAGTATTGAATGCTTTTTAATCTTAAATGTTCGACATCAATAAATTTTTATTCCGCAGATATAAAAATATTTCATATTCAGGTCTTGGTTTTGACCACAGCAAAGCAAGAGTAATTGACTAATTTTGTGCGTGTTTCTGCTTCTACAGATCTCTTCACCTAATAATAATAATTAAAAAAAAAAAAAAAAGAAAGAAAAAAAGACACATAACAACTAAAATTTCTATAATATTTGTATTCTCATTATAGTGCCTATACAAACTTTAAAACCAAAAAATTTCATAAGAATAATACTTCGAAAAAGATAAACCTTTTTATCACAAAAAAAAAAAAAAAAAAAAAAAAAAAATGCAAGAAATCAGATATCTATGTAATTATATTTTTACTGGAATTATATTCAGCCTAAAAAATACCATCATTCCGAATTCTCACGTATTTATTCCATATTACAGGACAAGTTTTTGAACATACGATAATATTCTAGGAATATAGAATGCAGGATATTTATTGAGAAAACAGTCAGCCTCTGGATATTAAATTCCAAATCTATCTGTAATAAAGAGAATAATCATTTTTATTAAATTAATAAACTTTTTGTAATTAAACGCAAGTGTAATATGTTAAAAAATGGAGTTATCATTAATTAATTAAAATATTGTAATTAAAGTTAGTAAATTAATGATTATCTAGTAGAGTTTGAAAATTTTTAATGTGGCAAAAATGATAAATTATTGATATAAAATTAAAGAAATACAAAATTATTTTGGATTTTTTCTTTGTTATGAAATAGATATAGCCCTTATCATAACTTACAAATGTGTTGTTAAACATTAAATAAAAATATATACATGTATACTTACATTTATTTCTAATAAAGCATTTTTGAACCAATCAACTGTAACTGAAAAACAATTGAAACTAGATGAATAATTTTTTTTACCTTTTACTTAAAAATAAAATTTAAACTATATTTTTGTATCACATATACTAGCATTCAAATGTATTGCAAGTAAAACGATTTTTAAAAATACAAAATAGAAAACTACAATATAATGAAGGACATGCAATACTGCATATTTTATAAAATATAATTTTAATTACTTTCGTTTGGATCATGTAATCATGAAACAAATATCAAAATAAAAATAAGATTTTTTTCCATTTTCGAATAAAAAATATTTTTCACTGCAAAACTTTAAATATTTTTGGCATTAAAATAATTTAAAATATCTTATTCACATGCAGTAAAAAAACTTGATAATGAAAGAACTACCATTTCCAAGCATGTTTCATGTTTACCATTAAAAATGCCGATATACAAATTATGTTAGGAATTGTAAATTATGGTGTGCTTAATTGTGGCATTGTTAGAAAATAATGTTGATATAAAACTTTAGTACTTTCATGAATACTTTAAAATTTATCCTTAAATATGTAAAAAATACAAGTTTTATGCTGCCAATGTTTCATTGAAAGCAGCCTCTTTTGGATATTTAGAGACATAAATTCTGTTATAGAATAAAACAATAGAAGGCCTATTTTTCATCACCAAATGTTATTTAATTTTAGACATTTTCTCCATAAGTTCAAATATTTTGTCTCAATTTTCACAAGGAATTTCAAATTGTATACATATACACATATGTGTTTACTCAATAATATCATACATGTAAAAACTATTTATGGTCAACTGAAAAAACACTGGATATTTGTTTTTTACACTATAAAATTCAAATTTTAGAAAATTTTAAATGAATTATAAATTTACTATGAAGTTAATAAAAATTTAGTTTTGGCAGTAAAAAAAAAAAAAAAATCTTCAAAAGTTATTATAAACATTCTTAAAAATTTTTAAGCTTATTACCAAGTAATATTAATTTAATGTATAGTTTAATGAATTATTACCTTTCATTATTTTAAAATCAACTTTAAAACCAAAAAATTATAATATGAGATTTTAACAGATAATACTGATTTGAATTTTCATGAAACTCAATAGCATCATGCATGTAAAAACTATGTTTAAATGAATTACAAATACTGGATATTTATTTTTTGAAACTATTAAATTCAAATTGAAAATTTAGAAAATTTTACTTCAAAATAGAATTAAAAATATTATTAAGCTATAGCGTTCTTACATAAACACAGAATATTACTTCAAACTTTTAGATAAATTTTACAAGCACAATGAAATAAATAGATTTAGTAATAACAATAGTTAATATTTTCTCAGTCTTCATAAAACTTATTCTGATTACATATTATACAGAATATACATGTGATCAGTCATTTCTTCCTTATATTGAATTTCATCATCTTCAAATTAACTATGTGTTTCAGATTTGCTTTTGCTGATTTTGTTTTTTATTTTTTTTTACGATGATAACAATGACAACCATAAAATACGAATATAAATTATATTTCTATCGACCAAATATTGAGCTGTAAATTCTAAAATATACAAATTAATAGATTTTGATACACACAATTTCTTTTCGTTTTATCTACGAATGCTTGTACTTAGTAACAATCAAATCAAGAATTGTCAGTGAAATTTTAATAAATAAAAGATATATTGTCAGTAAAATTTTAATAAATAAAATGCCTACTGTTAAGTAATATTCTGCAGATTAATATTTGCTATATATTATAATATCATTTAAATTAAAAAAGCTTCTAAATTTATTTATGAAAAAATTTATTCTTATTCATTGATAAAATGTTGTATTTGATATTAATCGTACTTTCAGTTCAGTACAATACACTATATTAAATAATATTTCTATAATATACATTGTGCACATTTAAATCAACGAGAAAATTAATAGTGATACTCACGCTGTTTCAAAAATAAATGAATTTAAAATTGCATTCAATATAATTTACTATTAATTTATAATAAATTAAATTTTGTCAAAAAATAGCATTTAAAATAAAAAATAAAATTTCCAAACACATTGTTATATTATTAAATATTATCAATTGATCAGAAATTTCAAATATTACATGAATATGAATTCAATAGAATTCATTCCTTCACACTTTCGAAAACGAAAGCTTATATCAAGGTGAAAAACCACAAATGTGAAGATTTGATTTAGTCATTCAATTAATTATAAGAAATAAAGACTTACCGTAATGTTTCTGCACTCGTTCTAGTACAATTATATATTTTAAATATTCTAATAGATAGCTTTTACAAAATGGCGTACTAAATTCCTTCACTTTTAGCGAAACTAAACCAAAAGCATAGACCCACGTGATGATTTAAACCAATCAGAGCACATCACATTGCTTTGTGCCATAAACACGTCAAAAAAGAGTGAAAATTGCTTTGAATCGAGGATATCTTTATGGAGTACAAAACCGCTCATCGAGTTGTTAAAAACCACTCGAATTTTTAAGAGTGTGTGTGTGTATATATATATATTCTGATAGAAAAAATTGGATTAAATGATTTTAAACATTGTGCTAAAGCAATTAAATGCATTCCTTTTGAACAAAAAACCAGAAAAACTTTTAAATAGCTGTAATAACTACTTATTTTGTTGTTTAATTGATAATTAGTTTTAATCCTTGCTGTTACTTTTCAAAATCAGGACTATATATTTATAACCCTCAAATAATTTTACAAATCATTAAAGGAAGTTCGGATGCTTTTATACATGAAAATTGAAGAATTTCGAAAAAATTGTACATTTTTAATGATTAGAAAAAATAAAAAAAACTAATTTAATTGCTTAAGAATAGATTTTTTGGCCAATATTAAGCAACTGATCTCAATTTAAATTTTCAGGAAAAATATTGGATATAAATTTTGCATATTAAATTCCTCCTACCGAATGATTTCTGTTTCTTATTTTTTGAAAAACATACTTCCTTACTGGAATCTGTGTTGTTATTATATATATTTTAATATTTATTGGATTGTTATGTCCAAATAATAAAATAAATGTATCTCATGCATGAAATTTTTTTAAAAAGGAGAATAAAAGCTAAATTAAAAAAGGGGAATTCTTAACATTAAATTTTTGCAATAGCAATTTATTTATTAAATATTTAATATAGAACATGTTAGTTAATAACACACATTTTTTCACATATATTCAAATTAATTCTATGTTAAATATTTATTCCTTCATTGATAAAACTATATCTACCTTGAAATGTGTAAGATCAGAAATGGTAAATTTCGAGAAAGATTGCTTTAAATTAGTAAAATACTGTTTTAACATTCGCCTTCATTTGATATTTATAAAATATAAATATTTTGCTGCTCTTGATTACATATATCAAATGTTTTTTCAATAGATATGATTGAAGAACTAAATAATCATAAATTACATTTTTGTAAGCATAAAATCACTACCCAGAATTGGACACTTTATCTAGTTTCGACAACATTAATTTTGCATTGATGTTAACCTATTAAAAACAAATATCTTAATTTATTATATTACAACAACTGTAAAATTTACTTCTTATATTAGAGATATTTTTTTTCAAATTCGAACTCGTTGAAATTTTATTTCTAAAACACACGAAAGGATTGAAAAAGTCACAGCTTTGTGTTTACTTGCAATATTCTGTTTCCAGGATGTAAAAGTATAACCTTTAATGCTGTGATATATTGAACTGCTTCAGAATCAATATGTAATATTTAAAATATAGTCATTAAATCAGTAATTGAAAATATTTCTTTTACATGATAAAGGAAATTTCGTACCTTAAGGAATTTATAGAAAACATAAACTTTTATTCAATGATTATATTTTCGGAATATTAGTTTAAAATTTCCTAAATTTTACATAAAAATTTATTAAAATAGTTTTGAACCTCACAGTTAAGAAATTAAATAATTTAACATGTTCTTTGCTGTTTTCCTTATATGAAATAATTTTTGTGATTACTTAATTCAAACATTTTTTACATAGTTAAATTTGATGAATAATTAATGGTGAAATCATTCTCGAATGTCACTGAATCAGATATGCATTTATTAAACATCTGTTGGATCAAGTGGAAAATAAGTGGTGAAAATTCAATACATTTTAGAAAATTAATATTCTATTAAAACTTTTTAATAGAATAGTAATTACTATTTTCTAAATTTGAATATTTGATTCCAAATAAAAATTATTAACAAGATGTTACGATATAGAATAAAAATTTATTTCCTGTTAAGATTTATGTTTCGATCGTTTCATATCTCTCGACCTATTGTTATATATTTATTTGGTTCTTATAAATAAATATGATAAATAATAAACTTTGAAAGTATAATTATAACATTAATTTGCAAATATTTTCAGTTTAAGTATTTGCGTCTTCAGTAAATGTATGCACCATGCTAATACCTAAGCTTTGTTTCCTTTTTCTGATAAATATAATCATGTCACGAGATATATATTTATCAGAAAAGGGAAACAAAGCATAGGTATTAGCATGATAATGACATAAATATAATTTTTTAATGCAAATAATTTCATTGAGGAGAAAATTTTATCGATATTAATTACATATGTGAATGTTAAAATTTTATTTAATGTTTTACCATTCATTTTAAAATCAAGATTGATAGAATTAAATTAATTTTACAAAGTTATTTTTTAACGTTGATCTAAAAATGATGAAGCTTTACTAATTTATTTAGATAAAATCTTATTTATTAAAACTAAGATTTTACATTTTTTGTCAATCATTTATAAAATGATAATTCTACAAGCAAATTATTCAATTTTTAAATTAAAACTAGATTTAATGTAAATGTAATTGAAACCTAAAAGATCGCAAGTATTAATTATTCCCAAATAACATGGTTTTGTTCAAAGCGATGAACTTAGTTTGAAAATCTTGACTTAAAGAACAAAAAAATTATCGAATTTTATTTTCTGTCTAGCACGTATTCATTACATTTACTTATTTAATACCTATTTTTAATTATCACAATTTATAACAAAAACCTGTTTTATCTTGAGAGAAGTCATTCTAGAATGATATAATGAAATTGGGCATAATATTATCCTACATTGTAAAAAAATTAAAAAAGATCTTTGAATGTATAAATAATTGAATATAAAAAGAAAATATACCATTGATTAAAATAACATGAAAATAGTTCAAAATAAAAATAAGGATTTTGAACAAAAAATAAATATTTCAAAATCGTAGAATATCTTATTAAAAATTAAAAAAGGGACATTCATCATTGATAAAGTATACGAGTGAAGAAATTTCTCATTCTAAAATCTCGAGCTATGAATGTTAAAAAAATTTTCTAGTATACCTGTATCGATTTGTACACGAGCTCTAATTAGATCGGGAACAACAATCAAAAGTCTAATTCCCAATAAGAATTTTAGTCAATAGAAGATTTAAATCCTGAGTGTATCTGTTTTGGAAAAATATATATGTAAAAATTATTACAAATTCACATTTTTCGGCTGAGAATATTTATGATTTTTTTATAAAAGTATGTAAGTAAATAATTCACAATGTTCAGAAGAAATTAAATCATTGACGCTTTCAACTTGCATAACCTAGTATAGGGAAGAAGTTTTTGAAATAATGAGTGTACAAACAATTTTTCTATTTCAACATCAGTTGTTAGTTGTAAACATTCATTAAATTAAAATTAATTCTGAAATTTACGATCAAACATAGGACAAAATTATTGAAGTGACTTTGAACCTTTAAGCGGGGAATTTGAAGAAATTGGAGTGATCAACACTGATGACGAAATTAATAAATTTATCATTAATGGCAAATAAAATGTATATCTAGTTAATATATCATAACTCTCACTGTTATTTATAAATACATTTAATCTCTATATCATATATATTAACATCATTCACTGCTCAAAAATATACATTTTTGAAAATAATTGTATTTATGTATAAAATAAATAATTTTTAATTTTTCTTTATTTGAAAAGTTTGTTTATTATTATTCTTTCAGATTTCCGAGTCCAATTCTACACTTCTGATTGTTTTTTATTCAATTTTTATTGTTTCAAATTTAAAAAGTATAACATTAATCTTGAACATTATCTACAACTTGAATTATTTTAAAGAAAATGCTTCTATTATTTTCATTATAATGTCATTATGAGTTTATATTATATTAATATTTATTGTGTTTGAGAGCACCAAAATAGATATCTTTCAAATTCCCATGAACTGGGAAAACGGAAAAAACATCTGTGTCTAGATAGACCATTTTAGAAATGCTTGGGTCCTGGGATTCTTGCCATTGCCCTTGAATATGGAGCCTATTACTGCGATTTTCCAATATGCAGACTAGTAATTTAGTTTTAATAATTGGTTAAAGATGTTATAGTAAGATAAAAAATAGTTTTTGGTGTTAAGATTTTTTAGCGTTTTGTTAGTTACTTGGTCATATCGAGGGGTTTTTCGTGGTTTCATCTTTTCTATATATGTTAGTAGTTCAGATGGGAGGATAATCGGCAGGATGTTGTAGGTTGGGGGGAAAGCAAGTAGGATTCTATTTAAGTATTGATTTCACTTTCTCTATCATTGATAATGTCATTAGGTGATAATTGCCTTCAAATGCTTTTTGAGATTACATTTGCTTTTTCAGTATCAGTGTATGCAATATTATTATCTCCATTTGGGTTTAGAAATACACATGTTTGATTCATTCATGATTTGGTTGCCTTTCATACGGAAACATCTTCTCTGCTACTAGGGAGTTAATGTGGTCTTGTCACATCCTATATTTAAAAGTTTTTATTTCATTTCTTTAAATTTATTATCAAATTTATTATGCATAATTTTATCAGACAGTCTCTATGGGCAGTTGCCAAGCTTTTCTTAGTCTGTTCCTTGTTTTAATTTTTTCCTTCAGGCCATGGCTTCAGAAGGATATATAATTATTTAATTTTATTTTTTTGGGGTGTTCTCATAATTTATATAAATAATTTCATATATATTATGCAGTTCACTTTCAGTTTTATTTATACTATTTAAACTCGCTAGCTTATTAGTATCCTTTATGAGGCAATGTTTGAATTTAGTCCAATCTAGAATGAATACTTAATGAATGGTGTAATATTTATGGGTCAAATAAATGGTACAAGTGACCGGGTTATGGTCGCTTGCCGTTTAGTAAACGGTGTTAGTTTTGGATGCAGATGGGAAATTTTTGATACTGAAAAAGTAAATTATATAAGCAGTCGCACGTGCATGTCCACTGATTCTAGTGCATTCCTGAGGAATTTTTCCTATCGTTTCTGAATATAGTGAAATTCCTGAGATTAATTACTTGATTTGGTTTTAGATGATTTCTTGAATGAGTAATATATCTAGCAAATGTTTGTCAACAAACCTCCTCAGCTCATCTAATTTACCATTAATTCCATTGACGTTCTATGAACATATCATTAATTCTACTTCTCCGGAGCTCATGGCTGAGGATTTGGAATAGCTTGCATTCATTTCGTTATTTCCATCACATAGTAGAAGAAATAGCGTGTATATCATAATAATAAATTAATTTGAGGGTGATGTTAGATGCTAGTTTCCATCCCCTTCCTTCTTGCTCATCTGCGCAGCTTGACGCGCAGTGTGTTCATGCCTAAGAATTTGGCATGCATAAAGGGATCAACTGCCCCTTCTTTCTGTGGGTTTTTTTTTTTTTTTTTTCCATATTATTTTATGGTTGTAGTGCGAATTTCGTTATATTATTGCATTGGAAAATTACATATTATTGTTCATTTTTGTTTTAGGAAATTATTAACATTGAGGAAAATTTTAAAACATTAATAAATAGACTTATGAGATATTCAATTGAAATTGATAACTTAAAATACTAAAAAAAAACTGATCAACCAGATTTATATTTTTTCCTACTTACTATTGATATGATTGCATTTAAATCTATTATCTATAATGGTGATTTTTGAAATAAATTATTATTTTGGCGAGTCTCTCTTTTTTTTAAACTATCTAAATAATAATCTTTTGGGGTGTACTTATAGTACGATCCATTTATTATAATTACATAAAAAGGAATAGTTTAACATTCTTATTAATGTGTACTTCAAAATCACTAGAAAAATATTAAAATTTTATGACAAAATTTGTATCGAATATAAAAATTAAAATTCAAGTTTTTTACTCAAGGACATAATTTTTTTATTTAATAAAATGAAAAATTATAAAAGTAATTCCTTATTTAAATGGTGGGAGTAAATTTAAAACTAATGTTTAAATTAATTAAAATAGTACCCTTATAAATTATTAGAATTGAGCAATACATTTGCAATTTGCAAGCTAAATGATGATTAAAAAATAGAATCAAAATTTACTTACTACACGTGTAATTTTTAGATGCAAATGTGTTTAATATTTATTTTAAAATATGTATTTGGTTCCATTTATACTAAATGTATGGCAATTTTAATACAGGGAATGTATTCTGAGCTAATTATAAATTAAAAAATGAATAAAAATGGAAATTTAATTTCAAAGTCTTCATTGCTTTATTTAAAGCTATTCAATAGAAAATGAATTTCTTATTGCTACTCATACGCTTAGAGATTAGAAATTATGAGTTGATTCTTTCATTTTATTTCCTTCTAAGATTTTTTCTCATGGAATTATCATTATTGCAAAAGACTTTATTTAAATTAAAATACTTCTTTTGCTATTTAGGTAAAGGCTATAAGTAATTTATTTGAATATAAATTATTTTACTAATATTATAAGTGTTCACTTTATCCTCAATCAAAACACTTTGAGTAAAATTAACTTTTTAGCATTTAGTCTCTCAATAGTTGCTATGGTCGAAACTAGTGGTATTTGTCCTTGACAGGAAGCTTTTGTTTAGTAACATTTTGATTAGCTGATGAGGTTATAAATTTTTTGTCTCAACATTTGTTATTCATACGAGAATGATCGGACTCATCGAAAACTTCTCAAAAGAACATAAAAACAGCGTAAACATCCGTAATCGACGAACTCCAGACCGATTTTGAGTTTTTAAATTTTCATTGCAAACGAACAGTCGACATTGAACTCTGGGGGAAACAATTTGGATCAATTTTGCTACGGATATAATTTGTAATCTGCTACAGAGTAATTTGACTATAATACTTTGAGTAGTATGTATTATTTCGTACTTCATAATTTATTTGGAGTAGAAGAATAGAAAATGAAATTTTTTTTGAATTATTGCTTTTTTAATTAATTATTCTGGAATTTAATTAATAAATATTCTATTTTAAATTAAGAAATTAAAGAATCCGAATTGAAGAAAATAAAGCGTTCCACGCTACTTGTATTTTTTCTAATAAAAACCGAAATTGGCGGCAATGAAAATGAAATCTTGGAAATTATGTACTATAATACTGATCCACACACAATTATTTTTTCTTTTGACTCAAGTTTACGCAATCTAGCTTTTATTAAGTTGTTGATTATTTTTCTTACTTTTAAAGATTGTATCACAAAAGAATGTAAACTTTAAAATAAAATATTAGTCAGAAATTATTAAACGGAAAAAATAATTTGTCATTAGAATTTTCGTAATTAACAAAATTAGCAGACTTTTACAATTAGTTTAAGTTGCACAGATTAAATTATATATTTTTGCAGATCAAATTTACGTTACTAATTAAACTGTTGATTATTTCTATAATAATCGCATGACTATAGAAATTTAAGTTGGAAAATATTTTATACTGACCACATCACAATAATCACTAATTATTAAACTTAAAATAATAATTGCTTACAGAAAGTTTGTAATTCTTAAAATTAAGCAAATATTTCAAAAGTAAAGAAATCAAATTGCTACTTTTTTATATCTAAAATGTTATTTGCAATCATTTTGATGTGTGTGTGAATTCAATGGAATTTTTAAAACTACAGGATTTGTAAGCATATATTTTAATTGCGCAATTTAGCAATGCCAGTGTTTTGTTCTGTGGTCCTTAAATTTAAATTCTTTAAGAAGAAACATTAGAAAAATATCTGATATATTTCTGAAAAATTTTGACGAGGATTAAAGTATTGGGAACAGTACCATATCAGTTATTTTATAAATGATATTTCCATTTATAAGTATATAAATCATTTGTAGATTATTAAATAATCACGATTAGATCACATTCCATGATGTGCATTAAAATAATTTATTGAAGTAAACAGATGATATATAAGAGTGTAACTATTTTTACCTTGCTAATATCAAATGCAATCGATGAAAATGATGAGAGCGATAAAACTATATTTAAAATTTTCTTCCTTTGAAACATTGTTTCTGATCAAGCTGCTCTATGATTTGAATTAAAATTATTTTATTAAACCAAAAGTATTTACATATCGGTAACTCTTTTAACTCTGATAATCTAATTTTCAAAGGATATTTAGATATTCTACTGATTATCACAAAATTTCTATTATTTAATGGAGGGGGGGGGATAATTCCTGGTTTTCTACCTCGTGACACATGAATTCCCTTAAGACTATAGAAGGTGTATATTAAAATATTTTATTACGCTTTCGCCGTTAAACTGTTCGCTACACATAAAAAACCAATAGAGCAATTGAAATGCATTTTTCAAAACTAATACCCAAAGTTCGATTCCAGATCATTTTAAACTGTGGGTGACAGATGTTATCCTGCTAATTTCGGCATGCATTCATGCATTTCCTTAGAGTTTAAAACTAGGGAATTCCTTCCTTTCCTCTCTAGTGATTCGTTTCAACAAGTTTGAAAATTTCTTCTGAAAAGCAAATTACGAATTGGATACTAAAATACTGTATAAAGATATTAGGCTTTTCATTGGGCCGTATCAAAATCTTAGCCATGCTACTTTGAACCAAAAAACCATGGTTTGTCTCCCTACCGTTCATTATGAGAAATGTGTATAGAAATACAAATTTTCTAATTTTTGCAAACCAGTTAGCCAATGGGGATGCTTAGTTTTTTGGGTTCTTTTTTTCTGGCCGATGAATACGATAATTATTATTTTACAAAGTTTTTCCTTAAATCCTTCCACAATGAAATGTCCTACAATCGTTTCAGTGCATTACTAACTACTTTGTAGTTTCAAAGTACCAGTCACTATAACAGATGTGCAAATAGAACGATCACCTACATCTTCCATTGTTCAAAAGCAGAGAAGACAGTATTTAAAAACCTTTATTACCAAAACATAATCATAACATTAAGACCATAAAAAATTGTTAAAAATATTTCTAAAAACAAGTGAAGCATGGAGCTATTTTCTGAAATATCGGTTCTATCAAAAATTTAACATTAGAATTGTTCTATCAAATTGTTGGGTACCAGTTTCTTGAAAACATCAGTGAGTGGAAAATTTTGAAATATTCATACCATAAGACAATTTTAAAAGTTTACTAACAAGGAAATTATTTTTAACATAAATTAAATTAAGTGAAAAGAAATGAATAAGTTCTAATAACAATGTTTTTTAGAGAACACATTTTCTGAGCTCTTAATTTAAAAAATTCTCAGAAGTACTTTCAATTTTAGTTTATTTTATTTGTTAACTTTTTAAATAATTCATCAAATATTACGTATTAATCAAATATAACATCCTTAGAAGCAGAAATATAATGAAAAAACAATTTTATTTGTTATGCTCATAATATATATATATATATAATATATATATATATATATATAAATTGAGTAAATACATTAATTATCCTTACTATACATGCAAAACTACCTAAAAACAATCATACTGACGACATTTTATACGAAATTGCTAAAGATGAAGGCCTTTCTGTTTAAGAAAATGATTAAAAAACATAATTTATGCGATATAAAAATGAAGAAGGACTACAATAAATGTCAAAATTACTGTTCGCTTTTTTGAAGACAAAGTAAATATACATATGAATAATTGATTGGTATTTCTTTATTTTCTAATGTTTAAAATATTGAGCAAATTATCCAAAAAATATACATATTTGTAGTAATTTTGTTTTATTGTTTTGTTAAAATTCTTAGAAACTTATAATATTTTAAATTATTTTCTTAAATTTTCAAGAATTTTTATGCAATAATTATTTTTTTGCTTTAAATAAAAATGCACTTTAAATATCCATATACGAATATGAACGTAAAATGCACCTTTTTTTTAAAAATTCAAAATGTAACTTTTGTAGAAAAATTTAAATGTCATAAATCAAACAAAAAATAATGTTTTCTAAATGAGTTTTATTTTAGAGAAATTTTTTACTTTATATATTTATGTTTACCTATTTTCTCAGTTTTTGTGTTCGTAACAAATAAATATGTAATTTTAATAATCTGTTTGGTATAATTAATGCTCTTTTTAACTATTCAAATAGTACATTTCGATTACTAAATTTTGCAAGATTTTAATTTTTTAATATTTATTAAAATAAGTTTATTTTATGATGTTATGATGGCTTCTGCAATTTTAAAAGTCATATTTCCTTTCCTGGTTAAAATCTGTATTTTATTCCTATTATATGTTTATTAGTCGTCTACATATATCCTGCATTAAAGCTGCATTTGTATGAAAAACACATACAATTTTATATAAAATATCGTTGTACACTTTTTGCAAAGAATTCTAATTTTTTTTTATTTTATCAGGAATTTTCTCATTATTTTACAGAATCTAAAAAAATCCAGCCCGCAGATTTCAATTCATATTACATTAAAATTTAAGTTAATTACCTTTGATCATAAAGATTTTATAGAGAATATATTTCGTACGAACGAAAAAAAATTATTCCTTGAATTTACAATAATTCTCAAAATATTCCAGTTTACGCGTTATTTTAAACATATTTAAAGAAATCATTTTACTTTAACAGGAAAGAATTTCTGGTTCATTTGAAAGGTAACTGTTTTGAAATATATAGTTAGTGTTGGCTTCGCATTATTCTTCAGAAGTTACAATTTATGAATGTTTCTTGTGAATTATATAAATTATTCCTTTGTCTAAAAAAAATAATCTGAACAATACATTGATATGGACGCGAGCAATTCTCAAGTATCAATGGAAATCATTATTTAAATACAATTTGCCTCATGCTTTTTCTAATAATAGTAAAGCTACTTCAGTGAATTTATGCCCATGTGACATGAAGGGATTTGACTGAAACAATGCACCTTTGCTAAAGATGCTCGAAACATGTACATTTGTCTGAAAAAAGTTTTTGATGTGAAAATTGTCCAAAAACCTTTCTGATTTAAAATTACATTAATTAATTTTAAAATTACAAAAACCTTTAGGACTCTGCTCCCACAGCAGGACATTTTTTTACCCAATTCAATTTCTGAACAAAGAAAAGTTTCTTATTCAGCTTTTGATTCCATTTAGCAGAATGTTTCTGAGGACAAAACACAACAACGTAATTAGATTAATAATAAAGAATAAGAATTAAATCTTTCCTCAAAAAATGATGTTTTAAAGAGATTATAAATAAACATTCATTTTAAGAAATTTGGATGCATTAATATTTCATCTTTTTATTACATGATTATTTCAATATATATTATTTACTATTCAACCGAAAAATAAATATTGCTGAAATGAATCCAGAAATGTGTAAATACGCAACAAATTTAGAAATTATTTTGCGTGATTCAATCACACAAAATTAGTTAAATAAAATTTCGTATTTTGAAAACGTGTAAAATTTGTAAATTTCAAAACAATGAACAAGTATTAAATCCTTATTTAACCTTGAAAATCTAATAATATGAAACAGAAGTTCAAGATCTTATGTAAACAGTATCATTCTTATTTGTAAACGTTTACAGAAATTTCTTGTTGCAAGAGAATCTCCTTTCTTAACTATTATTTTAAGCAGAGAAAACATTATTGTGAAAGTACATTCACCCGCATATTTTATATTATTTAAAATCTGATATAATCATAAATTTTCTCAACATTAATGTAATTTATGATACTCACTTAAATGATAATTTATTGAGGGACAGGAAATAATATAAATAATATTTTGATCTTTTTAGAAGCAGCATTTTAATTGAAATAAGGAAATCATTTTATAAATGTTTTTCATTATTTTAAATAAAATATAGAAATGAAATGTGCTATTTTTTTATCCTATATTAAAAGCTGATGTTTTGAAATATATATATATATATATATATATATATATATATATATATATATATATATATATATATATATATATATATATATATATATATATATATATATATATATATATATATATTTTCCAAATTTTTGACAATTATTTGAAAATGTATAATAATAAAAAAATACTGTTGCGAACGTAAGACATAAACTAATATTAATTTACCTCAGTTAAAAATAGCTTAGTTACTTTAAATATACATTTGAATATTCTATGAGTTTTTTATTTAGTAAAAACTAAATATTGTCCCAATTTAAATGTTTCAATTAAATTTTATGAACTTTTATTTATAATATGAATAAATTGATGCAATTCATTAGATAGATTTACATTATAATCCATAAAAGTCATTATACATAATTATTTATTGAAATTTAAATTTAGTGCTCAATTTATTCAAATTTTAATGACAACAATATTATTTTTCTCTTCCAAAAACATATATAATTCATGGCACATAACTGGATCTAGAGCTGATCCTTAGATATCAAAAATCCAAAAATTTTGATTAAATTATTTTTTTTAATTTCTTGTTCCCTTATTATTTGTTGCAACTATATATACTTCTAGATTTTTCATTTAAAACAATAAGTATGGATTTCATTGCAGTTTTTAAAATTTGATGCAAACATATTCCTGTGCCTAACATTTTTGACCTTCATTCGATTTGTTTCTCTCGCAATTGTTTCTTTTCCATTCTACAATGAGAAATGTAACTATCTATTTTCAGCCCCTTTCTCTCAAAGGATCTTCTTTTTCTGCACCTGCTGACAAGAAACATGCGATTTGTTACGGCTGATTTAACTTCAGTGTTGAATAGAATTTTAAACTAACAATCGAAGAGGTGACCACATTGTCAAAATCGGACATTGATATATTGAGGGGACGCACCCCTTCTGTATGCCCATGAAGTATTGTAATCATTGTGGAAAAATTGTTCCCTAAGCATTTGACATGCCTGGGAAAGTAACGTGAACCACGTGGAAATGAAAATTTAAGATGGATTAGAAATAAATGTAAGATTTATACTAAAGGTACAAAGAATTTACTATTAATTTTGTGAAATAAATGTGAAATATTTACGAAAAATAAAGTAAGATAAATGAAAATATTCAGTAACAGATTATTAAATGGGCGTAATAAAAACAGAGAAATATTACTGCTAATTTAATTATAAACGTCAATTAAAACTGAAAGTTTTGTGTCTCTAGATAATTAATGCGAAATAATATACATTACAATTAATAAATACACATTACTTTAACGTATTGCCTAAAAAGCAATAAACACCTCAAAGTTTTACACAAAGAAAATTATAGATGTAGATAGATTAATTATAGAAAATTATAGATTAAATTTTTTTTATTAAAATTATCTTGGAGCCATGTTTGTGTATCTCTAACATAAGAAATTAGTAAAGATTCATTAGCATAGATAAAGGATTTAAATTTAACAAAAATTTAATTTTTGTGGGTTTCTCAAAATGTCAAATTTAGTTTTTACAGAGTGTTTTAAATAATATTAATTATATTAGACACATATAAAGGCATGTCAATGGGAATAAGAAGTTTTTGCAAGACTGAACTTTCATTTTCAAAACATTCCCTGGTATAACAACTTTTTATAGGTATAAAAAGTATTTTGAAAACTTTATATACAATGTAGCAAAAACATAGGTATGCATCAAAATTTTCTACAAACCGATGCCAAGAAAACGGGAAATTATTTTTACCATTGAAATACATTATAAAAAATTTTTCAATTCATTTATCTTAAATTCAAGGAATTATTTTCAAAATTATTTCCTAATTATTTAGATTTACGCTTCTGTTGACATAATTTATATAGTTTAATATTATCAAAACAATTCAATTTACACTAACATATGTGATTATTTATTATAAAATTATTGTGTTAATTATGTTTGTGTTAAATGAAAATTACCAAATACATTTCACTTTATAGATAATGCATTTTATAATAGAGCATTTCGCTTAGTATCACTTTATGACAAATTATGTATTATTTTTTCTTGATATGTGCATTCGGTGCAGAGTGTAAGTAAAATATGATTACTGAAACCAGATTTATAATCTTTGTTAAACTTTTACCTAATATTATTGAAATTTTTCAATTTTTTATTCTGATTTCAAGGAATATAAGAGCAATTCCTCAGATAAAAAATTATGGAGAATATTCAAATTTATTACTCATACATAAATATTGTAAGCTCCTGATTATCCAGTGAATTTTGTAAAGCAGGAATCAGGTAAACGAAATTCTTGGATTATCTACAAAACTATGAGAAAAAGACAAGAAATGTATATAAATACGAAATTAAACCAATTAAACAATTAAGTCACAGAAATACAATTATTGATAGAAGTATAATAAAACTTTCTTAAATTTTACAAATATGTAGACTTTTTTCACTTTGAAAACTGTTAGAAATTTCCGTACTGTGTAACACTTCTCATTTATTGAGATTGAAATTGCCTAGGAATTTAAATATAATGGATAACCAGCAAATTAAAATATCAATACTATCGTAGGTTTGAATTTAATGTAGTTCATGCATAAGAATCATAAAATTTGTTCATAAATGTATCGCAAACTTCTGTATGATTTTATCGGTAATGTTTGTGTTTTTAACAAAAGCAACTTTTCTTTGTTCAGTGTTATATTTTCTATCCATGGCTATGCTTTCTTGAAAATTCTCTTAAATAAAATATGTATTAAAGATTTTTCTTTATTAAAAACACAAAAATATGTGTAAATGCTCATCATTTTAGTCAAAGTAGATATTTAGAAAAACACATTTTCTTAGTCTATTTATTAATTCGTTCTTTGTTAAGTGAATAAAAGATTTGCGACATGGGAAAGGGTATATTTTTTATTGAATTCAAATATTCGAAATGTTTTTTAAAATTTTTTGTGTAGAAATGTTGTCATTTCTTAAGAATAAAATGCAATTTTATTTAAAAGTCTTTTCTGGAATATTGCATCTGTCGTTATCTTACTTACATCTGTCGATATCCCCCACAAACACTATTCTTGATTAAAAAATCGTACTGCAATTAAATTATTTTTCCCCTTTTTTAAATTTTCATCTATGTAAAGGAATTAATTAACATATTTGTTTTAAGTTGATTTTCTAAAGTCTCAAATAATTTAATTCGCAAAATAATAATAAGGAAATAATATTTTTGATATTATTGTCAAATGAAGAATTTGTTCTCAATCCATTTATAAATTATATCGACGTTTAATACATTCTGAGCCTAATATATTTTAATTAATGAATTACTTTAAATTATCATTAGAAAATTGGGATGAACTTTATACAATGAAAATAAGAAATCATACATAAATTCTTAGAAAGGGGACCAACTTTACCTGTTTGAAATTCATTCAAATTGCAGAAAAAAAACAAGGCATAATAAATAAAAATAAAATTAAAAATGAAGTACATAAAAAAATGCCATGAGAAATAAATGCTTTTTAAATTCTAAATTAATAAAGGATGAAAATCAGAGTAAAAAGGTAAGCCAGTAATTTAGAAACGACTTCAGCTGTTGTATCTTTTACAACTAAGTAATATCATACCATAAAGAAAAAAATAAAAACTTACAAAAATTTCATCACATGTTAATTACTTTATCACGTGATATTATCAAAATTTGATCCAATAAATAAAGACTTTACAGCAAGAAATTATTTATTGACATAAATTATTTAATGAGAAATTTAAAATTTTTTTTTCAAGGTTAGAATAATTCATCTCAAATGTACTTATTTAAAGAATATAAAGTAATTTTAGATATTCATTTATGTGTTGACAGTATTTTTATGTTTACTTAGTTAACAATTTTAACTTGTCATTATTTTTCAATTATTCTTAATTATATATAAATTAAACTTGAAAATTATATCGTTTCACACCAGGTTCATTTAAACGGATTATCAGTTAAGCTATGCGAATATTTTTAATAATTTCTCGTAAAAAAACTGCGAAAAGTTTTTGTTGATTGCTTCGAATATAATTTAATTTAAGTATAAAAGTGTTTTGACCATCTACAAATTTAATTTACAAAGAAACATCTCTAAAAATATTGTTGTAAAATATAATTTATTTGAAATTTTTTTCAGTCTTTTAATTCGTGTATGGGAAAGGAGGCAAAATAAATTTCAAGTGTGTCCATACTTGTAATGAGGATACTTCTTGCAGATAGCAATTGTTTTACACATTGATTGTTTGCATATATAATCAACGAATGATTAACAATATATAAATGAATCTAAGTTATTACACATAGGAATATAAGTTATTACGCAACTCGTGGCTAAACTCCTAGCGCTCTGTCCTTCTTTTCCACAATTCGTATTTTTAATTCCTAGAATTGGGTCATGCTGGATTATAATGGTACGGAATCGACTGTAAATTCTATACCTCGATTAAATTAGTTCTTGAGTTTACTGAAGTTTGGGAAATGATGGCTGTTCGGACTCTGAAAATATATATGGATAATTCCGAAATAAAAGTTTTGCCGTAGAAAGAATTTGTTTTATATCTTAAATTAAAAGTGATATCAAAGAAAAATGACGAAATGTGTTTTCCTGAGAATAAATAATTTTAATTTCATCGGATTAAAAGTTGTTTAATGCGCACTTTTATCTTAGAAATATAAAATAATCATTTTTATACACACACAGTCACACAAATTTAGTAAACTCAAAGTCTGCATTGGAAAACTTGTAAATTTCAAAATGCCTAAAGTTATATAAAACGTTATCCGTAACCTAGAAAATCTGAAACGTGAATTAGAACAATTTAATTAAAAAGAAATGATAGCAGTTAGCCTCTTAGCAATTTTTAAAGTAATTAGCTTTGTAAATGAATGGCATTCAAAGTAGGAAACCTGCTGCGTCATCTGTGGGTCAAATTATCGCAAGGTACCAAAGCAAATGGATCTATGACAGGATCATCGACCTTGCTGAATGGAAAAGAGCATTCTCAGCGCACACAGTGTATGTCACCGAACACAATGGATATTCCAGGAATGATAACGCTTTTTGTTAAGGATTCGCACCTGCCTGGAAAAATAAAGACATGTATTTTCTGAATGCTAAATGCACCGGAGAACTTTCAAAAGCAAAATGTGTGTTCAGCCATTCTTAACTGCGTAGCCTCTGCGGCTCTCTAATAATTAAAATAAAAAGGCAGCCTATCTCAGAACAGTTCTTCCAACTGCTTCGTTAATACAAGAACTTAATTATTAAACTGAAAATTAAGAACAGTATAAATATTCGAAGAATTATTTTTGTTCATAAGTTGAACGAAAATTTAGGCTTCAATTTCTTTTTAAATTTTATGATGCTTTAATTGCTATATTTATGTTTTTGTTTGCTATTTGTCATTTAAGCGTTTTAAATTTGTTTTAAAAGAAACTTTCGAAGCAGCAGCTTAGCTTAATGTATAGCTTGGAATATAAATCACATAAATCTGTAGTTTTATATGCTTATTTCCTAATGATGTTATAAAAATATAAATAAAATGCAACTCTAGCATCATAATCTGCGGAAAGGATTTTTAAGAGAGAATGTTCCTTTTAACTAAAAGGGAATTAAGCTAGTACTGAGATCAAGTTGAACAAAGAAAGCATTAATTTAACTTCTGGTGCACAAAATTTAATTTGTCGTTGATGTAACTACTGGTCATAAAATTGACAAGCAATTTTTATACGAAAATAAATTATAAAACACTTTTGGATTATATTAAAAAATAATTTTTCCATTTATCAGTTTATAAATTTATGTATATATATATATACACATACATACATACATACATACATACATACATATATATATATATATATATATATATATATATATATATATATATATATATATATATATATATATATATATATATATATATATATATATATATATATATATATATATATATATATATATATATATATATATATATATATATATATATATATATATATATATATATATATATATATATATATATATATATATATATATATATATATATATATATATATATATATATATATATATAGCTCTCTCTAAGCAGCTCTTTCCTAGATGTTTCTGTAGAAATTGAATAAAATTTTAGAATTGCAGCTCTTAGCTCTTCTGTTGAAAAGGTACAAATATCATCTTAGGTATCACAAATAATTTAGACATAATTTTATTACTTTTCACGGTAATAAATTTCATTCCTGTATTTCGCAGACTATTAATTATGATATTTAATCTGAAATTAACAGTTTGCTTCATAGCTGATTGATTTTGATTAATTTAAATTGTTTAATTGATTTTATGTAAAAAAAAAATCCTTTGAAAACTGTTGGTATGGCTTTTAAGAAAAATTTGATATTCTTGAGAAATCCATCATAAAATCAAATCATCCAATTAAGTTATATTATGAGGAGCTTTTAAGGTAATTATATTTCAGAAGATATAAATAAATATGAGTAGCTGACATATTGGTTCAATGTGATTTCCTCCCTTTAACTGAAAATATATTTAAATTGAAAATTCAGAAGAAATTCTATATTTAAATTCAACAGTAAATTATTATAAATTAAATAAATTCCGAAGTAATTAAATATTTTAATGAAATATATATCCGTATGATTAGATCATGATTATAACAATCAATTTTACGAGAGATTTTATCATGATAATAGAAACTGCTCTCCTTTTTTGTTTAAGCAAGAATTTTCTGTTGCGCTTTAATGCTTTTCTCATTGTGTTTAACACTTTCTTTGAAGTAGGGTAATTGGAGAAATATTAATTGCCGCGCATTTTCTGCTAAGTGAATTTAGTGGAAAGGTATAACAAGTAATTTTGAAAATTTGTAATTAAGTTTTCACTCTATGTTGCTATATCTAAAGCATATTTTTTTTATAGAAAAAGAGCAACTAAATATATGAGAAACTTATATATAAAGTCGTTGAACAAATTAGTTTCTTTTCAAAGTCTACTTGAATGGTTTTTATGGAAATTCAAAGACATGACTCAGTTTGACAAAAAGGATTGAATTAAACATTTGGAGTCTAAGCATTTTAGAAGTTTCTCATTGACACAATTGGAGGGATAACTTTAGAAGTTGTTTGCTGTGAGAACTTTTAAAATTCGCTGCATATGATAGTTTCAAAGTACCAATCATAAATTATTTCATAGAGGAAAGCAACGGGACACCAAATTAGCCTTTTCAACAGTGTTTGATAGCAAATCTACGACTTTCTACTAATTACAGCCCATTTATCACCGGGCCCCGTTGACATCTCTTCAATTCCACTTGATCAGAGTTAAGGTAGGTTAAAACTGCTCTGAAGTGACGGAGGTTTTACTTTATTCGGGAAATTATGTCTAACTTATAACATATTAAAATATTTCAGTTTGGACAAAGCTAGTTTTTGCTCGTATATAGCTTTGTCTCCTTAATGCAAAATTTAAATAGTTTAGATTAGGAATTCTTGCTGAGTCAAATGGATAAATAATCATTGGCTCGTTTGGGGAAGCATAAAAATTTATGACGAAAAATGTTAAGTGATTCTGTTTTTTAAGAGTAGATCCAACTGCAATATCACTTTTCATTTTTGAATTTATTTCGTTTTTTTTTTATAGTTCAAATATTTTTTATAAGCATTTTTCATGAAACAGTATCTTCAAGTATTTTCTGTGCATTCTCAAACAGTTGTCTTATCTCAAAGGCATTTCTTTATTAGTCTCAGGGCATCATAAGAAATTATACAATGTAATATCACCATGAATGAAATTTTAATTTAAAATGACTTCTAAACGCACTGTTGGCAGCTCAATTTTAAAATTTCTTTAAATGGTAATTTATTTCATCTCAAAATTAAACACAAAAGAGTATGGTTACTTTTCTTTATAAATATATTTTTAGTGTTAAAAGAACGCAATTATATAAATGTAATAATTTTAGATATATTCTTTATAAATTCTATAGATAAGACTATAATTTAGGAGTAAGATTGTCTATTTGTACAAAATGTATTTAGTAATGCAATAAAATATTTTAAATTTTTGCTCAGCAACAGAATTCTCTTATTTTTTAAAAAGAAATTAAAAGCTAAATTTATTTACGTAAAAGAAGAAATTTTATACATAAATTCAATTATTATTTGTAAATAAAATATTATTATTATTAAGAATTCCATAACTAAACTAAATTGTATATAATAAATATTTTTAGGGTAAAATATTTTTATAATAAAATATATAGGAACTGTTATCTAAGTTTTTAAATCTAAAAAAGTTAAGTAAGAAAATTTATTGCCGTATTGATTGAAAATGTTACACTATAATATTAAAAGTAATAACAGCTAAGTTTAATTATTCTACAGATTTATTGCTTTTACTTTAACTTCGATGAAAAATGGGACAGTAAAAAAAAAATCATGTCATTTTTTAAAAAATGTGGATTGTATACATTTTAACTTTGTCGTAACTCACATAATTACATTATATCAAATTAAAAATTAAATTTTATTTACGTTTTCTACTGACAAGTGTTACCGCCTTTCTGGTCTTGTGGTCAGCGTGCTTGACTGCTTAGAAAGAGGTACTGGGTTCGAATCCCCTTTTGGGCATGGATGTATTTTCCCTCTTTGTTTTCTGTCTTTGCCCTTTCCTGGAATGAAAGGGTTCTGAATGATATTGTTTACCTTAATTTGGCACCTATGGTATAGTGTCCTGAAGAAGTCAAATTCCACACCAAATTTCGGTGTGGAAAAGTGGAATAGTGCGCTCAATATTACTAACTTAGTTGGCACAAGACAATAAGAAACATAACTTCACGAATGCGTATTAAATAAATAGTAGCTTTGTAAAATCAAATGTTATAGTTATTGTCATATATATTTTACATTAATTCTACAAATGTTAGCAGATTGAACATTGAATAATATTTGGTGTCAGATATATTTCTAAGATTTTTTTAACTGCTAAAAAGTTAGAATTAATAAAATGTTTTCACATTTTAAGGTAATATTTTTAAAATTATATATATATATATAAAAGCAGAAACAGAAAGAAATAGAAAGCCCCTTTTAATTTGGTGTGAAAGAGACAACATATGTTTAATGGACCATGAGGGATTTGTGGGCAGCACACTCACAAAGCAATCAATAAAATTGTTTTGTTTAGTTCTTTACTAGATTAGGAGTAGAGTAATCTTCAAATTAGTATTACTTTAATACCAGATGGTCAGAGGAAAGCGGATATACGTCTCATCTCAAATTAGAGACTTTTGTGGTCATGATCGATGATATAGGTCCAAGATCTTCCAGAGAAATCCGCTGGTCGATATGATGCTGATGCAGTGATTAGCTTGAACCATTTTCCTCTGTTGGAAGGAAATGGGTCAACACTTTATTGACATTATACCAAGAGAATATACTTTAGAAACCAGCAATTAGAGAAAATCTATGCATCCTACCTGTAGCTCGTTACCTAAAATATCTGGACTTTAACTTTTATGAAAAAATATACGCAGTTACCAATAATGAGATTGAGATTATTGAACAGTACAGTCCTTACGACTTGGTTCCTTTTCTCAGACCTAGGGCAGCCTTGAGATTCTGACCTCTCTCAGACATTTCCGTCCACCTAAACCATAAACGGAAAAGAAATAATAATAATGATTAAAGGGAATGATTATCCAAATTATTTGAATATGTGTGTGAAAAATCTTTGTAAATAATCTGTTGTTAAATTGTTACTGATCACAGTGGCGACATTTATTGGGAAATTTGTCTACTGCGACAGCTAGCAATTAAACTAGCTTGTGTGTCTCTTGTAAACACAAGTCAATAAAAAAAATAAAAATAATAAAAAATCTCTTAGGTATTGTTAAATACATTTGTTTTACTATTTTGTTATTCTGAACTTTCATGTGTACCCTGTAATCTTGTGTAAACTTGTATCCGTATCCTGCTTTTTTGTTTTATCGTGTATTTTTGTGCTATCCTGTAATTTTGTGTTACCCTGTAAATACTGTATTTCTTATAATACTAAGATGTGTATTTATTTGGAGTGTATATTATTGGGATTACTCTTTACTTTAGTCAAATTACATAAAAGTCATGCAGAGTGCATCCTGGGAGCACTTACACTATTACTGGTAAATATTTTTCTTTTTGTTTGTTAAATAATTAGGTCAAGACAAACCAAGGACATTAACTCATTACAAAACGAGGTAAATGGCCAAAAGGCTACAGACCACATCCTATCCTAGATCCACATTAGTATTTTTCTGTACATGGGGGAATATAAGGCGTAATACAATTTAAATTAAAGATAACACAAAATTTACTCTCAATTCAATCTATGCATTTTAAAGAACTATGTTTTTTGGATTAAAAATGCTGAATCTGCTGAAATAAAATTCTAAAAATTAAAAATGATTTTCATTTAACATCAAAATATTCTTTGTTTTAGATCTCTTATGCGCACGTGTAAAATTTTTGAGTAGATATTTATACCAGTTACATAATACTACATTACGTTATTATTAATTTATATTCTTGAGAAATTTGTATAAATAAAATTTATAAAATATTAGTCATGTAATTTGTGAATTAATTCCAAACATAATTCATTATTCCAAGATAATTTTATAAATGTATGTAAATTAATATGGGAAATGCTTACAAATAATTATTTATGAAAATAATTATTTCTTCGATAAAATAATTTTTTCTAATATAAAACAGTTTATTGATAATTACTTAATTTTGTGCAGGATATTTATCTTAGTAATAATTATTTTTACTCTATATTACTTTAACAACAGACGGTCTTAATAATATATAACTACTTAATATGTAATAAGTGTTTAAAAAATTAGAAAATTTTTAATGTACATTTTTAAAACAGGTGGGTTTTTAGTAACCTTATAATAGCTCATACAATTTACAAAATACATGCAATATTTTCAATATTAACAATTAATTATGATTACATTTCAGTAATTGCATCTTTTGAGAACGAGAAGTTAATTTTTTGTAATGCATATAGTTAAACATTTTTTTTTAAAAAAATTAAATAATTTTATAATTTGATATTTCTTTACTCTATTTTTAATAATGAAATCTAAAAAATGAGCATTACAACAAAATATATTCAGATTTGAGATAACTATAAGAATTTGATTAGTCTGCAGATATTTTAGTTTGATTTTACTGATTTCTCTGACGTGTTACTTAGAATTGGGAGTAGATTGTCAGAAATAATGAAGGTTCCAAAAAAAGAAAAAAAAAAAAAACTATTGCGGATTTTAAAAATATGGAATTTTATAATGTTCTGGCTATAATAAAATTTTTGATAATAATTTTTTCTATTTTATGACATAATATTTAAAGTAGAAATAGATTGCTTCTTGCATAGTCATTCAATAAATGCTTGACAATAAGAATGATTTAATATAAATAAGTTTTGAAGAATCATATATAAAAGAACTAAAATATAACTTAACAGAATGGAAATAATTTTGATATTTAGTTATTAAAAAAATGATCCTCTGAAATTATTATATTGAATTCCTTTGAATGGAATATTATAATATATCTCCGTTTGAGAAATATCTAACTCAGTATTTCAATCACTTGTAGGTGTGTGTTTTCACTAAGGGGAATTGTTCAATTCTATGACAAAAAAATATTTTTTCCTTTCCCTCCAGCGTTGTCTTCCAGGGATTTCTCATTCCTTTTGCTCTGACCCGTTTCCAATCATTTCTGTGTTGTTCCCGAAATCCCATTCATCAGTCGTCTTTTCATTGCTTTTCAAGACGCACTGGAGTCTCCAGCAACAGTAATTTATTACATTCCTTTGAAGAACCTCACGTGTGTTCAAGGGGCGTTTCCAATCAGCACCACGTGTTTCATATTAACAATAAGCATATTGTAATGCATACATAATCTTACCACGCCATGATTACAATGATCATAGTCCAGATATCATTGCCTGAAAACTTTTCATGTTTTGTGACAAATTTTCAGACTGTGAAATCTAATCTATTTTTCAATGTGTCTGAAAACCTGTTTCCAGTTTAAAATATTTGGGGTCACTTTAGATATTTTCATGGATTGATGATGCCTCAAATTACAAAGCTTCAGAAAAATTCCCTTTTACTTTCCTACTTTAAAATTTCCATTGTTTAAATTTACTTTGAAAAGATTCATTTGTTAACAAAATATTAATCAATATTTAACGTTTATTGATTTATTACGCTAAAATTGTTAAATAACGGGATCTAACATCATATTTTCTATATTGCAGAATGACTGTAATACATTGTTCAGAATATTACTTTTTTGTAACTCATATAAAAATGTTTGAGGTTTTCTAGAGTACTTTTCTTTTAAAATAAACTCCATGTTTTTTTGAGTAATATCGAAATATTTTCTCAAACATGATTACAAATTAAAAATTGTAATTTTTTGAAGTAATCAAGTATTTACACATCCCATTTTAGGAATAAGTCCACAAAAATTTCCGCTTAACTTAAAAAAAAAATGGTATGTTTTTCAAATTTTTAAGAAAATTTTTTGTTAAATTTCATTACCATACAGGTTTTTTTTTTTTTTTTTTTTTTTAATAAAATTTCTTTAGGAATTTTGAATACGAATTCAGGAATTTTTAGCAAGATAAATTTCTTAATAATTCTGTATATAAAAGAGCACTTTCCAATGAAATCATCTGAATCTTATATTCAAAATTGAGTATGAATTACTTGATGGAATCAAATGTGATCTAGAAATATTTATAAAAGATTATATTTCAATAACAGAAACAATTAGAAAACCATTTAATTACAAGAATAAAATTTTTGGTTTAAGAAAATTTGGGGTAATTTATATATTTATTTTAAATTAATGTTTCATTTTCTAGCTATTATGTTTATGATTAATAAATTTTTTGTTATTTAAATTTCATTTTTCACTGCGTGAATACTTCTTAAGGAATTGATTGATGATATTGTGCAATGATAATTTAAATCAATTTTGTTTCTTTCTCCAAACGAAGTCTTCACATATTAAATTCTTTAAAATATATCATTTCCGATACCAGATCAAGTTACAGTAGCCATGACAACCTGTTGATTACACAACTCAGGATAATTTTAAAATGCAGTATAGATTATTTTTATTCTAAGCATGTGTGCGTGTGTGTTATATCAGGAACTAAAGCACGCAACACGTCCTGCTTACGAGATAAGAAATTGTAATATATATATATATATACCAGGTGAGCCAAAATTTTGTTACAATTTTAAAAATTCGTAAAAAAAGAAGAAAGGGAGATAAAGAAGTGCGGTTTGCAAGAAAGGGCTCACAAGGTAGTCGGATTTTTTTTAACAGCAAAAAATGTTTTAGTTAAAAAGGTCACCTATAGATGGCGCTGACACCGAGATTTTTCAGCAGAATTATGCAAAATAATCTTGCGATAAAAGGCCGTGATACTCGAGAATTTCTCATTCGCTTTCAGAATGTTATCATTACCCGAGCGAGCGTTGTTGGTGAAGTTGTTCTATTTGAACGGAGAGTCATCAACTATTGCGTTGCGAAAATTTCGCGCGACGAAAGGACTGAAGACGAAGAAATGCCCCGTATCGTGTCCTGGAATAGTCAAGCTTGTCAAGAGGTTCGAAAAAACTGGCTCTTTGGAGGATCGGCCACGCAGTGGAAGACTTTCGTTGGCGGAGAGCCGAATTACTGCGGTGGAAACCACAATGAATTATTTAGCGGCGGAATCGTCCATTAGGACTAGCAGTGCTCGCGAAGCTGGAAGAGTATTGAATGTGCCTCAATCATCGATTCAACGTATCCTCCACGGGATATTGCATCTCTATCCCTACAAACTGCAGGAGTTACAACCGGGAGACACAGCTATGCGGTAATCATTTGCCGAGTGGGCTGTGGCAAAAATCGAAAACGACCCTCAGTGGTTGTTCAACGTTTTCTGGACGGATGAGGAGCACTTTACACTACACGGGGATGTCGACACCCATAACACTCGTATATGGGCAACATCTAATCCTCGTGAATACACGACGAAATCTCTGCATCCAGCCAAGTTGACAGTCTGGTGTGGCTTCACCTCATCTTTCATTGTCGGACCTTTTTTCTTTGAAGAACCGTGTCCCAGATTGGACTGGAAAACGTGCACAGTAACCGCTAAGCGTTACCTCACTCTTTTGCATGACAAAGTCGTGCCCGCATTAAATCAAAGAGGTGTATTATCTGTAATAAACTTTATGCAGGATAGCGCACCACCACATTATGCCAATCCAGTAAAACGATTCCTTTTGAGTACCTTTGGTGAAGAGAGATTGATCAGTCGAGGTTGCAAAATCGCATAGCCTCCACGATCACCCGAATTAAAATTAATAATTCATATAGATTAATGATTCCAGACACATACACAAATGATTATTTTTCTAAGAAAATTCTGTATCTGAATAATATGATAAAGTTGGTTTTATCGGTTACTTTTGCACACTAAGATTGATTGTTCCTGCATTTACAATTGAAAGTGAATTTCTACCCATTACTTTAAAATTGTTAGTGAAAGCTTAAAATATGAGCTGTTAAATTGTATATCAGGGAGTCAACGATTCAGCTTTCACCCCGGCGATTCAGAAGGTAATGGAATACTTAATACATAAAAATAGTGAAGAATTTAAAGGGCTAGATAAAACTTTATTTATGTGAATTTGGATTGTTGTCAATGTAACATTGTAAAATATAATAAAAATGATTTTAAACGCAAGACAAAAATTTAAAAAAGCGTAAAAATTACAAGCTAAAATTTGACTTTAAAGATTGAAGACAAAAAATGATTTTCATCGAATGTGTTTGGAATGCATGCATTTAGAGACACAGAAAAATTAAATAGAATGAAATATTCAACTGTTTACTGGTACTTTGGTACTTTTTTATTAGTTCAGTATGGAATAACCTCACATTCTTTTCGGAATGCAAGATCTTGATGTTGAGAATGGGAGACGGATTGAACTGCGTTGTCTTGGAGTGAGTGTGGGAGATTTTACCTGTCAAGTAATAGATTTGAAAGCGTATTGTTATTAATGCTAAAATTATTAAAAGAATAAAATTATTATTTATTTAAGGATTCACATTATAAATTGTTTTTACAGAATTGTTTCTGAATGAATGTGGCGATTTCAAAATTTCCTTGAAATATGAAAGAAATGGCAACAGTCTGTTCATATTCAAACAAGAGAGAACAAAAACTTCCTTTAAAAATTTTTCCCTGTCATAAGAATTTAAAATTATATTTAATGCTATTTATGAGACATTTCAAGGAATCCGCGATGAATCCAAAAATAAAGATTATACTGTTATCACAAGGATGATGTAAATTTAATTTCAATCTCCTGAGCACATAAATATGTGCCGTGCTTGTAAATTATCAATTAAAAGCAATCAGGAATTCGTCAGTAACGACGATGAGTGTGTGAATAAAAGTTAAAAAAAAAAAAAAAAAAAAAAAAAAAAACTTAATATTGTGCATTTATGTTCTGTAAGAGCAAGTCATGTAGCAGGCAGTCTTACTGAAATCGATATCTCTCGAACAATATTAAGAAATATACTTAACATTCTCCAATTTTCTGTTTATCAACAGAATATGAATTTAAAAAAAAAATATTTTATCTCAACTGGATGATAAAACTAAAAGTGAAATTCACACGCGCATAAAAAATGTAAAAGTTCTACGATTTCGAAAGGATTAGATGTCTAGTTTGTTTATTATTTATTCATAGTATAATATACTAGAGTGATAAAATAGGTAATAGAAAATAAATGCGTTTCTGTTTTGGTAGGTTGAAGTATACAAATTTTTGGCTCAACTACTTGAACTAATAAACGATTTCATTATTATTAATCAACTTCTGCCAAAATGTTATGGAATTCATTATCTAAGGCTGAATGATCCTATTAAAATAAGAAACTCACACATCTATTTTTGTAGTCAATAACTTTTAATTGAAATATTTTTAGTGAATGTTGTTTGGATGAGTAGCTCTATTATACTCTCTTTCACATTATGTTCTATATATGAAGAATTTTTTACTTCACCTCTTTTTGTTTATGACTTTTTGAGGATTCACGATCTCCTGGATATTGAATATCTCGCAGCTAGGCCTTGAGGAATAAGCCACAACATTATATTCTAAAACTTGAAAAATGGGAATTTTTGTTAAGTATGAGCTATAAATCTCATATGCATAAGAATAAATTGTAAAAAATGTTGGGTATTTTTTTTTTTTCTTGGAATACAACTTTTATTTTATAATTTCATTTTTATTCAACTTTTTATTCTATCACCTTTATGGAATAAAAAATTATCAGCTTCTGTTAACATAAAAAAAATACAAATGCATTAATTTTAATTAATTTTTTCTAAAGCGTACCTTTTTATATAATTTATTTTGCTTTAATATTCTGATTAATTTTTTTTTTTGAATTGGACAATGATTACATGACAATTTAACTGAAATCCTTAAGTATTTAGAATTTAATTTCTTTTTAATATAAATTTTGATTTATTCAGTCAAAAAGAGCACATTTTGACATTCTGTCTAAATTTAAAAAAATTTAATTTCCATATCCACACGATGCATACTCCAAATGACAATTCTTAGTTGATTTTGTAATGTGGCTATGTCATCTCACCATTTTTTCCTCATTTCCCGTCTTTCCAGGCATAAATTATCGAGTGATTTCTATGTACAAGTTAAATCAACATGGTCATTTTAGAAGCTGGCCGTTAAGGGGGAGAGGGGTTGCACCGTAACGTATTAACCAATCAAAGGCATCTTGACTTGGTTGGATGGTTACTTGAAATATAGGTGCTAGGTGAAGTACACATTTGTACTAACGAACCCCTGGCCACGACGGAATTACGAATCTCACAATCAAAAAACTCCCCACAATAGTAATCCTTGAAATCACTGATATTATTAATGAAATACTGAAACAAAATTACTTTCCTGAAACCTGGAAAAAAGCTATCATCATCCCCATCCACAAGTCTGGTAAAAATCCACATATCTCTGTAAATTACACATCTATCTCCCTAATCCCCACTATTGGCAAATTTGCGGAAAAAGAAAAATTTTAAATAGGCTTGAAGAACATGAAAGGAATTATACTATCATTATCCCCCAACAGATGGGATTTAGGAAAAAAATGTCCACTGCGCACCAAAACCTCAGGCTAACCGAACAGGCATCCCAAACAATCACTAAGTAATCCTTCACTGCAGCCCTTTTTCTTGACATTCATAATTATTTGCCAAACTTGGTATAAATTATACATCAAATTATTAACCAAATTTTATATTCAGGAAACAAATGAAAAAGATATATTTTTGTGATGTTATATTCTACATATAATATTCAATATTTATTAACTTATTAACTCTAAGTCGAGTTTTATAAATATTGTTAATGAATTTTATAAAATACTTACATAATAGTCTCTTTTTTAAAAAAAGATGTTTATTTTTAATCACATATAATGTGACTTCATTATAATATGAAGTATGTACACAAAGTATTAATTGCTTGAATCATTGTAATATATTTAATATATATTTATTTTCAATCTAATTTTGCATTTAATGAATGAATGAATTTATTCTTAATATGTGTATTTTACTCTTAAAAACGTTTTGGGAATAATCTACAATTTTAAACCATCATCAAAAAACAGAAATATGTTACTTCACTCATTTCTTCAAATTTCAAAATTAAAATTTTTTTTAAATTTGAGTTTTCATGCAAATATTAGAATTTTCCTCATTACAAGCTTGGAAATTTAGTATTGGTTCAGAATACACTTTACGTCAGACCTCATGTACCAAACTATTAGCGACGATTGCCAAACATACCAGAATTTTCAAAATCACGCTTCTGAAACATGGGTTTTCAAACTATATTTCTTTTACTTTACTGATTATTAATTTTTTCGTGATAAATTAAACTAGCTTTTATGGAATTTAATTTATCGATAAGAGTTTATTAGTTATAATTTTTATTTTAGAAAATAATTATTTAAAATATATCTCAATTTTACCACTGAAACATATAAATTCTTTGAGACCAACGATATTTCAACACCTATATTATTTCAGTGAGTTTTAGCTACATATGTAGAAATGACAACTAATTTCAACATAAAATTTCTTAACCTGCAAAAGTATTTTGATGATTTTCTTATTTATGATTAAATACAAAAATTGTTTTACCTTTCTCAAAAGCTACAGAATATGTAATTAATTTTGACAACAAATTAAAGAAACTTATCTAATTTTTACAATTAAATCCTTCAAGTGCTCATAAATGACTACCAAGTTTAATTTTTTGTATCACTTTACAAACTACTGATAATAATAGCAATTTTTTTTTATTATTATGAACTTAAATTTGCAGCAAAATATTAGAATTTCTTAACATGGTGAAAACTAAATTGATAATTTTTTATAGGCGATAAAATTAAAAACTTTTGCATGCTTTTTTTTCTATAAAATCTAATAAATGAAGTATTAAGGGAATGATATTTATTTTTAATTACAATAACAATATCATAGTTTTAAATATTAATGTTTTCATAAAAATAAGAAATAATATTTGTCCTTACATTTTAAGTGTGGTTTTCCTGTCAAAATACATTCTCTTTAAGGCAAAGCTATACGATTTCACAGTGAAATCGAGATAATTAAACTACGTGAATTTAGATTTGCATAATTCCAGTAAATACGATTCGTTGTTTTCTTTAAACATGCATCGTCATGTGATTGCTGTGCAACAATTCTTATCAGGTTGTTGTTGCTTATCTCCAAGGGTCTGACGGATTCACACCAAATCTAGGAATCCGTTGACGGAGAGGAAATCGATCACAAGGAGGGCAGAAGTGTAGATTTCGCCCCATAGTATATTTATGCAAATAAAGAAGCTTGGTGTCCATGGCATTTAGGACAGAGGGGGGAGGTATATGAATATGTATGACTTAAATGTATAACAAATCAACTGAAATATTATCTTCACCTTATCATTCTAACATTTGTTTTAAATTATTCCATTATTTTGAATTCCTCATCAAACGCTATTTGATATTTTTACGTCATACTTACATAAGGAATCTACTTTAATTTGTTTTAAGTCACACTTAAACAAATTAAAATAGTTTCCTTATATAACCATCTCAAGATTTAGATACAGTATTCGCTCATTAACTGAAATTATTATACTGCACTTATACACTTAATAGTCAAAATTTTACATTTTGAAGGGAAACTACTGTTTAATTGTTAACTTTGATCATTTTAAAGTATTATTATGAAAGTCTAAATGTGTGTATTTTTAATAAACAAATGTAAAAATTCCTGTCTTTGCAAATTTTTAAAATACATTTTAAATAATAAAATAAATTTTATTGCATATTTGGAAGCATTTGTTTTTGTATACTGATATTTTTTTTTGAAATCCATTGTGTAAGGCATTCAAGCATCCCCTGTATGAATAAAGGATGCAATATTTCCCATTACTAAATATTAAAAAAGAATAATTCATTTATGCGTAAATAGGTATGATTTCAATAATTCATAGAGACAACTATGTTTATAGATAAATATAACTTATAAGGTCAATTATCAAGGTTATAAATTGCAAATAATTATTTAAATTGCGATGAACTACTTTTAACAAATTTCCACATCAATATACAAATGTATTTGCGCTCATATCATTTCAATGTTTCTTGAATAGGGATGACAAATAATTTTGAAATTAAGAAAATTAGTGAATTGCGAGTAACATGCCAAAAATTTTCAATGATTTTTACATGTAATGAAGTATAAAAATTATTTTATGCTGTAACTTTAAAGGCTGTTATTGAAATGTTATTAAGCTTTTGAAATATAAATGTATAAGAGTCCCCGTCTTATTTATAATTTTTTATAAGTGAAAACATTATATTATTGTAATGTGCAAATTAAAAAAAATGTCTCTTAGACACATTCCAATCATCAACATACATACAGAAAATAAATTTCTGATATCCTAATAAATTTTTATACTTTTAAAAGTAAACCTGCGCTTGCTATGCTTTTCTTCTGAAAATAATTTTTTCTCTTTCCAATGTCTTGAGTTCTGTCATCGCATTTACAAGAAAATAATTGAATCAAATCCCATCTTTTTCCATTTTCAAGTAAAACTAAAATTATTCAGATCTTCCCAAGACCCTAACTAAGTATTATATATTAATTGGGGTCAAGAAAGTTCATAATTCCAAGCAAGAAACGGAGGGACTTTATTATGTTTGTGATATCATTGAAAATATTCTCATTTTACCTAAGTTAAAAACTACTGTGATTCAGAGTGCAACCTTTTGGGAACACTTAATTGCTATTGTGTTTTGTAAATATTAGTGACTGCATATCATAATGCATATCTCATTCTAGGAATTAAAACTGTTTAGAAAACGAGGTAAATGGCTCACATCAGATGGATATCCCATTCAAACCTAGATCAATCAATCAAGAAAGGGAGGGGGAAAGATGTCAGTACGTAGGAAGCCTTTCCCACTTGTTTTTATTGTTTGGAACAGTCAGAAGAAATCCGTGACTAAAAGCATAGGTGAGTAAAATAACTTCTGTATTTGTATTTAATAGGAAATTATTTAAAGTAATGGAATTATATGCAAATATTTCAAATAAAATTGCAAAATAAAATTTAAATAAAATTGTACGGATAAAATAATCAATTAAATGATGCAAAATAAATATTAAAATGAAGACAAATTATTACTGTAACAGTACGAAGTAACAGGTGTGTGCAGTTCATGACCACGTGATCGAGTGTATTACCCCTTCACCCTACCCCCTTGTTGATTTGTTTCCTCCTTCTGCCTCGCCAAATCTAATCAGAATTCTACATCGAATCCGCCACATTATTTACTTTCTTCAAGTGCACAAGCGTTGGGATTCCCATTTGAGCCGACTTTTGGGGCTCTGTCTCGAGACACTATTTGTACTTATTACTCATTGATCTTCACATAACTCACGCAGGAGAAAAACTGTACCGCTGTAAGTGTTCTGGAAACAGCTTTTACCTCGGAAAAAATCTCATGGCTTACGAAAGGGCTCTTACTGGCACGACGTCATTTGTCTGTCAGTATTGTGGACTATGTTTACCACGAAAACAACTTCTCAGTGATCATTACAGAATACACGCGGATGATAAGCCACGCGTAAGCAATGAATGTGGCCTGTCTGCCTCCCAGTTAATTAGTCTTCGTAAACACCAGGAAAGTGGAAAATACGAAAATTACAATCAAGGAAATATGGTTCCCTGCCACAACACTCAATATAACGGCGTTGAAGGAAGCGCATGCAATAAAGAGAAACATGCTGAAAGATAATCTTCTTGGAGAAATCCTCTTCAGCCAACTTCAAAGGAAACAAGTGTGCCTCAGAGCCAAATCTATGTTCCCGAATGAATCTTCACTACCTCTCTCTTTTTGATCAGTAAATTTTTTCCTACAAAATCTTTATAGCAATATTTTTTTACTAAATGTTCTTATATTCATGAGCAAAATATTTCAATAATTAATATTTGTAGTTATCAGTATTTATATTAAAAGTTCTTTAATTTCCAACTTTTTAAATGAAATCTTATGTTCTTTATTTAAAATAATGTATTCTCTGACTGTATTCTAAAGTTCTTTATTTACAATATTAATTTGTCAACTATGCTCTGTGATTTATTCTTTCATTCCATGTAATAATCAATGCTAATTTAAATATGTTTTCAAGTAAAATCTCATTACATAAATTAATATAGTTTCCCGAAAAACTGACAAAATTTTTGAGATTATTAGAAAATTAAAAATTCTTTAATTTAAAATTCACTTTTCAAGCATATGTTCTGATTTATATGATAATGTCATTTTACAGTAATATAAATTATATTATTGCATTTTAAATTTCCAAAATATAAATGCTTAAATTAAAATAATAAAAGCATTCATTAAGGTTTGTTAATACTTTTACTTAAATCAATATTTCATGCAGATGTTTAAATTAATTCTTAATGGAATTTAATATGATTTTATAGATTAATCCTGTATTTTTCATAAAATTTGGATAAGTTTTTTATGATTATAATAATTATTAATAACTGTCGTTAATAAATTTGACTTAACAATAAATGAGCTCGTATTTTTAAAATTAGATACTTATTTATAATGGAATTATTTTATAAGCTTCGGATACTGATTGTACAATTCAAAAATAAATATAAGGACTTTAATGAGCGTAGCTAATTTTCACTTAATGAAATTATTTCAGTGAGTATCAAAATTTTGAGCTAAATATTGAAGTTTTTGCTGCATTGGTGATAAAACTAAGTCATCAGAGTAAATGAATTGCATGCATTCTGTTAATTCATAAATAGCAATTATTGTTTCTTTATGTTCCCCCGATCTAATAATATTTAAGGATTTAATATAAAGGATTTAATAGCAAAAGAAAAAGAAAAATATATTATTAACCATGTGAGACATTCAAAAGTAAAATAAAAGTCTATCCTTACCTATATATATATATATACACACACACTTATATATTTGTATGTATGTATATATATTCACACACTTATATATTTGTATGTATGTATATATACATATATATATATGTATATATATATACACACACATATATATATATATTTGCCCGCCAATGTATCCCTAGGACATAAGGTGTCATGAAGTAAAGTACAATACGGAGACATCACCAGAACCGGGAAAGGTTCCAAAAGCTTCAAAACCACGAACATCAAGAAAAGAGAGGTAATTAAAAAGGTGTTCCCCAGTCATAGTTACAGTATTGCAGAGAAAAATGTTAGCGAAGGCTTTAGAAAAATTACTTTAGATTTCTTTAATATGGAAAATAATTTTAATATGTAATTTAAAGAAGGTTATTATTTTTCCTTATAAGGAAAATAATATAAGACAAATATTATTTCATTCTCTTAAGAAAATTGCTTAAATATTTTTAATTTTTGAAACAAATGTAAATTCAAACAAATTTTAATGTATTATCCCGGTTTTTTGGTTTTTATTAATGAAACATTTCTAGTTTTATACTTTACAGCAAAAAGTAAATGATGATGAATATATGAACAAATATTTACAAAATAGTTTATGAATATCTAATACATGGATGTAATAAAAAAATCAGATTAAACTTCCAAAAGTAAAGGACATGCAAAATCTATAGTTTTGTAAAAAATTTTTAATGTATTTAGAAAATCAGGGAATAATATGTTTGAACAAATCAGTTTTCCTAAAAAAAGATATTCATATTTATTTGAGACCTTTTATTGTGTCTGGGATTGAACAGGAAGCCTTTTTAATAACTGTGTTAGTCACACTTATTATAAATTAATTGTGTTCTGTCATCAATACGAATAACATTGTGATACATTTAAAAAAAAATCATTTGATACTGAAGAATTAACTGTTGCAGGGATGATTTCTTAAAATTTATTTTATGATACCAAACGATTCGATAGTGTTAATATTTTTATTCAAAACTAACATTTTTAAAATACATAAGGATTTAATAGCAAATCATAAAATAACAAATTAAGAATTCTGAAAAAACTTATGATTCCATCCTTAGTATTGCTGGGCAATTCTAACATCACTGTGAAGGTGAAAAAAAATGAAATTAGTAGTCCCATTAATTATATACATTGAGTGACGTATTCTGTGACGCCGGAATTCTGTTGCCACAATATAAATATAAGATTAAAGACTACATTTTTTTCTTCTTTCGTAATTTATATTAAATAAAAGTCTGCTGTTAAAAATCTGAGTTACGAAACTGGTATGGAAAACGCCTATTTGAATACAAATGGTCATAATTCAGAATGAAGAAAAAATTTAGGAAAAAAAAAATTCATGTAAACTCATGCATAAAAACAATGTAATTTAACACAGAATTGAATATGAACCATAAAAATGTGCTTTACATTAAGTTGTTAATTTGTGATTCTAATTATAGATTAAATTAAAGCCCTAATTAAGCTAATTATTTAAATTTAGTGATTTTTGTTTATTCTGTATCAATCCAATATTTAATATTTTTTCCGATTTTATAAACTGATAAGCATAAAATATTTCATACTTTTTTCTTTAAAATCTTTTAAAATTTGCAAAAGTATTAGATTGCATTTTAAAACAAACTAGAATCTCATTGATTTTGTTGAAAAGAAGCGAGTGAAAAATTGCGTTAATATTTTAATGAAGTAAATTTAAACAATATTCACATGACCGCTTTTTTTTTCTCGTTTAATTACTGCTATAAGCGTTTTTCAAATTATAGAAATGAAAACAACAAGTGTGGAGTTTTTGAGTTCTTTATAAATGTTTATAAGGCCACTAAGCTGAAAAACTTTTTAAACTGCTTCCAATGCGATCCCATCAGAGTTCTTCTCCTTTCGGCAAGCGGACGAACATTTGCAAATGCATTTCCAATCGCTATTTATCAGAAAACACTTCTCTTTATATTTCTGAGAAGAAGATGAGCAATTTCCCGAAGCTATATTTACACAGTATCAGTAAACGGTACGCCCTCACAACAATAATACTGGAGCATGTGCGATGTGGCTTATGACAGCGTGAAGCCTCGACATTGATTCGTTGAAGTATCTCACTGCGGCTTGCTTGGAGGTCCGTTTCCAGCTTAGAAGCACATTTGAAACGTATACTGGTATTGAATTATAACAATAATATTTGTATATGAGATATTGAAATTACATTACATGTAAAAAGAATTTTAAATAAGTTTGGAAACATCCTACTTCATTTCAAAGTCATTGCATATTGTGAGAGTATTTCATGCAATAGATTGTGAAATGAGATAAAATGTGAGCGAGTGGATAGAACAGCGAATATGAATAAAATGTGTTTGAAGTTTAATTCTGTTATTTTAAAACAGTGCGAATGAAATAGGAAAATTTTTTTTTTACTGTTTTCATTTCATTTTTAAAGCACTTTGATCATTATTCGAGATATTTTGAAGTTTCGTAACCTTCAAATGTCAACGTGAATATCACGAAACGTGAAATTAAAGATGATCTATAAGCTGATTGACGTAAACCAGACTAATGAAAATAATATAAGAAAATAACTCTTTTAATATAGAGTTGAATCAAGTTTTATGTGTATAAAAGCAATGGATCGCAGTGATTAGAAGTAACTTGCATCTGTTATGGTTTTAAGATTAAATTTCGAAACATATTTTTACAATCACTTTTACCACAGTTGGCAATAGTTTAATTATCTCTCATTCCTGCGATAAAAAGAAATTTGGTTTCTAATGGTCTTACGGTAGTCTTTGCAGAAGAAAGCCTCATTTTCAGACTCAGTTAATGATGAATAATGTAGTTTTCTTATTCTTTGCATTTCAGGGCTGCTTGCATTACGATGTACAAATATTGACGTTAAATAACAAAAAATATTCTCAAAAGCCAAAAACTCAACGGATATTGGAATCCTTTACAAGGTCTAAATATTTTTAACTTTTTGCTTTCTTCAGAAAAAAAATGAAAACAGGAATTGGGGATTCTTTGATAAATTCTATAAATGCAGAAACAATTTTGTAATGGAAAATGCAAAAGCCAGTAAAAGCACAAATTTGAAGACTGAAATGCCTCTTCAATCATTGAATAGAATCTTTAAATATATAAATACAAATATCTAATAGAATCTCCAAACAAAGATCGCTGCTATTCTAATTTCTTTAAGTATTGAAATTGCATTAAAAACTTTCTTGCTGTAAAAAAGATAATGTGTAATTTTCAAACCCAAATTTAAAAACATACTTTTATATATAATTACTAAAAGTACAATTGGGGGAATTGGAAAACGATAAATTTCCCAGGTGTTATTTCCTGGTTCGATTCTTGTGAATGCAGAACAAAAGTAAATGGATTCTATACTTTTAATCCCTGTATATATATTTATCAAAGCCGGAATAAAATGAAAGACAAGAAGGAATATATACAATATTCTTTCTTGTCTTTCATTTTATCATTTAAATGTAGTCTACTGTCTATAAGAAAAACAATTTTAAAACTATACCAGCAACGGTTAAAATGTCATAAAACAGCTTATTTTGCTCTAGACTATATATATATAGCCTATGTATATCAATATACATATATGTTACAACTTCAGTAGATACTTTTAATGATTTTCGTATATTCAAATGAGTTGTGTAGTCAACATTTGTATGTAGTACATTGAATGGGAATAAAAATACTGAACCACTGTAAAACACAGAAAATATTTTTAAGCCTATATATTATATATTTTTTATTTTTTATTATTCAAACTAATAATTTTTTATGTATACGAGCCATGTACAAAATCGATACAGGTGGTAACGCACCAATCAAGCAAAGACCTTACAGTGTATCAACCATCGAAACACGCGTGATTGCTGAAGAAGTGAAGCGAATGCTAAGAGAAGTAGAGATTTAAATTCCCGGGAAATTTGAAGCTTGGCAGTTTACTCGGGAATTTTGGGGAACATTGATAGTTTTGAGGGAATAAACTCAGCCAATCATATTTAATTTTATGCATTCTTTTTTTGCATATATATGAAGCAAAGTGAAGTAAAATTTTGCATTTCTAAATAATTTTTAAACAAGGTGAAATTTTATTTTCTACAATAAGCATTCAAATAAAAGCAGTGAAAAACATAAAATATTAAAATTGTAAGGAATACAGCATTGAAAAATTTCATCCCTAGGGGATATTTTTATATCGGGTTTGGCGAGATCTGTCGCTAAGATTGTTGGGAAGCCAATGTTTCTCCCAAATAAATATTTAATGAAACTATTAAAATAATCAGAAATTTATTATTTGATTAAAAATAATATTGTTTCACTGTAAAACATAGTGATTCTTTTCTTCATTTCTATTTTTCCATTTTCAATTATTTTAGGTTGTAAGAGATTATTATTTTTTGCGATCATTCTTTATATAGTAGATTAATTTCTTATGTATTCGAAATTGCTTTATTTTTTTAAAACATGATTTCACTTTAATTTTAATGTATTAATTTTCTTCAAAACAAATTATTTGAAAAAAGTAAAGTAGTACTTGATTTTTTTTTCAGTCTTTGTAATAAACTGAAAATTGATGTTTTAAAAATAAATAATGTCAAGCCAATTGCTTTTAGTTTTGCTTTGAATTCTAATTGACAAAATTTTAATTTATAAATGATACAAAAATATACTGTTTCATGTACTACTTCGCAATGAACGTTAAGGATCCATCGGGAAGACTGGCACGATGGGCTCTCATATTACAAGAATACGACATAAATATAACCAACAAGAGCGGATGAAAAAATTCGGATGCGTATTCTCTGTCAAGGAAGCTCTCATTGAACCAACAATTGAAAGCAATGACGATATCCCGTCCATCGCAACAATCGAAGAACACGGAAAAGAACAACAAAAGGATAAACGGTTGAAGACCATCATAGAAATCCTTAAGAAAGTTGAGTCGTTCTAAAATTATCAAATAAGAAGTGGTGTATTTTATAAAAGAAACTATGATCCGCTGGAACAGTAGTGTCTCTTTGTGGTACCTAAAATCTTCGTAGTGATGTTCTAAGAAGTCTTCACGATGTTCCAACTGCCTGTAATCTTGGTCCCGCCAAAATGTACGACCGGATAAGGAGAAAATACTTTTGGCCCGGGCTGTATGGGAGCATACGTCGGTATAATTCACACTGAATGAATGCCAGAATGCCAGAGGCGGAAATCATCTCCGCAACTTCTACAAGCCGCTTCAACCGATAAAACCCCCTGAAACACCTTTTGTCAATATTGGAATAGATTTACTTGGACGCTTTCCAGTAACCCGAAATAGCAACCGGTGGATTATTGTTTCCACAGACTATTTGACTAGATTCACAGTCACAAAAGCTATACCAACTACTGAGGCCACCAAAATCACTAGATTTATAATTGAAGAAATTGTACTGAAGCACAGAGCTGCCAAAGAAATGATAAGTGATAGAGGACGTAATTTTCGAGCCAATATTGTTAAAAATGTCAACCAGTTATGCCAGACGTCACATATTCTGACGACCACCTACAATCCACAGACCAATGGATTGACAGTAAGTTTCAACAAAATATTGGCGGACATGCTGTCTATGCCTACAATCCACAGACCAATGGATTGACAGTAAGTTTCAACAAAATATTAGCTGATATGCTGTCTATGCCTACAATCCACAGAACAATGGATTGACAGTAAGTTTCAACAAAATATTGGCAGACATGCTGTCTATGGCTACAATCCATAGACCAATGGATTGACAGTAAGTTTCAACAAAATATTGGCAGACATGCTGTCTATGTCTATGCTGTCTATGATGATTAGATGATGAGCAAAGAAATTGGGACACCATACTACCCTTTGTGACATTTTCGTACAATGCAGCAAAACAAGACACCACGGGATTTAGCCCGTAGTATTTCGTTCATGGCGGAGATATCCAGACTCCTCTGGACGTAATTTTCCCATCTAATACCGAAACTTCTGACGAAAGTAATGTTCATCATCTGCTTTCCAAGGCTGAGGAAGTTATACAACTAGCAAAACTCCATATTCGCGAGCGCAAGCTGCAGACAAACGCCGATAAGACGAGAGGCATCGACCTGTCAGCCACAATATCGGGGATTTAGTATAGATCTATACCCTGGTACGAAAAGTGGGAGTATCCGAAAAGCTGCTGCGACGTTACTTCGGACCTTATCGAGTAAGACGACGACTGTCTGACGTGACATATGCAGTAAAAAGTGTGGAACGAAACAGAAGGCGTCAAAATTCACAAGACGTCGGGCATGTACTAAGGTTAAAACCTTATCTTGATCCAAAAGGACAATTCGATGATGAAAGGATTTCTTCTTCCAGGAGACCTGTTACAAGGAGCCATACCAGATTGCAGCGGAACGTTGCATCCTCTTAAAGAAGGGGGAAATGTAGCGAAAATTATTCCACTCGATCAAGGAGTTCGTGGCTCAGTCAGTAAAGCCGCGGACTCTTAAGCCCGAGGCTGTGGGTTCAAAAGCAAGCCAGGCAAGTCACCTAAAAATTTATTTCTGGCTGCTTTATTAATTTAAATTATTCATGCATATACATGTAAATTTCAGTTCTCCATTTTCTGTGGTTCTTACAAGTCTGGAAGGTTTCAAAACTGTATGTATATAAGTATCGATTGATTGATAATACATAAAAATCTTGATTTAATCTTGAGCGCTTTCGTTTTCATTGGCTTTGCTACGTTCACTTCCATCTACGCGATAATATATTAGTTTCATTCAGCATGTGTTCATTCAGAAAGTTTCGGCTTTCACTGTAAGGCAAATTTTCCATCTAGAACTTAACAAAAATACACTAATTCACAATGCCGAGATTAATTATATTTTAATGACTTATTTATAGTGACGATTTTAATTTTATCATAATTTAATGCATTTATAACTTTTATGTACATAGATATATACATTACAAATTTTTAAAAAATTTCAAAATAATTGTTCAAGATTATTTTTGAAAGTTTTGTATTAAAATTTTTACTTAAAAAACTATAATATTTTCAATATTTAGTTTTAGGGATAAGAAACAGAACTGGAACTCTGAAATAAAGTAGGCAAAATACATCCACCTATGTATTAAAAATTGAGATTGAAATTATGCATTCTTGTTATCATCATTAATTAAAAATCTTCAACTTTGTGCGTGTGCGTTAATAAGGATATAATAAAAAACCCATTAAGGTTAATAAATTCGATATCTTTTTTTAAGTTAATAATTTTACACTTTGCAAATGAAGACCCACATTCTTGAGAATGAATATAAAATTAATTATCGTTGCATACACACTGGGTATATATATATATATATATATATATATATATATATATATATATATATATATATATATATATATATATATATATATATATATATATATATATATATATATATATATATATATATATATGTATATATATATACATACATACATATATACATATATATATATATATATATATATATATTGGCTTATATATGCAATGATAACAATAAATCACACAATAAATATTATTTATAAACAAATGTTAAAATATATAAATTTATTCATTTATTAAAGTATGTTTTACAAAATGTATGAAAAATACTATTTGAAACGTAAGTATAGATTTTATATAAACGTCAATAAATATTAAAATCATGGCACATATATAGCCTGTTTTATAAGGAGAAACACTTTTTGTAAGCTTAGCAGAAAAATTTACAGCGTAAACTGAGTGTTATAAGAAAATAAAATTGAAAAGTACTTTTACCGAATGGTTACAAATGGGGAAATTACTTCGAAATTAATAATTTTATTTAAAATTTAAAAATGTGTAAAAAAAAAAAAAAAAACTCCAAACTATTTACACCATACATTATTTTTTTTTTTACATCAAAGAGTAAAGCGATAGTAAAATGTCTCTTTTTTTCAAGCAAATACTTCCAGTTTCAATATTTAAGAAAATAGAAAGAAGTCCATCATAAACATTTATACAGAGTTCAGTTTTGCTTATGTTCCATTTCTACTGTACAAAGGTTTCTCAAATTTTGATTGAAAACAAAATTTTATATGATTTAATTTTGAATAAATTTAAATAATAGAACTCATTAATTGATTCTTAGTAAAATTTTATAAATTAAGTTATATTGCATTTGTGATCTTTTAATAATATTAAGTAAAAAAAAAAGTAAGTAATACAAATAAAAACATTTTCCATTATATTTATTTTCAATTTAAGTATTAATCTTTAAACCAATAATTAAATTTTTTTGAAAAATACAAAAAATATTTTCACAAAACTACTATGCATTGTTACTGAATATTGTCCATGTAAATAACCTGTAAAAAATATAGGAAATGATATATGAAAACTAATAAAGAAAATTGAATCAGAAAACCTTTTTCAAATTTGGATAATTCTGGTATGTTTTTAATTACTAAAAAAGATAATAATATCTAAATTATATCGAAGTAGATTGTATTTGGATATCTCTTAGATGTTGTATGTATATTATTTTATATAAATGTCCGAAGGATATCAGAATGGCCCATAGATATCTTATGTATATCTAGGAGACGTCCAAGGTATATTTAAAATATTGAGGAGCGATGTCTATCCAATCTCCCATTATCCAAATACCCACAGGACATCCATTCGCCGATAATCATCACGTAACTCGATGATTTACCATAGCTATTTGGTCATTTTGTAGATATCAAAGAGACAAAGTAATATCCAGTAAAATATGACATACGTCTTCATGATTTATGAATTTTCGTGGTTTCTTGGGGTATGGTGACAAAGATACAAAAGTAAGTTTTGCGGAATATATAAAGAGGTTTTGTAATTATCTATCTGATGATTAGCAATATTAAAATTAATCGTAAAAAATTTGCTAGCCACATCTGTCCTTAAATCTTAACACCATAATATTTAAAATCATCAAGTGTAAGTCAAAAGGAATCTGAAACTGAGGAAGTCTCTGATTAAGATAGACTGTTGAGGAAAACTTATGAATCCGGTCCTCAACTGTAGAGCCTAGGTGAAGAGAACAGAGCTATAGTCTGGGTAAGGTCCCGAGAGGGTAATGGGCAGTTTGTAAAGTAAATTGAAGATGTAAAAGAGTAACTGATGTCAATGATAGGACGAAAATTTCAATTCTGAAAGATTTTCATTCGATTGTATACCAATAATATATTTAAAATATTTATTTCATCATCTTCATGATTTCCAGGCCATTTCAAGAGTAGAAGCCGTAAATAAATAGTAGTAAAGTATTTGATACAAGTACCAAATACTACGCCATTTATGCATTTCACCACTCCAAATTCAAATAGGTTTGCAAATCCTTAGGCAATGGCAGCTGGTAAATGCCCTCTGGCAACTTGAAATTAGAATTGAGTTTCCTTCGGATAACGCAGCGGGCATAATGTTGTAGTTTCCTTGGTTGAATCGGAAAGTTGCAAAACATTTCATCCCATTCCTCGAAAATCTGATTGATAGTGTCCGGGCTTTCATCTTGCAAATTTTTCGCCAAAACAGTTCTTACTTCGTCTTTCGTTATAACTGAGTCTGGAATGGCCCTCCACAGCAGTTCAAGCATCTCTGGAAATTCGTGGTACAGACTTACAAAATTTTCTCTGATGGAATAGTCAAAAATATGAAGATGGAGTAGGTAACGCCTCATAGTCATGTTCTTTGGTTTAATGAGGTCAAGCGCAGAGAGGCTGAAAATAACAAAATTAGGAATATAAGTATTAAGAACATAAAAATATTTTGGCAGTCTTTTTTTTACACAAAATAAGAATGTGATAATCATAAGAAAATTAAGTACTTATAAAGGTACGCAACAATTTTTTATTGATGTTAAAGATATAACGGCGAAAAAATGTTAGTGATGAGTAAACTACAGCAGTCTATCTCTGCCCCACCCATGGATAGAATTTTAATTTTCCAGTCCAAGGCACAAAGAAATTTATATTTGCATATTATATATTTATCTCTTTTTCTATTGTTTTCTTATTTTTTTCAAAGGACTGATAATCTTTTTTCTTTTTCTACTTTGATTCTACAAAACCTAAATCAGCAGAAAAAGCAAGCACCAACAGCTTTCAATCACTAAAAAAGGGAGTTTTTGTTAGTTTACACCTGTTGATTTGCACCAAAAAGTGTTCTCTTTCTCATTGAGGAGACAAATGGTAATCCTATATAGGTGAACAAGACCTTGATTGACTATGCATTTTAAGTTAAAGCCAGCAGATTTTTCTTTTATTTTGATAAGAGATCGAATATTATTGATTGTGGGCATGCAACTTCAAAAATAAGACATGTCGAAATAATTTAATGTAAAAAGTAGGGTTATTCGTTAAATATTTAAACCTTAAAATTGTTACTAAAAACACTAAATTGATTCAGAGGGCCATGCTTTTAACGAGAAGGGACATGGACATATTTTTTACAGTTGTGAAAAAGAAAAAAAAAAAAAAAAAAAAAAAAAAAAATCCATGATGACGTCAACCATGGTGTTTCATTTGCAATGAAGTTGTATTAATTTAGAAAGAATGTAATTCCCATCACTTCACATGTAAGCATAAGAATTCAAATTACGAAGCAATGTCAGAAATAAGAAAGAAATAAAAGCAAACAATTTTCGTAAAAAACAATCAGGTCATCAAGAATTTTTCAAAAAGGTAACCAATATCGATGAAACACCTATGCATGGAAATTAAATTGTAACATACAATATTGCTAAAAATTATAAAGCTGTTAATGAATCGTTCGTTAAACAACGCTTACTGCAAGATTGATATGTCTTGTGTCAAGGCAAGAAAAATAATTTCGAGTCTGTATAAGCTTATTTTAAAATACAAAGATTTCAAGATTCGGATAAAAAATTTGAGATCACAAGCACTGTTAAAGATTTGCCAGTTTAAAATTTTCTCCAAAGCTGTGGATTAAAGCACTGACATTAAGGATATTGCACAGTTAATATATTTGAAAAGTGTTGATGAGTAATTGAAATTATCAAAGGATTGGCGTTTCGCGTTCTGTAAAGGGAACTACAATAGCATGTGGTATTTTAACTTTGCAAGTACGTATAAATACATGTAATTTTACGACCGATGGAGCACCAAATATAAGAGGAAAATATCTGGATTTTTCTGACTCTTTAATAAATATATCCCAGGAACTATTTCATTTTTATACATTGTGTTATACATCAAGAAAAATCAGAATAACGTATAAGAAAACAAGGCAGTTATCCCGGGTCCCACATCAGAAAGGCTCTAATCGATAGAAAAATTACGTTGTCAATTGAATAGAATCATTTACTAAATAGAAAACAAAATTTACTGATGTGTAGCATATTAGACCATAAAAGGTTTTGCTCCATGCCCCAATTAGGCTAAGTCGGGATCTGCATCAAGTTGCTTTGTGGAAACCTGCATTGGCTATAAAATTAATGCTTAATGCAATTGTGAAGCTTGTAAATATTTGATTTCGTAGGCTCTTTCACAGATAATTTTGAGCATTTCTTCCGTCCATTAAATATGAATACTTTAATGTACTGTAATACACAGAAAAGGTGTCTTAGTGCAAGATGTTTTTTCGAGTGAGTTTGGCAGCTGACAGATTACACTGTGTACTTCTTTATTGAGAAATTATTAGCATCGTTCACTGCAGTAATATCCAATAGATAACACCACCTGGCTTCCCAAGTTTCACTTCTCTGAAAAATCAATTGTTATAAAATAACAAGAGACGGCGCCTCTGCACAAAATTTATTTCTACATTTTATTGCTCTAAATTATTCTAGCTGTAGATAGGTAGCGCTATTCATCAATGAATTTAAAACTTTCTTCTGAATTTCTTCTGCATATAAATTTAAAATACGTTAATATTTTGAAATTGCGTATATTATATTTTAACAAATTTATCTATTGTATATTAATGTTGCACAAATTTAATGATATTGTCTTAAATATATTTTCATTTTGATGAAGCTTTCAAATTATTACTAATTATTAAAATAATTAAAAAATAATGCAAAAATAAAAAAAAACATTTTAATATTTTTTCTTGGTAAAATATTACGATTCATACCATTTTTCAAGGGGGAAAATTACTATAAATTGATTTTAAGTGAAATTTGAACTCTTGCACAAATATAGATACAAAAACAATAATATTATGGAATTATACGATTTAGATAAATTACAATTTATAACCTGTACTATAGCGGTAAAAGTTGCACAACAAGCCTGATTCATTTAATGAAAGCCATTTTTGTTTAAAAATTACAAATAAAATTATCTGGAACCCCCGCAAGTTATATGAGATGATAAGAAATGATATTCTCTCTCTTCCCTAAATAAAGATCTCAACCAGTCACTGCCGACTGTAGAGCAGAATAGTGCGCATTCTGACCATTAGATTGAACTGTTTGTCGATTCTCCTTACTACTTGAATGCTTATAAAAAGTTCGAAATCCATTTCAAACTTCAGATTCTAGTTTGATTGAAAAAAAATTGCGTCAAATTATTATTAAAGCTTTTTACACATGCAAAAGCAATAATTAGAGAATGAATGGATTTCCGCTTATATTTATCTATTTTTTTCCTACGCATGTACGTAAAGTTACAATTCATTATCTTCAGTTTAATGGTGGTGATGGCAAAGATGAGGAATGTGTTTAACTCAGTTCACGAGGAAATATATCTTTTTGTGCCATGAAATTACTTGAAAAATTTTCGTGATTCCAAATTTGTGCATTTTTCGTATTTTAGAATTTTTGGATCATTGTAACTAACATAATAATAGTTTGGAGATAGCCTTTGCTTCAGACGATTTCTAATGTCCAACTAATAAGTTTATAATAGTTTGATAAACATTGTCCTTATGATTCAGTTGCCTACTGACTAAAAACTCAATACTCTGACACGTTACTTTAAAGAAAATATATTATAGATAATGGAATAAAAGGTTCCCATTACAAATGGTCAATTGTGTAGGAAAAAAAAATTTGTTCACTTTGAGCTTGCACAGGTTACAAACTTATTTCTTTAACTATCTTTCAGAAGATAAGCCTATCTATTTTGAGTTCAAATATAATTCTAGAGATAGTTCAAGGAAACGACGCGCGTTTGAAGAATGATTGATAGTTTCTCAACCAAACTAGAATCTCTCATACTTCTTATCACTGAAGGATACCCCTTGTGGAATGATCGAGATGGTTTTATTTGGGTTATTTCTAATTGTTGGTTTAGTAACCCTTCAGCTTTGATAACTTTCTCTGACAAGCAAAATGAAGTTCGACATGAGAACAATCATTGTGAACATGAGTATTGAACCAATGACACATTTTTCTACAAAGTTCAAAACTTGCTTTAATTATTTAAATGAAGCCAATTACTTAAATAGTTACTGGATAAAAACTCACCCAATTAGAACACAAAATTTAATTTCCAACATGTATATTTTATATTCTATTTTTAAATATTTATAAAGTCTCAACTCTCAAAGTGAATTATTATTTAGAAAAAAATAAGAGAATTCAACTATCACAGAATCCTTAATATTTAGCGGAATATACGAAACATGTGAATAAATGACGAAATATTTATAATACGATTAAGGATTAAGCCCAAGAAAAGAAACATAACAGACACTTGTAACATTAGGATTTTTTAATCTAAATTAAATGGTTGAAAACTGAGAAAATTAAATTTTAGTTTAGAAATTAACACACATCAACGAGAAAACATGTGAAAAAAAATTGGATATCATTAAATTTTCATATTCATCATAAAAAATGGCTTAAATTTGTTAAAATAACTTATATCGTTTTTATTGGAATATATTCGCTTTTAATGAAACATTTGTTAACGGCTCTGTTGATGACGGTAATATTCTATCAAATGCGCTTTCAGAAAATGTATATTTATGTTGTTTCAGAATCCTGAAACATATTCGTTTGAAACGTTTTCCTCTTAGTCCTTTATTCTTTTGAGGTGACTAAACTTGCTTTTTTTCCCATATTTTCCTTAAAATTTTACTTCAGTTTTCTTTTTTTTTAATATTTCTCTCTCTGTCTTTTGTATTTTTTATATTCGAAATAACTTATTTCCTATTTTAAATGATTCCTGCTCTCATTTAAAACTTTTTTTTCAATCATAAAAGTCCTTTTTGGCTTATGTTTTCCTTGTTGCTTAGTTTTATTTTCCTTGCTAAAAATTTAGAAAATAATCTTCATTGTTTATTATTTAATTTAGACACTTATTTTCTTTACTGTAAATCAAAGTTAAATTTAATTTAAATTTCTACGGCATGTATTCATCCAATTAGTTTCTTTTTTTTTCTATTTTGCAAGAAAATTAGAAATATTTGACCTAAACTTTAATAACACATGGTTTGTTTTGTTATCTTTTTAAGGATACTGGTTATATCCGCATATGCAAACATGAAAACAGAAAATTTTGTATCAATCACACTAATAGATGTAAATGCAGAAAGATATCTCCGACATACGTCTCCGGTTGTTCACCTGGGGATCGAACACTGAACCTGGTACCTCGAAGACCGTTGTCCGTTCATTAGACTTCGGCCAGGTCAGCGGTGGCCGGTTTGGTAAAGTCGTCGTTCTCATTATCATCGATCTCATTAGGTAACGATTTCGAATCCGGGCTTAATGATAGATCTATCGTGTTCGCTAAAAGTGTCTGGGGCCCGTTAAAAGTGCGTGCGGTAGTAATGCCCTCCAATTGAAATGATACTTCTGAAGGTGGCCGGCCAAGTATTGGTGTCTTTTGTTTCGTCATTCCGTCAAAATCAATAAAACTCTATCCGGCTGCTTCTACCTATCTGGTAGAGCCCAACTTAGGGGTAAGTACAAAGAAGCATGCAAGAGCAAAGACATTTACGCCTAGGCTAACTAGGTTAAGGAATTTAAATTTAATAACCTTTTAGTTTCATACACAATATGCTGCAAAATACTCCCATCATCAATAGACAAGAACTTACCTGTACATTCTTTGTTGTACCTGTGTACATTCATTGCCAATACACAATCTTTACTATAGACTCTACTTTAAATAAGAAGTACATATCAACGTTTATTATAGATAGAGGAAATCATCATTATTTACGAGTATATAATATATAATGAATTTAAGATTAGGAATATATTTATATTCATTGCACTACAGAACTATAATGTTTTTTATTTACAGCTTCATTGATACTCATTCTATGATTAGAAAAATAGAGCTACAACAGCGTACGTATTACGTTGCTTAGCTTAAGTATTATTTAAAATATTCTTTCTATATAAAATAAGAGGCTTATGCAGGGTATGCTTACCAATGAATATTTAATTAAGTATGTCATTGCCCATGTAGCAGCTATTCTTACTATGTGAGGATATTCTACTATTTTACTGTGTCATCTAGTTGACATGAATTTTGCATTGGTTTTACATGCATATATAGCAGTGCAGGTGAAAATCAATCTGTACCTTAAAGAAAAGAATGCTAACCTATCACTAAGCGCTTCTTAGATTTGAACCAAGATTATGGGACGAGACCACACCAGAATTGGAATCCTCCTCTCCCCATCTACATCAGCCAAAGGATTTTGGACATCACAAATTAATCTGGACACCCGTGATGCTCCAGTAGTCCAATGTGAGAAAATATGGTCACCCTCCCAATCACAGACCGTCCGCGCAAATATGCTTCCCTTTGTTGATCTCACGGGAAACGACATGGAGATACGGATCTTCTGGCTCTCGTGAATTGTTCACAAATCAATAAACATATCAAAAAATGCGAAAATACTCTTTGAGTTTGAGTTATTGGTATAGCGATTAATTTGCTTGTATCTTGCTGTTTTTATCAATATGGTTGATAGTATCAAAATTGCATTTAAAAATATCAATTAAAATTTATTGTTATCATAATTACCATTTTTTCTTTTAATACTACTTAATTAATTTGTACATATATAGTTGATAAATTATTAAATTATGATTACAATTTACATTTATCATAATTTTTATCATAATTACCACTTTTTCTTTGAATACTACTTAATTACTTTGTACATATATAGTTGATAAATTCTTAAATTATGATTACAATTTACATTTATTGTTATCATAATTGTCACTTTTTCTTTTAATACTACTGAATTAATTTGTACATATATAGCTGATAAATTCATAAATTATGATTACAATTTACATTAAAATTTATTTTTATAATAATAAGTTGCTATATATCAAAGCTATAAAAAAGTCACATTTTAAAGGATACGTAATACACATCAATGAGTATTTACCTAAGCACGAAAATATAAGGAATACCTTCGAGAAAATTGTTACTTACGAATATTCGTAGTGTGCCATCCAGTAGTGAGGAAATTGTATTTCTACTTTCTCCCAAGAGCTTTCATGCCCCATTTGCAGAAGCACTTTCAGAAGCTCAAGCGATCCGAATATGAGGCAGCTGTCGACTGATACTATCATTTGCAAATCCATATAGTTATCGCCTTTAAAGCTGGTATGGCACTTCTTCAAAATCTTTAAAAGAAATTCCATTTTTATTGCAGATGTTTCCACATACAGACACGGGACCAACACATCTTTCACATACAGCACTTCAAACAGGATAGACCACAAATTTCCATTTGTAATGTTTTTTTCGAACATAAAATTGGAAATCTTTATATAAGTGGAAAAAATATGAAATTCTCCCCTCGTGTGATGGAATTTTTGGTATAAAAGCAAGTACTTTAAAATAGTTCTTTCCAAGGTCGCTATATCAGTTTCCTGCGAATCACTCGTAGTATAAAACAAGAAATAACGTGCTTCATGCAAATTCATGTGATCTTGCAAGCAGTTATTAGCCGCATCTTCATATGTCTTTTCAGTATCAAATGGAACACAATGCCTGCATGTGTGACGAGGTATAATTTCTTCATGGATGCAGTCCAAGGCAAAAATATTATCTTGGTGTGAAAATAAATGTGGTAGCTTATCCGTTAACCTCGTATTGGCTAAGTCCAGCGCCCTTATAGAAATTGTGTATTTTTTATGTATTCTTGGTAATTCGTGCTCAAAAAAATATGTGGTTGAAAAAGGCATCGTGAACAATTATTTCCAACCAGGTTTTGTGGGTCACTAAAATGCTCTTTCTAGCTTTCTTTTCTCATTCTTTTGTACTGTCATGTGATGAGTCAGAATCGTAAATACTGATTGTAATCTCCAATTTGTTTTCAAATTCTGATAGGGCAGTTGGATTGTTATCAGTAATGAACTTTATGTTTCTTCTCATATAACTTAGTTCTTATCTTACTTGCAGATTACAGTTTGTTGGAATGAAGCAGTCATTCAACAGTTTGAGTGCAACGGTTTTAAAAAAGCTGAACATCTTCAATTACTTAGGATACAATCATTTCTAAGAATTTGAGGGAAAAGTATCGAATGCTGAACTGATTTATCCACCCATTGTCGAATATATTGGCAAAGATATATAGTAACAAAATAATAACAAAAATAAAACTGTTTTGTGAACCATTAAATACTGATATTGCAGAATACATAATAAATTTATTTATTTTTTTTTTGCTTTAATCTAAAGTATTTTCTAATTTTCTAAAGTATAATCTAATTTAATGTATTTTATATTTATATTACGTAATTTTTATTTATTATATAATTTATGTGAATTTTATAATATATGGATGTAACTAGAGAAATGTTTAATTTTTTAAATAAAATAATACATTTGGTTAAGTAATCCGTTTTAAATCATATCAATTATGAAAAATTATTTAACAGAAATTCTTTATAAAACTCTAATATATTGTTTTAATTCATCCATTTGTTTCTATAAAAATTATTTTTTATTTATATAATTTATTCAAATTGATTATGTTTGTATAACATATTATTTTGATTTAAGGGAGATAGTATTAATAGGACATAAAAAAGTTTATTTGACCAATAGAAAAAAATATTGAATTATTTCTCGGTAGTGATGCACAAAAAGTATCAATACGTACCAAAGGCTTAAAACCCAACGTGGAAAAGAACCCTATACAAAGTATTTTCGCATTAAAAATAACTGCAAGTGAAAAAGACGTTATTCTGAATAAGAAAGGGGAAAACGAGAGAGGAATCGGGTCTGTGTTATTTGTTCCAAAATTTAGCTGAGGCATGATTGTCATATATGATTTTGAATATTCTAATCTAGGAAGATGTGTAAAAACAAGAAAAAGACATGATCTTTTGAATAAAATTTTCTATCAGAGTCTTAAGGATTGAAGGAGGTTGTTAGAAATTGTTCCTGACCGTTAATCGGATCTTTATGCCATAATTTGTAACAACATTTCTTTTGTAGTGTAGTCAGCAGAGAAAAAGGAAAATGCTCTAAAGCCACGCCTTTGTGTTTTGTTCAATGGGTGTTTAATTTTTCATCTTTGAAAACTTATATTCTCTAAAAATGTCTGTTATACCTTTGCCAAAATATCTGCAGAGTCGAGTAAATGCAGAATCTAGAAATTATATATTTTGAAAATGATTTATTTTGATTTCGAACAGCAGGAGCTCAAATCTGTCTTCCTTTTAATCATAATGAATTGAAGTGGAAATGGTTACAAAGTCTGCATTCCCTTAATATTATTACAAATAGAAATTAACCCGAGCTGGTGGCTCAGTACTCAGCACTTTCATAGATACATGTCGCTTTATAAAGAAGTTGAAAAAAAAATTACAGATTTTTTAGACCCAGCAGTCATATTTTTCACAACAGATGACTTTACCACATGTTGTTGTTGCTGACAGCATATTTTCTGTTCTAGTCCAAAGAGAGATTTTAGAAAATGATTCCATGATAATTGACCTATCACTACCAGAAGTATCATATCACTTGGATGACAATGCGACCACAACCTTTTTAACACACTTCATGCACTTTTGATTCCAGTTAACAACGACGGATTTCCAGTTAAATCTGAAATCGAACTCAGCATCTTCCGACTAGGAGAACGATATCCTAACCAACCTGGCCACTATGGCTTTTTTTTATTTCTTTTAGAACGATCAGTTGGTGAAATCTAAGTATAAGAAAACAAGAAAAACTGAACAAGATGAAACAAACCCCTTAACGTATAAATTAGAGAGTTGATTTTGAGAGAGTGGAAGACAGCGCTTTAATGAAGAGTTTTGTAGCGTCCGCTCCGTATGTTCTTCAGCTCATAATCGTTGTTCATTATTTTAGGCAATAATGATTGTGAACTGAATTCATCATTGTTCAGCTCATAATAGTTGTTGCCTAAAAAATTAAAACACAAAACTAAAGTCAGGTACAAAATAAAGTCAGGGAAGAGAAGTTAGACAATATGGAAATAGATCACAGAAAGTCATTTGTCATTTCATTGAATATCAGATCCATTTATGGAAGGTTATTGAGATGTACTTGATCAGTAATGTGCTATAATGAAATTGAAGAAGAAATCTGTAAACGGATTTTTTTCAAAAATCACTTTCCATATTTTTTTATCATTGAAAAATCTATACAAAACCAACTTTTAATTGACAATTACATTTTAAAATATTTATCACGATGTGAAAATATGTTTTATTTATACATATTTTCCCACCATATTCTAATTATTTTAACACATAAAACATTTCATAAAATTTTACCAATATGTATTTGTACATAAAAAACGTTTCAGCTAATTTTTTATAATGTATAAAACAACTGTTAAGACGCTGGCATTTTTTATCGCACAATTTCAGTTCAGTATGAGCTTTTATTATTCATAGGAATTTTTCATATGTATATAATCATTATAATATATATTACAAAAGATGTATGCAATAACTATGTAAATATTAACTAGCGCATGTTTTTTATTATTTGTCAATTAATGAAATGCTTAAATTAACATGTAATCAATCCAAGATATTTAAAATAGCATAAAAAGAATCCATAAACTGAGATATATTTCGAATTTAATCTTTTCCGGATTTATAAAGCATTACATATTCTGTAAATATATTAAACTCCTATTAATTAAAAAAAAATCTTTAGTTATAACTTATAAAATAGAAACAAACTATAGACATTTATTTTAATATGGATAAATCACCTTCGCTTTTTGAAGAGAATTATCTTCGTTTCCAAACAGAAATAACTGGATTAAATATGTTAATACCATACCAGCTGTAAACCTTTCAGGGCTTGTTAGTTGATGTGAACAATGTGAGGTCTGGCGTTATCCTGCTGATAAAAAAACATTGAGAACCTCCGGAAGTTAGTGGAGTATCCTGGAATGATAGCCAGGAATAATGCCGTGAATACGTGGTGACCTAAAATCGTACGTAATGGCACCCCAAACCATGACGCCGTGTTATCACGAGGTGAGGTGTTCCATACTTGCTATATGATTGAACTTGACTCTACATCAAAGACACATATGTTTGCGGCGACCATAACTGTAGAAAAAGAAGCTTGACTCATCTGGATAGACGTCCGCATCGCTCTAATCCTGCAACATTCTAGACGTTGGATTCTATCTTGTTGGGTCTATATCAGTCTTCTTAACGGACTCCGTGAGCGCAGACCATTGGTTATCAGTTGATGACCAATGAAACCGCTCGATGGTAGAGCATCCAGGGTGTCTTGGACATGCTGCAAACTTTCGTTGGACGTTTTTGCAAGGCCTACCTCCACCTCCCGTCGGATACGTCGATCCACGCTTGCTGATATCCCTCTGGCTGCACCACCATCCCGCAAATGTTTGACCTTTCCTTGTTCAAACCATCTTCTCGACAGCCGGTGCACTGTGGACTCGTTCAGGTGCCTGTGAGCTGCGATTTTGCGTAAGAACCAACCTACTTTTCTCAGTCCGATCACCATGCCCTTCGTAAACTCGTCTGTCTGCTGGAACTGACTCCGTCGACGATGGCCTGAGATTCTCTACAGTTATAATCTTCTTTGCAACTAGAACAATCTTATTATTTTCCAAGCAGTAATAATGGCGCGAATATTGCCCATTCTGCTGGTTGTTCCCCTTATTGCGTGCGCCGGAGAGCAGCGCATTTCACAGCATTTGCATGATTCGTTAAATGTATATTTAAATGTATCGTTAAATGTATACATAAATTAAAATGTATATTTTACAATATATGCAGTATTATTTATGTCATTTATTATATTGTAGTTTTCAATCTTATAATTTAAAAAATCATTTTATTTATAATGTATTTGAATATTAGTGTAAGTGATAAAAATTCAAGGTTTAATTTTTTTGTATTTGATATCTGATAAAAAAAATATCTTTTTTTTTTATTAAAGTTGATTGATTAAAAATGCTTTAATATTAGAAATAAATGTAAGTATGCATATATATATATATATATATATATATATATATATATCTTTTTATTTATATATATATATATATATATATATATATATATATATATATATATATATATATATATATATATATATATATAAATATTTAATGTTTAACAATCTATTTTGTAAATTATGATAGGGGCTATAACAATTTCATAACAAAGAACAATCCAAAATTATTTTGTATTTGTTTCATTATATATCAATAATTTATCATTTTTGCCACATTCTTGTAAAATTTTTCAAAAACTGCTAGATAATAATTAATTTACTAACGTCAGTTATTAAGTTTTAATTAATTAATTAATGAGAATGCCATTTTTTTTAACAAACTACTCTTGCTTAAAATTGCAATAAAAAGTACTATTAATTTAAATAATTATTCTCTTTACTACAGCTAGATTTGGATTTTGATATTTAATATCCAGAATCTGACTGCTTTTTAGTAAATGTCCTGCATAATATGCTTATAGAATATTATCATATGTTTTAAAACCTCTCCTATAACATGGAATAAATATGTGAGAATTGAGGATGGTATATTTTTTGGACTGAATATAATTTTAATACAGAATATAAATGCATAGATAATAGATTCGTTGCAGAAAAATAAGGCTGTATTAAAAATTGAATAAATGATTTTTGTATAATGTTGCATTTTATTTTTAATTTCATTCTTAATTTCGTTGAAGTTATTTTAAGTTTAAACTTAACTTGGAAAAATATCGTAAAACAAGATTTATTTGCAAAAACATAAGTCAATTTTGTTGAACGGAATAGTCTGTAAATATTTGTCTTTATCCTCCTGTGACTTCAAAAAAGCTATATTATCAATATTTAAAAATAAATTTTTAGCTTTACTTTAAATAAAGGATTTTTTCAAAAGAACTTAAATTATATTTACTTATATAAGATATTTATGTATTTTTTAAATTGTGGACAATTTGTTGTATTAATAATGTTTTTAAAAGTTAATTTTGTAATTATGGGCCCAAAGTAAACTAAACTGAAAAATAAGTAGTAAGACGATTTTTTTTGAGAGTGCTACACTCACATGTAAAGCTAAATATGTATAAGTAATGAAATAAATGGCTGAACAAATTGCTTAATATTGTATGTAATTTAAAAACCACTATAAATATCCAAATCAATTAAAATGTCATATTCAACTGCACTGTTATAATATAGACTAAAGAAATCATATCTTTATATTGTAACTGTCAAAAAAAATCCTTTAAATAAAGAATTTAATACCTAATTTCTGCATTTAATTTTCAATATAAAAAAAAATAAACAATACTTCTGCAAAGGTTGAATTTCCCTCTTTTTTCCATCTAATTTACCCCTTTAGACTATATGTTGTTACTCCTCTTAAAAGGAGTGGTTTACCCGCATCTTTATGTATATATAACAAATATATATATATAAAGATGCGGGTAAAATTATACAAACACACACACACACATATGTATATAAATATAAATATATATATATATATATATATATATATATATATATATATATATATATATATATATATATATATATATATATATATATATATATGTAACTTAAGCTATTATCTAATACATGTCTTATAATATCAACTGAATGAACGCACAAATAAATCACAATTATTTAAATTCTTAAACTGAGACATAATTGTGTGTTTTATTTATTCTAAGTCACATCATGAGTTTTTTCAAATTCTTCTGGAAGAATTATTTAATATAGCTTAAATATACTAACTCTTTAAAATTAAAATATCATTTTTCTACAAAGTAATCGGAATTTATGACATTTCCCATCACGTATTGGGGATTATATCTATATTTAAAGGATTATCCATATATTTCAATAATTTATCACATTTATCGAATTTAGTGGGGATTATGTATGTTCATTGGTTATTATACATAATTGCCGGATTAGTTACTTTTACCGTAACACTATCATATGATTTCACGCTGAGAACATTTCTCTCATAAAATTTTCAACTTATTTTTAATATGTTTAATACGATTTTCTTATGACTTTAAAATACATTTCTTAATTAAAATAAGAGCTAATTCATATTAAAAAAAGATATTATTTTTATTCTGAATCATTTTATAATATTCAAAAATATTACTAATCTGTAGCTTTTTATATAGCAGAATAATTTTGCTTTATTTCATTATATTCCTTTAAAATAATTTCTAAGCTAAACATGTTTTCATTGTATAAACCCCTCTCCCCGAAATATAAAGTTAGTTAAAAATTAATCATCCAAAAATATTTTATGTGTACCTATAAAAAGTATTTACTAAATTTGATCTTTTAACTTTCCAAGAAATAATTTTTCAACATAATATACTAATATAAAGGCGACAAAATTGAAAGTCAGATAAAAAGTATTTTCGAAATTCTATAAATTTTAAATATTTTGATTTCAAATGAATAATTTTAAATAAGCAACTTCATTTTAAATTTCAAAACTATATATGTTTGTTAATAAATATTCGTAATGGCTAAAAAATCTACTAAATAAGCAAATTGCAAAGAATAAGTTGTAGACAGAAGATAAAATATATTCAAAAGTCAACATATCCAACAAAATTTTAACGAAATAACACTAAGGACGAAAATTTGTGAGTGTGAAGTAATAATATTCTAACCGGGTAAATAGTTAAAATTAAAAAAAATTATGAATTTTCCTAGCATTTGGAGGTAATTACTTTCTTATTTCCAGCTTTGTATCGTATTTCGATTCCAGGAGCACAATTCTCTTTAAATATTGCAGTGCTATCTTGAAAAAAAAAATCTTCTTTTCGGTGTGGGGGTCAGTCTGTTGGACAAAGAGGACCACTAATGAGAAATACGTTTCAACGCGAATTTTTTCATGAGCATAATGCGACAGTAGACAACAAAGAGCTTGAGGTAAATACAAACTTTTTCTTTTCTCTGGGGCGATGTTCAAGAATTTCTCCCAGAAGTTTTAAGTCTCACTAATATCTTTCAGATACGTTTTATATTAATTATTTTTTGATATATTTAATTATTTTTAGTAAATGAAATGAATATAAAAATATATATCTTCAAGTAATTTGATTTTTTAAACATTTTTAGTTTTTTCATCCTTCTTGTGTCCCTTTTTTATTTGATGAGGTCGGGGCTCAAGTGAAGTTAATTTAATCAGCAAGAGAAAAAATTTAAAATGAAAATCATTAGAATTTTTTATGCAACACTAATTATTTTTATATGAGTATTATTCCTTAAAATGAAGTTTTCTACAGGTTCACTATATCATCCAGATTTAGCTTCTCAGAAACCCTAAGTTATATCGCAAATGATAATATATTGAAATAACTGTTATATCATACTCTCGGATTTTATTGAACACAGCCATGCTAGTTTAAGGAATTTACAATTTAGGAGCTTCGCAAAAGAATAAACTCTGAGTTACAGTTTATTTACTTGACAAAATTTTTGATACTATAATTCAAGAAAATTTTTAATTTATAAGATTTTATAAGACTTAACTATAAACAATACATTATAATATAATTGCTGTCTATTCAAAATTTCAGTGATTAGAATATACATAACTTATGTATTTTTAATAATAATTGTAATTATGAAATTAAATCATTAAAAATTGAGAAATGAAATACTTTACGCACATCCATTCATTTTATTTGAAATGATTTTTTTTTGATTAAAATTACACATTTTTCAATTATAAGAGAAAATATTGTTTATTATATGAAAATTGTTATGATAACTATAAAAAATGAATATCAAATCATATAATATTTTAGAACATCAAAATTTCTACAAAATGTTTTTGGATTCCTAAATGATAATTAACATCATGCGAGTTCCTAATGATTTATTTGTCAGTCGATGCAATATTATTCATTAGATATCTTGTATTTTTGCATTTTGAGTAGAAAAGTCCTTCAGGATAGCAAATCACGACGGTTATTGAAAGGCCATATTACAAACTTTAAATGTTAGACTGTCCATCACACAGTGTCAAGAAAACTTGTAAAAACCAAATCTGGGCTTTGGAAGTGTGCTGGTACTTTCTCGGTATCAAAAAATATCAAGCCCTATCACGATCAAAGCAAGGTAAGGTCATTAAAAGAAATAATCGAATATAATTATGTGACATTAATTGTCTAACACCTTAAGATGACAATTTTTCAGAAATCTTAAGATCTCAAGTGTAACATCATAACGTTCGCTTGCATTGTCTACCAAAATTTTAAATAACAAATATTATTAACACAATCAGCAAAAACATCGCTTATTTGCTAAATAATTAGGCGAAGAGAATTCTTTATTCTACGGTATTAAAAATTAGGAAAAATGATACTACATTATCATACAGTTTTTAGCAATAAAATATTAAGTAACAAACTGTACTTAAATAAAGCGTGTTTTCAGTCTAAAAATTTCTGTCCATTGTTCACTGCCAACTAAAAGCATTAAAAGCGAAAAGTACTACAGAAATATATACGTGGGGTTTTCTTTTTTTTAAATTTAAAAAAAATCTAAACAGAGCACATTTATTTAGTCAATTGAATATGGAATTTTGGAGTATTTAAGTCTTTGTGTTACAATTAAATAATGCTATGTTTAAAAAATAAACAAAATTACAGATTAAAAATTTTTTTAATTCAACAGATTTTACAATATTTCCCAATAATAAAAAAAGAAAAAGCATTTAATTCAAAATTGTTGTTCAGTAAGGAAGAATGTATTTACAAAAATTCTTTAATATCATTACTTTACCTTTATGTATTTTCATAATGCAAGGAATAAGAATCTCGAATAATATAATTCCAGATTCCATTTCCAATTCATGTTCTAAAATAAATAAAAAGTAATTCAAATAAATGCACAAGAAATGCACAATTTTTGAAGAAACATTCAGGATACAAAATACAAAAATTTATTTGCTGAATAATTAAAAGTTGTTTTAACTCCTTTTTTAAAATTCATTACGAATTTCTTAAGATGTAGAGTTTTTACCTTTCACATAAAGGCTTATCGTGAAATTATCAAGCCAATATCTTCTATCTTCTTCCAGTTTTACGTACTTATAAAATTCCTTTTGATGGAGGGAAATGAAACAAAATAATTACCCCATCCAATGCTTTTCTACTAAGTTTATATAGATTATTTAAAAGTGTGTCACATAAAATAATTAGAAAATTTCTAGACCGATTAAGAAAAAGTTATCTTACATTATATGACTGAATTTTTAAAATACAGACATAGCTCACTTTTTCACGATAAGAATTGATAAAAGTTTTTGAAGTTCATTTGAAAATAAACAAATACATTCATTTTCATTCAAAAGTATTTCTAATTACGAAATACATGGATGAATATTTAAAAAGATTATTCATCCATGATTTCCAATATTAAAATTTACTAATAAAATAAAATTATTAAAATTTAGTATTAATATAAAGCTGTAAATTTGTTTTACTTCATAATATTTTTAATCAATTAAAATTTTTATATTATTTAGCAACCTAAAAATTTAAGCTTCAAATTGTGAAATATACATTTTCATATAAAAAGACTTTTTTTTTCGATTTAGCTGATATTTCTCATTTTGATAGAGATTTTCAAATAAAATTACTTCAAATATATGTTAATATTTATTCTCTGAATTTGAATGGCTAAAATATAGCATTGCCTAGTAATCTCGAATTTCTAATAAAGGATATTCATATGAAATACGTATTTTTTTAGCATCTTTAAAAGAACATAAAATATAATTGCTTTAAGACGCAAAAATTTAAAAATCTTATTAGATTTTGACAGTTTAATAGTTACACATAAATATATGTTATATAACTTTTAAAAATATTTATTAAAAATAAAGATTGAATTTACATTTCTATCTTCATTATATATTTTAAATCTTCTCTATTATTATGCAATATATTTATAATGCGCACTTATATGCATTATATTCATCAATGTTACTTATCTATGTGGGCTGTTAAAAGTCAAAGAATGCAGATATAATTCTAATTTTTATAAAAATGTGATTTCATAAAATGGTATCCAATGCGAAGATGAAATGAATTATTGCTAAGAGGATGAAACTGAGAAATAATTAGCAGAGTCAATTATAAAATGTCAACTTAAAGATATTCTTAATTTTCCAAAAAATTATAATGAAAAAATGAAATAAATTAAATAAATAATTACTGCAATATCTTGAAGATTTTGTTTTATTTTCTTAATAAATTGAGCAAATAACAAAGAGAGGGAAAATGCTTTATGCATTTATATATTTAGATTTAACTTTTTTTAAAAATTACATTAAAAAATAACATCAAAACTTAAGAGTGAAATTGATTCACAGATAAAAAAAAAGAATTGTAAATATTCATCTTGATTAATGAGCATATTAAGAACTTCGTTACAAATAAAATAAGTATTTATCATGTAATTGTAAATTTACGAGTAAAATAAAGCAATCTTAAAAATGCGGCCAGAAAAGCGATCTATTATTAAACCTAGAACAAGATATTTTCGTTCAGCAAACCTAAAAAAAAAACTCACGCATTCATTGGATAATGTGTGAGAATCATAGCACTTCCAGTTGTGACGTCAAACCATGTTCATCCTATTGGAGGATCTGTCTTCTACTGGAATAGAGGTACTCAGATGTGAAAAGTTGTTTTAGACATAACGAGACCTGACTTTGAAAAGGAGTATAGCTAGCTTTACTTATCTATTGCGGTATTTTGAATAGTTACAAATTTGTACTGAAACAAGTTTGTGCATCATTTTCGTTCAATTTTAAATTTCTTTCTTGAGCAATTCTAATTTTGTGGAAAAAATGGAGGATTACGACATTATTTTATTGCCTGATTATTTCAGTGCTCCTACAAGCAGTGCACGATTTGTTTTTGCCACTCTGGAAATAGAACACCGATGGAGAAGAGAGGAACGGGAGCCAGATAACTTAAGATATCTTGACTTGGCTACAAACATTGGAGAAGAGATTCCTGAAGCTGTTGAGGAATTTTATGCCAGATTATGTATAGACTTCTTTATTCAGCACGAGGAAGCCTTTCATCATTATTATTTAGAGGAATCAAAAGATCTAAAGAAATATTTGTATAAATATTTAAGTTTACAGCTGAAGATTTTTAGCAAAGTTCCCTCTTTATCGCCATATTATGATTTCAATGATATTTTACATCTAATGTACAAAGAGGATATAAAGGATGGAGTATTATTAAGAGGATTTCTTCTGCTAGTGGAATGTAAATGGCAAATCAGACGGGCTGTGAAAAAGATGGAACCCAAAGTTTTGGAGTTCTTGTTGCACAACATAAAAGTCTCTGGCCACGAAGACAACATTGTTTCGTATGAGTTCATTCAAGAAATGCTTCCACTCAACATTTGTCAAGTTTCTGGTGATTTGATGAAGATCAACATTTTTTTAAAATTCGGCCATGAAAGATTTTTTACAGAAGAATATTATGCACCTTCTATCAGTGTTGGCTGGAAAATGCTTTTCGGAGAAGAGTAAGTATTTTTTATTTTATTAAGTGAATTTTTCAGTCATGATTTTATAATTTATTGTGGTTGACTTTTATGGTTTATGAACTCTTCTTTTAGAAATACAGAAACTACATGTTAAACGATTCTTAAGCAAAACTTCTTTTTTGTTAATTTAAATTTCTTTTTTAAGAACTTGTATTATTTAGATATGGGACTATTATTTGAATGATTTCAATATTTATGTGAAACATTATTTTATCATTACATATTAATGTGATAATACATACTAATGTGACATCAAATATAATGAAAAGCTGGGCTTTGAAAATATTTTAATTTTTTTTCCTAAGTTATTTTTACTTTTTTATTCTTGTTGAAAGCATAAATTTTTGTCTTTTATTCCAAATAACAAAATTTATCCTCTACATTTTACGTAAGAATTCATTGAAGATAATTTTATTTATTTTTCTTTAAAAAATTTTCATTTTATTACAATATCTATCTGCAATGTATTAAACAGGAGTGTTTCACATATAAATATATTCATTATTAATTTGTTTTTTGTTAATTAAGTATTATATTAACTTAAACAAATTATTTAAAAATTTCAAAATGTAGCAAAATCATTAAGAATGATTTGACTTTTCCAGTTTTATTGAAAAAAATTTATTCTAATATCGCAATGGATACCAATGTCGTGGACTTCAGTGAAAATAAATGTTATGAACATTGTAGTAAATACTACAGTTAATTAAATAATTAATTATTGTATTTCCTGTTTATATTGTTATTATTTAGTTTTATATGAAGGGAAGTTCCCAGCAAATTTTTGTTATATAATCACCTTAGCTGAAAAATTTCAGATTAATTATAATAATCATTCATTTTCACAAATTAAAAAGCATTTTGATAACACTCTTATTCTTTACGATTAGAATTTTTATTTCATTTCAAAGAAAAATTAAAGTTTTTAAAATTACAAATTGTCTGTTTGGATAGGTTTTTAAATTTAGATAAAACATTCAAATATATTATTAAAATATTCAAAAACTTTAATTTATTATAATTAATAATTAGAAAATAGTTTAAAAAAGTTATAAGCTTTAGTTATTAAACAAAATTAAAGTAATGAAATATGCATACACTTTATGACTTAGTATTAAATACTTTACTAATAAATTTCAAATTTTATAAATTTTTGATTTATATTCAATTAAAAAATTTTAAAAAGTCATTTAAATTTCATAGTTCTTTTGAAAACTGATAATTCTTAATCTTTTTTAAGAAATTAAGGCTTACTCTTCCAAATAAGAGCTTACTCTTTTTAGTTATTGTTAAGAATAAAAATAAAAATAGTTCCTTCTCGAGTTAATTTTTATTGACACCCAATGGTATTCATTTTTTTTTTCAAGATACTCCTTCTTGTTGCTTTACATTAAAACAAAATGTGATATATATATATATATATTATATATATATATATATATATATATATATATATATATATATATATATATATATATATATATATATATATATATATATATATATATATATATATATATATATATACATATTTAATATTTTCTCACTAATACTATTAACCTGTATTATTTTTTCTGTATGTGTTTATTTATATTTACAAACAACTTCTTCGGTTTGCTTTTAAGTTCTTTTTCTAGCTATAGTCTATCAGAAAATAAAGTGTTAAGAGTAACTACTTCATATATAAATGATTCTTTATCTTATTCCAATGCAAAAAAACTCTAATACAACTACCCATAGTAATACTGTAAATATGCATGAAGTAATGTTATAGAAGATATTAGTTTTATAAATTCTTATGGTGTTAACTTTGATTTATATAATGTTTCATGTTTCAAAAAATAGGATTGTGTTACCATTAAATATTCTACTAAATTGACTGAAAAACCTAACGCAACAAATATAAAAGTAACTATCAATGTTAAACTAATTATTTATGAAAACAAAGAATTTAGAATAGTCAAAATGATATTGTTAATGAACTGAAAATTGGATTAAATGCTCCTAATAGGAGCCAAAATGTTGTAAGCGATAACAGTGATATATTTGAATATCGATCAGTCCCGGAAAAGCATATTTTGCTTGTTAAGCCTAAGTGCTCACATCGTTCGACAAATGTAAACAAACGAAAAAAATTATATCCCTTAAAATAATATAGAAAAATTAGTGATAATACTGAACCAATGAAAAAATGTTTTTGATCGTATTGAAATTCCTAGTTAATTTTCCTAAATAGATAAAAACATTTAATTAAATAAATAAAAATTACTAAAAGAATTATCTATATCATACAATAAATATTAAATTTATAGTAAGGGCTATTTTTATACATAAATAAGTAAAATCTTAGTTTTATCTTTGACAGGTTTTAAAATATCTTTTAGAAATAAATGTTACGAACCAGAAAACTTGTGTTTTAGTGCGGAATTAATTTTTCCAAAATTATTTTAATATATACTCTCTTTGAGTGGAGATAAAGATATATTTTCTTTATATCCTTAAATCACTTTTCAGTTTCATATATATATATAACAGTCTGTGCCGCAATAAACATGGACTTGCCTCAGGCCCAGAGGGATTGATGTCCTTTCAGTGTTTTTAAAATGAAATTCAGCCTGATTTGGACTCTAAAACTTTTGATGAAGTCTATAAAATACAACCTTCAGTGTAGGGAAAGGATCAATTCCTGCTATGTTCATAAACATTACCATTTGTAAAGCAAAGGAAGATTGAACTTTGTCTCTTCCTTATATAAATCACAATATGTACAAAAAATTATTATGTACTAATATTTATTTAAATGTAAATTATGTGAAACTGAAAAATTTTATCCTCATATGATTATTTCGAATCTTTCGAAAAGCAACCGTGCCAGAATATTCTCTAGTGTCCCAGTGAGCCACTCGATTCTCGTATACATCAACGGTATTATTTCAGAGTTATAATTCCCATGCTGTTTTTATTTGTCAAATTGTTTTACTAAGAATTGTTTCCACCTTGTAAAGCAAGAGTAATTAACGAAGTGAAACAAAGTCCCGACTTTGCACGTTGTTTTAGTTGCAATACTAAAATAAACATCCTTATTTAATTATTTCTAAGTACCCTGATAGGAAGAATAATGTATGCTATAATTTTAGATTTCATTATAAAGAATTTGGTGCAATCACATATATACTTTACTGTAATTTCTACTCTTAATCGTAAGCTGTTATTACATCTTAATATGAAGTTATTTAATTTATTGGTACTCTACCCTTTTTCTCTAAGCAATAAATTTCTAGAAGAGAAATAGTTATGTTTCTGAAGCATCTACCTTTAATTATTTACTTAAGTAAGCTCTTTAGTAATGATTTTCCTAACGCTGTTATTTATTTTATAGATTTTGGAATGTTCAATCGAAAATCGTTGGAATATTTTCAGAGAAGAGGATTTATTTAATTATGTTGATGTACGCAGCGTTTGTGGAAAAGGAGTCCGGTCATAGAAATGCTGCGTTGGCTGTTGTGAAGAAGCTGTGGAGAGCGCTTCCTGATCCATTAATCACATGTAAAGAAATAAAGGACTCTTTAGCAAGACTTGTTCCAGAAGAATCAAAGAAACGTGTCGAAATTTTTTGCTTGGATTACGAACAAGAGTTCGAGAACAATTCCTATTTGAGAATTCAGAAAAAGAGAGATACTCCCACCCCTCGATCGCTAAAAAATTTATCTCGTTGTGTAATTCGAAGTGCTATTAGTCAAAATGGAAGTTTACCAGAAGGTGTTGTTAATTTGCATATTCCCATTGAACTGAAATATTATTTAAAATTGGAAATATAGATCTATAAATTATATGCCTAATTGTATATCTTAAAATATGTGAAATTCAAAGATTTTTGGATTTATATAGATTTAATTGTATTTGTATTTTAGTACAAGAATTTTTCTATGTATAAAACAGTTTTTTATTTTCTTACATAAATCTTTTACTTTTTTCATATAATTTAGACATATTATTCAATTTATATATCCATATATGTTAAAATAATATTTTATTTTCTCTTTCATATTAGAATATATACTTTTATTTTTCCAGAAGGGCCATTTCTTATTTCCATGATCTCTTCTTTATGGGGAAATTTAGACACTAAAAGACACATATAATATAAAAAATATCATTTTTATATAATCGACATAAGTTATAAACGCAACGTCATTAAATTACTTTAAGGTTCTATTTTACAAAATAATCAGAAAAATATAAATGATTTTCAATGTATAACAATTTAGCATCATTCAATTTTTAAGGATTTTTATATTTTTTCTCAGATTTATTTTTAGCACCATAAAAAATTCTTCTTCTTCTCTATTTTTATTTTTAATTTAAAGATTAATTAAATACTTAAAGCCTATACACATCTATATTTCACATAATATAGATTTGTATTTGATTTAAATATTTTAAGCAAATTTAAATGCCTAAATGGGTTTGTACAATTTGAAAATAATAAGCAGAATTAAACCAAGCGGAAAAAAAACGCAGAAGACATGGATCCAAACCAGAACAAATGAACAAAATAATAAATTTAAAGTAAAAAAAAAAAAGACTAGGCAATTTTTAAGAAGAATTATATAATTATGCTATGTAAGAAAGACAAATATATTTCTTAATAAAAACAAACAAGATTTCTTTATTAGTATCATATGAATTAGAATCATTAGTATTTTATCATATGAAAAATAAATTGAAATCCAAATATATATACTTTATGTATATTCTCATATAATATCATTCATATTTTAAAATATTGATTAATTTTTATCTTTATACCTACTGACACGCTTAATATATTTCTTAGAAAACAATTATTTACTTTTTGTTGTGTAGTTGTGAATAAATCAACCTAATATGATGATATGATTATGCATATTATAAGTCATTCTGTATAGTGAAAGAAAGGTTCAACACCAGTCACTCTTACGTATGAGGAAATCATTCTTGCTTTAAGAGCTCCTCTGCTGTGGAGGGTGCCTCGGCTTTTTCAAAGCGTCCTCTTTTATGACACGGTAAAAGATTTTGCTATCTATGAAAATTTCTTTTTCAAGACATTAATTTGTGTGTGGGTTGAATACCATTTTAAAATTCCTCACAATGCCGCTAACAGTATGGCGGACCAAGATAAATGAAATTTAATTCAAGTAATAATACTTAAACCGATAAAATTGCTATTTTGAGAAAAAATTAGGATTTGTTAAAAAACATATCAATTTTTGTGAAAACTGTTTAGTTACGAAGTGTAGATGTACTTGAAATATGTAGTCAGTGTTAGTATTTGAAGAACGTAGAAAAACGTTTTGTTACTGCATAGCGATGAAGGGTTAACTAATAAACTGTTTTAATGCTTCTTCTAATCTTCCACAGCGTACTTTCTACGCGGGAAGCATTTTTGCACACGGCAAACGGGATTCAGCCTCCATGTGGATAGAAATCCAGATTAACCCCTAGCAGGAACGCACAGAAATAGTTTTGAGGAAAGCATAAATGCTACAAGTAACTATTGTTGTCCAACAATGCTCTTCAGCATGACACCTACTGCTGCCATATGACACCTTTTATACGGAAAAAGCTGAAGATGTGGCCAGGGCAGTGTTCCATGCCTTTGGCCCTATATGAATTGTCTTTTTTGGAGCACTTTTTTTTTTTGCACTTGTCACACTACAACAAAAACTACAAAAAATAACTTCAAAACTTATGCTTTTTGCTTGTTCACTGAGATTATTTAATACTTTATATAAATAAAATTTAGTAATCTAATTTCTAAATACATTTTTTTGATACTTATACATTTGTTTTAGGTAAATTGAATTTCCCTGATTAATGAAACAAGTATATTGTCATTTAAAGCTGTTCTATAATATATACAAAAAACAGATAATTGGTGTCTAAAGATTAAAAAATTTATCAATTGTACCAAAATATATATAAGTAATTTACTAATAAGTATTTCAGCAATCAAATATTGTTTTTTAAAAGAAATTTCTAATGAAAATTTCAAATGAAAAACATTAAGGAAGATGTTTATCGAATGGAAACTGTATTTGTATTAAGATGTTAAAAATACAGTTTAAAAATAAGGAATAATCCTTGTATATCAATGCAATGAAGATAGTGGAAAATTCCAAGGAATAGTGCTGTGAAGCCAAATAAATTGTAACACAATAAATTTATAGCTGTTGAAAAAGATCCTTGAAATAGATAAATTTTTAAGAAATAAAAATTTTCATGGTAACTAAATTTTAATACAAATGTTAGAAAAAACAAGCTTACAATTATTAGCAGTTTTTTCAATTCAGCTTTTTAGGTCAAATGTAAAATATAAATTTACATAAGAATATAATAAATCAAATGGAAAATACTAATATTTTATGATATTATAAAACGCAGTACAGTTATGATACATAATTATACATACATATTATACATATAATATTTTCAGTTTATTCATTTATTTCATATAAATTCTATTTTACATATTCACCACAGAATACAATTAAAGTAAAAAAATTAAATTACTGTATTAACACAATTTAATGTCCTAAATGATTAAAAAATCAAACACTATTTAGCTTTATTTTTACACAACATACATTTTCTTAAGTATATATATTTTGACACAGTTCTAACTGAACGCCATTTTTTTCCTATTGTAAGATGTGAAAGTATTAAACAACATATTTGTGAAATGAAGTGTTCACAAAGTTAATTATTTTGAAAAGAATTTCTTGTCATTTTATTTACGAGATGATTACTCATTGCATTATTGATTATTATAAAATGCTCATTTGAAACAACTTTGAACAAGGGAGAGTTATCGTAGAAAAGCCATTTCTGTGACACACACACACAAAAAAAAAGTATAAGCTTATAGGGTCAAATATGAATTTATAATAAATTAAATTTTTGGGCAAAATTATTATACATAATATAAAATATTTATCTATTAATAGTGAAGGGCGTTGCGGCAATTTGTTTTTCGGTACATAACCCTGAGTTGAGCTCTACCCGTTAGAATCGGCCGGGTGGAGTCTTCGTGATTTAGAAGAAGGATCAAAATGACGAAGACTTTTGATAGACTTTTGAAAATATTTGTCTGTAACAAACATAAATAAAATTTAATTGTTAATTTGATATTGTGTAAATATGTGAATTGCGACAAATTAAAATGTATAAAATCCACAGTCTTTAAGAAATATCATGAATTTTTTTTACTGTCGCATTTTTCATCGAAGGTAAATTGAAAACGATAAATCTATAAAATAAACAAACTTAGCGGTCATTCCTTTTAATATTAGAGTGTGACGATTTCGATCAATAAGGCAACAAATTTTCTTAATTAAAATTTTCAGGTTTAAAAACTTAGATAACAGTTCATATATATTTTATTATAAAAATATTTTACTCTGGGAATCTTTCTTATATCCAATTTAGTTTAGTTATTAAATTTGTAATAATATTAGTATTTTATTTAGAAATAATAATTGAATTTATGTATAAAATTTCTCATTTTACGTAAATAAACTTAGTTTTGAATTTTTTTTAAAAAATTAGAATTCTGTTGCTGAGCAACCATTTAAAATATTTTATCGTATTACTTTGTACAAATTTTACATTTTGTTACAATAATTTTCTACAAATAGACAATCGTACTCCTAAAAGAAGTTTAACTATGCAAATAAAATGGTAAAATTCATTTAATGTCATTCTGATATGCATTAGTTTCGATAATAAGTGCAAAAATAAATTTTAAATGTAAATAAGATAGTAAATATTATTCAAGGTCATATTTTACTTTGTACTGAATCTAGTAATATTTATAGAATTTATAAAGAATATATCTAAAATTGTCAAATTTATATAATTTTGTCCTCTTTAACACTAAAAATATATTTATAAAGAAAAAAAACCCAAACCCTTTTAGGTTTAATTTTGAAATTGTTGTTGTTGTTACTTATCTCAGGTTGTCTAACCTAGATAGACAACCCTATAGAAATAAAAATATCTAAAATTTCTAAAAAATAAGATGGGTCCCGAAGGACTCCGTCTTTTTTCAAATTTGAGCATGGTAACATGTGTCCATCGGAGGCCATATTGATGAAGCACCAAGGACAGTCTGCAAATGTCCTTTGCCCCTCCTGAAAGGTGATTCCTCTCGTGTGCCCACTCAGATAGTGGGAAAAGGCAGTTAGATAAGATCTTGGTCTAAGCTTGAAGGTCTCACCCGGTCTTTTGGCGAAGTACCATGGATGGTTGGGAGGAATTTTCATAAGCTTATTGAATTCAGTTTTTGGCAAGGAAGAAATCTCAATAGATGTGAGCTCTCCACCTTGGTTTACTCCCTCCTCTGACGCCGATCTGGATAGGAAATCCGCTCTTTCATTCCCCTCTACACCCACGTGTGAAGGGATCCATTGGAAATTCACTGTGTGTTCGGGTTATAGTCTCTCAAGAAGATTTAGTATGTTCAGGCTAGTTTGATCTAAAACAGGGCTCCAATTTAAAAGATGCTAGACTGAAAGCGCAACTGTCAGTTAATATCCAGATATCCCTTAATTGAACTTCCACCTCTGCTGCGTACTGTAAACCTCTTCTAATGGCAATTAGATCTGATCTAAACACGGAACTATTATCTGGGTTTCTTATTTTAAATTCTAGATCTCCGGAGACAGTGTTTATGTACACCCCACTGATCAAGGCTCCCCCTCACACCTTTACAGCAATCTGTGTAAATTTTCAAAGAACATAGAGGGACATTATGGATTGTTTCGAGTGTCAGTTGTTTAACGAGAGCCGGAATCTCTGAGTTTTTGTCACTGTTATTAAGAGCTCCTCATGGAAGAATATTCCATCAAGTTCTAATCCAGCTCCCAGTGGTTTCAGTGAGTACTCGTCTACATTCGAAAAAGGGAGATTTTGTGCCCTTGCATAGGAAAAGGGGATGAGTTTCTTTAGACGTTTGTTGCCGGTCCAATCTAGGAGGTAGCTAGAAGTTCAATGCTTTTGATGAGCTGTTGATAATTTTGAGATTAAATGTATTATTTTTTAAAGAAATTTTAAAATTCAGCTGCCATCAGTGCATTTAGAAGTTTTATATTGATATTTCATTCATGGAAAAATAATATTGCATAATTTCTTATGATGCACAGAGACTAATAAATAAATGCCTTTATGTAAAATAACTGTTTGAGAATACACAGAAAATACTTGAAAATACTGTTTCAAGAAAATGCTTATAAAAATATTTGAACTATAAAAAATAAACGAATAACTTCAAAAATTAAAAGTGATATTGCAGCTGGATCTACTTTTAAAAAACAGAATCGCTTAACATTTTTCGTCATAAATTTTTATGCTTCCTCAAACGAGCCAATGGATATTTATCCACTTGACTAAGAAAGAATTCCATTTCTAAATTATTGAAATTTTGCATTAAGTAGACAAAGTTATATACGAGCAAAAACAACCTTTGTCCAAAATGAATAAAAATATTCTAATAAAATAGACATAATTTCCCGAGTGAATAAAAACCTCCGTCACTTCAGAGCAGTTTTAACCTACCTTAACTCTGATCAAGTGGATATGAAGAAATGTCAAAGGGGCCCGGTGATAAATGGGCTGTAATTACTAGAAGGTTTGTAGATTTGCTATCAGACACTGTTGAAAAGGGTAATTTGATATCCCGTTGCTTTCCTCTATGAAATAATTTATGATTGGTACTTTGAAACTATCATATGCAGCGAATTTTAAAAGTTCTCACAGCAAACAACTTCTAAAGTTATCCCTCCAATTGTGTCAATGAAAAACTTCTAAAATGCTTAGACTCCAAATGTTTAATTCAATGCTTTTTGTCAAACTGAGTCATTTCTTTGAATTTCCATAAAAACCATTCAAGTAGACTTTGAAAAGAAACTAATTTGTTCAACGACTTTATATAAGTTTCCCATATATTTAGTTGCTCTTTTTCTATAAAAAAAATATGCTTTAGATATAGCAACATAGAGTGGAAACTTAATTACAAATTTTCAAAATTACTTGTTATACCTTTCCATATGTCATAGATCCTATGGTTTGGTATCTTGCGATAATTTGACTCACAGATGACACAGCAGGTTTCCCACTTTGAATGCCATTCTCTAAATTCACTTAGCAGAAAATGCGCGGCAATTAATATTTCTCCAATTACTCTACTTCAAAGAAAGTGTTAAACACAATGAGAAAAGCATTAAAGCGCAACAGAAAATTCTTGCTTAAACAAAAAAGGAGAGCAGTTTCTATTATCATGATAAAATCTCTCGTAAAATTGATTGTTATAATCATGATCTAATCATACGGATATATATTTCATTAAAATTTTTAATTACTTCGGAATTTATTTAATTTATAATAATTTACTGTAGAATTTAAATATAGAATTTAATATGAATTTGCAATTTAAATATATTTTAAGCAAAAGGGAAGAAATTACATTGAACCAATATCTCAGCTACTCATATTTATTTATATATTTTGAAATATAATTACCATAAAAGTTTCTCATAATCTAAATTAGTTGGATGAATTGTTTTTATGATGGATTGCTCATGAATATCAAATTTTTCTTAAAAGCCATATCAATTCTGAAATTTTATTTAATTTTTCTAAAGAAACAATCTCAATGGAGAGAAAAGATCTGCTTACAAATATATATATATATATATATATATATATATATATATATATATATATATATATATATATATATATATATATATATATATATATATATATATATATATATACATACATATATATATATATATATATATATATATATATATATATATATATATATATATATATATATATATATATATATATATATACGAACTCTGATGGACGGAAAAATTATTTTTAATATAAACCAAAAGTGTTTTATAATTTAGTTTTGTATAGAAATTGCTTATTTTTTTGCGTGATTTCATAATTAAGTTGAATTAGCTTGTATATAATGTTGAGAATATTGTCGATTTTATGACCATTTGTCACATCAACGACAGATTAAAGTTTTTTACCCTAAAAATTAAATTAATGCTTTCTTTATTCAACTTGATCTCAGAACCAGCTTATTTCTCTTTTAGTTAAAAGGAACATTCTCTCTTAAAATTCCTTTCCGCAGATTATAATGCTATGAAGTTGTATTTTATTTATATCAGCATATAAAACTACGGATTTATATATAGGTAATTTATATTCCATGCTATACATTAAGCTAAGCAGCAGCTTTGAAATTTTCTCTTAAAATAAATTTAAGATGCTTACATGACAAATAGCAAAATAGAACATAAATATTCCAATTATAGCATCATAAAATTTAAAAAGAAATTGAAGCCTAAATTTTCGTTTAACTTATGAACGGAAAAAATTCTTCCAATATTTATACTGTTCTTAAATTTCAGTTTAATAATTAAGTTCTTGTATTAACGAAGCAGTTGGAAGAACTGTTCTGAGATAGGCTGACTTTTTATTTTAATGTAGAGAGCCGCAGAGGCTACGCAGTTAAGAATGGCTGAACACACATTTTGCTTTTGAAAGTGCTCCGGTGCATTAAGCATTCAGAAAATACATGTCCTTATTTTCTTAGGCAGGTGCAAATCCTTAACAAAAAGCGTTATCATTCCTGGAATATCCATTGTGTTCGGTGACATACACTGTGTGCGCTGAGAATGCTCTTTTCCATTCAGCAAGATCGATGATCCTGTCATAGATCCATATGGTTTGGTATCTTGCGATAATTTGACTCACAGATGACACAGCAGGTTTCCCACTTTGAATGCCATTCTCTTACAAAGCTAATTACTTTAAAAATTGCTAAGAGGCTAACTACTATCATTTGTTTTTAATTAAATTGTTCTGATTTACGTTATCGGGTTTTCTACATTAGATAATGTTTTAAATAATTTTAGGCATTTTGAACTTTACACGTTTTCCAAATACAGACCTTGATTTTACTCAATTAAAATAATTTCTATATTTATTGCATATTTGCACATTTCTGAATTAATTTCTGCAATATTTATTTCTATTCAACAGTTAATAATATATGTTAGAAAGATCCATTTAGTAAAATGATATGACTACATAAGTCTCTTAAAAAAGAGTCCAGTATCAAATAAATCCATTAGAAGTATAAAGTTTGTGTGTGTGTTTTTTGATTTTTGCCTAAAAGTATGACGAATTATGATTAATTGAAAGTAAGTAGTTGTCTTTCGCCGCCACCAACGTCTTATTACGACTGAAATTTATGAAGATATTACCGTTCTCGAACACTGGTTGCGTTTATTTTTTACCAGTCATTAGAACAAGATTCAAAAAGTCTATATTTATCCAGTAATTAAGAAATGTAGATATCATTATAATGACTGTACACATTTATATATATATATATAAGAAATTCATTATTATTTCTTTAATTATCAGGAAATATTTAGCTTGAAGTTATATTGCAGTATTTTACATCGAAAATGTAAACGTATGAACAAAAAAAATTATTTTACACCTGAAAGATAAAAGTAAGCATTAAACAAATCATAATCCAATAAAATTAAAATTACTTATTCTCAAGAATGCACATTTCGTCATTTTTTATTGATATCACTTTGAATTTAAGATATAAAGAAAATTTTTTATATGCCAAAACACTTTAATTTTCAAATTCTCCATTTACACTTTAAAGTTTGATTAGCCTTCATTTCCCAAACTTCAAACGTGAAATTTTTGGCAAATAATTTTTGTAGTTTACTTTCCCTCACTTTCGACATTAATTTAATAATTTTCAAATACACATTCGACTCCAGATGATTTATTCAACTTGTATGGAATTTTCAGCGTGAGTTGATCCCTTCAAATGCAATGGAAATCTTCACCTATAATTATATATTCTCAAGAATAGTCCTTAAAAATCATAAAAATTTAAGGAAGGCAAGAAATAGATTTACTAGACACAATTTATATCCAAATTTATTCCAAATTCACCAGTTCCAATATTCATTAACAATAAATTCGATTCATTTTAGTAATAGGCAACAAACTGTTAATATTATTTGGAAAACCAATTAAAAAAAACCGGCTGTGATAGTTTCAGTATTGCTATATGAGAGTAAAAATCAGCACATATTTCGTTAAATTTTTGTAATTCAATAAATACTACTAATTGTTTTTTGCTTTTTATGACACGACTGAATATATTTATCAATTAGGTATGTAAATTGCGGCATTAATAAATATGGTGAAATAATTTTTAAGTGTATTTTTTTAAATGCAACTACTGCTGAATTTGAGGAATTTATATTAAACTAAACAGTCATGTCATGTTAAAATAAATTTTAAACAAAAGAAATATTTTTCCCAAATTACCTCCAATTTAAATTATTTATTAAAGAAAAATTCCCTTAATATAAATGTAAAAATTAAAACACAGAAAATAGTTGTTTTTAAATCATTTAAAATGTTTAAAAAAAACTAATTTTTGATATTTTTTATAATTATTTTAAATTGAATGATCCTGTTCGATTTTACCCATACATATTTGTGTTCAAGTAAATTAAAATATGAAATCTTGTATACGTGAATATGGAAAAAACTTTAAATTATTTTCTCTTTAAAATATAAATGCCATGAAATTATTAAGTAAATTTTAAGATAGATGATTATTTTGAAAAATATTATTTAATAATATAAATAATCATTTATTTTTATCTTAATATTTTTCCAGTGGATATTGAATGATGTGAAGAAATAAGTTTTTGAAGTAAAGAAAATATTATAAAATAATTTATTAAATAAAAAGAATTCTTATTGCTTTCAGAGAAACAAAAATGTTCTTTATTTTTTAAAATTTAAACGTCTAAGGAATAAGGAATTAAAAATTAACTTCCATAGCGTCTTCTTTTTTAAGAATAGAATAAATTTAGGACTTAATACTTTACATGTAAAACAATTATCCGTCAATAAACTAATGCATATAATCAGTATTTATAAATTAACAGAATCAAAGTTAAATTGCTTTGGCAAGTATATACGAAATTAAAATTTTTTAATTATCTTTAAATCAAACAGTTATCTGACCTTCATTTAACTGTAAAGATTTTGCTTTTGGGAAAATATATTGTTACCGCATAATTATCATGGTCTTTTTTTATTGTAAACGTTATTGATAAACTAATATGAGGCAGTTATTCAGGCTTATGATGGTGTATCATCAAATTAGATCTATACCGATCGCCATAAATCCGTCACTCTAATGCCTAAATTGTGATCAATTTTCTGAGAATACTGAAGAATACAAACTTAAGATTATTCCTTGAGTATTCTAGCATGAAACTGTAATTTTAAACTGTTTGATTAACACCAGACAAATTGAGTTAACAACTAAAGTTTCCGTATTTCGTATCCTGAAAAGAGGATACGAGGATATATCCTGAAAAGAGGAAATTTTTCAAAGGAAAAGCTTTGAAAATTTTGAGCCCTATTGCCACCTTTTAACACGGTGATTTAATAAAAGATATTTAGTGAATAGTGATTCTTTAACAATTGCATAAATTGAGCAATTATAAGTTCGTATATACTATAATTTTAATAAATGATTACTTAAATGCCTCTGGCCTTTTTAACATGGAGAGTTCAAAGTTTATTAAAAAACTGGCAAGAATATATAATTTAAAATTGACATCATAAAGTATTGTGTTGCATTTTTAAATTTCTAATAATGTAATAAAATAATTTATGTAATTGTGCAAAATTTTCTAAATCAAACAATTATAATATTAACAATTTAAGTGAAATTAAAATAGAAGCGTTTATTTAAATGTATGAAATATTTAAAATAAATATTTCGCTTTTTACAATATTTTTTGTTTTGAAATTTATAGAGCAATATTAGAATTAATTAATATTAGTAAAACAAATAAAAATTCAAGTCAATTTGATGAAATTCTTCAAAGTGTACAACATATGTTTCTTCAAAATGCTTGTGTAATATAAAGTACAATGTTACGTTTACACTTGAATTCCATTGATTGCAAGTAAATGTGTTATACTCATTTAACGATATTAGTTAAAGTAGTTTATCAATTTAGAAAATAAACAATGGAAGAAATGCTACTTTTTTGTTAGTTAGCTTATCACTCTACATTTATATTTTTAATAACTAATGTTTCAGTTAAAAATCAGATTTTAATGTTAAGAGTGAATGAAAATTGTTAAAAAGAATCACGCTAGAGAATGGTATCAAACCCAGAAATCCTAAGCCGAATAACAAATTCCAAACTGCCTATTTGCCAATTCTCTCAAATGCAACTGAGAATAGGATTCCTTATAAATAAGTTTCACAAAATCTGTCTCTAACCTTTAATCCTAAAATTGGAAACCTTGCTATAAATACTCATCTCAAGACAGCATAAATAAATTTAATATTCCTTATTTTTTTGAAAATTTGCAATGACTAATATAAATCATTTTTATGGTTGCAGCCAACGCCGTTTGATTTCAATCGCTTTAACTATTAAAAAAAATTCATTAAGAGAGAAATTACATTTTCTACAAAAAGTTTAAGAGTCAGGTATATATATATATATATATGTATCTATATATATATATATATATATATATATAGACATATATATATATATATATATATATATATATATATATATATATATATATATATATATATATATATATATATATATATATATATATATATATACATGTGTGTGTGTGTGAGAGAGAGAGAGTGCGTGTGCGTCTGTGTGTGTCTATGATAGAATATCGTTTCCTTTATAACAGAGAAAATGATAAAAACTTCTCAAAAGTAAATTTATTTATTGGATATAATAAACATTGCCTGAAATAATGTCACGTTTTTTATTTTTATTTATTATTTTTTTATAAGCTGCTCTATATGTAGATTACTAATTACGAAGTTTTTGTAATATATTAATAAAGATTTTCTAAACAATATGACGCAATAACATGTCATAAGAAATAAGCAACACACAGAAAGTATAAAATAGATAATATTGCAGTGTTTATTAGTATGAAGAGTTTTCCTCCATAACATATTTAGCCATCAACAACGGTTTTCAATACTAAATGCGGAATGTTTTCATAGTTAAAAAATATTTTAAAATAACTATTAATATTTATTAATAAATGTCATTTTATATTCAAATTTATTAATTAATTTTTTAATACAAAAATCATTAGAACGGTGTTTTTCAAATAAATATTTACAATAAAAATAATTCTGTCTATTAAGTAAGCTATCTAATTAATATATCTTGATGTTTTTATGTATAGAAGTTATATATTAATTTTGATAAAAAAAATTAAATATATTTTAAAAAGCGAATCAATCAATAACTTTGAAAATAAAAAACAATTTTAATTATATCGACACTTATTTTAAATGGAAGACGAAATCATTTCAAAGTTATTTTTCAATACAATAATTTTAAAATAAATTTGCCCAAAAGCTGATTTTTCGGTTCAACCGTTCAGCAAAATATAAACTACCCTTTGAGTGTAACATATGTCAATGCTTCATATTGGTTCTGTTTGTGGACTATATGCAAATTTCCACAAACAGTGCAAAGCGCAGTGCTGAAATGACGTGACAGCCTGCTGATCAAAGCCATTGCCATCGCGTACTATTGGTGGTAGGAGATTCGATATCTGCCTTAGAGAACCATCGATCTTCCGATGCTTATACACATTAACAGTTTCACTGGCTCAGTTTTATTCCACTGATATGACAAATACTAGGAAAAAGGGGTGCCAATTGATAAGAGCTGGAGTCGATCTCGTCTCCTGAAACTAATTTAAAATTTCAAGATATTTAACTGAATTTGGTTGAATTTGGTCTTTTAATATGCCTTAATGTTTCTTTTTAACTGATTAAAATTTCGAAGTACACGTGCTTGCCCATATTTAGAGGGCCAGCAACTTTAGTTTTAGAAAACAGTCCTCAAATACTTATCATTAAATGAAATTTTCATGTCAAAGTTCACAGATTTCTTCTTAGACTCAAATCCTCTTATTCCTCCTATAAAATCAGTCATCGGATTTACTGATACAATGATACCGTGTGTTTTAGAAATGTATTCCTAATCTTAAAAATTAATTTATTTTCTTGTGCTGTGGTTAATGGATTAATTAAGATTGTTTTTTGACTTTAAAAAATCAAAGCTGATTCATGTTTGTCAATAAAAGGACAGCTGAAAATGTAATGGTTTTCCAAGAATGATTTAAATTTTTAAACATTTAAGTCAAATTTGAAAAAATCAGAAATAGATAGTCAAAGGATAATTTTGAGAAAATAAGGATACATTAAAATGAGGAATTAGGAATTTTTTTGCTCCAAAAATACATATCTTATCTACAGAGCTTAAAAATAAAATTTTTACAGTCCGGTAAATATTTTTCATAATATCAAAAGAGAAAGAATTCATTGCTTAAAATTTTGCAGCAAGCAATGTTATAAAAAGTAATTTTAGTATTCAAAAATTAATATTAATTTATTATTCAATTCAAAGAAATGAATTTTCAATAGGGTTTTCATTCACATGTAAAAACCCTATTGAAAATTCATTTCTTTTTGTGTGACATAAAATCATCACTAAAACGAACAGCAAACTGCCTTAAATGCTTTTTGTTACAGCTTTAAAAACGACAAAATTCTGAAATGAGTCACCATTGTGTTCCGTTTCCTTCAGTTATTTTCAATAGTTATTTTCAAAATGTCGATATTCAGCTATATTGAAAAAAGGGGTTTCAAAACAGTTTAAAACTTTTGCTAAATTAGAATCATCTCTAAAGTTTTCTATGATGAAACATTTGGGGGACAATCTCTAACTCTATAAGACATTTAACGCGTTTCCCGTGTATGAAAGCCTCATTTGTACTGTTCCAGAACTAAACTTAACAATTAAAACTTCTTTTTTTTTAAAATTTTCCTGCAGATAAAAATGATACCGAATTTAGCAATGACGTTTAACAGTGAGGTATTGTAAAAACGTCCATTCAAAGTGAGCCACGTGAGTGCACATGCCACGTCATACCTACCGGGATTCTACTTGAATACTGGTGAATGCATGTCTATCGAAACCATTCAAAGACGTTACAACCGATTGTGTTCCTGTTGGAAAGTTACAGCCCACCAGGAAAGAAGAATAGTCCACTTTTGATTTTACAAATGTTTCCAGGTTTTCCTCACAGAACCTCAGAGTTCACGGTTTGCACACATAATAAGAAATTAAATATAAATCCTTTATCTTTTTTAAAAGCCCATCCAAACAATACTAAGAAAAATTGGTATTTGGTTCGCAAAAGCAATGAATAGTTAAGAGCTCTTTTTTTATATTCTCATTATAATATCAGTTTTTATTAACAGTTTATTTGTTAAAAGGTTTTTTTTTTTTTTTTTTTTTTTTTAATACTTTTCTTACATTTCGCATGTTAAACGCAGAAATGAAAATAAAATTTCTACTGTGTTCTGAAAGTTGTGGAAAAGAGATAAAAATTGGATTCCAAACTATGACACTTAATGAAATGAGACCAAATGACACGAAATATTTTATATTATTTAACAAGATATTATTAATAAAATTTCTTGAAGCGTTTTGTACTCTTATTTTTTATGAGCTATGCATTGGAAGAATAATTGAAAACTATTTTTAAATTATTAAAAAATTACATTTTAGATTAATGATTAACATAATTTTAAAAATCTAAAATTGTATCCTGGTTTACTACTTCATAAAAATTTCTCTATTTTTCTTTAAATTGTAAAATAAGAATTAGCAATATTTTGTCTATTTAACAGCACATTTAAATATAACTATATGTAAGGAAATTGTCCAGTGTCAGTAAATACGTAAAATAATTTGATTATAACTTTATTGTAAAAAACTATAAATTTTATTAAAATGAGTCAGAAAACTAACTGAATATCTTCGACGCGTTGAACATAACATGAAAACAAGGATTCTTTTCTTGCAAATGAGATTTGCTTTCCCGTTTCCACAAAAGTATGCATTCAAGTATAGACATACGTTCTCATGAACACAGTTAAATGTTATTTTGCATCCTTTCCCATAGACAATTACACGACTGAAAAATATTTCAAATAAATTATATTATACAAAAATATTTTTAGAGATACTTTTTTTTATTAAATCTGTATATTTTTTCAAAACGCACTTATGCTTAAATAAATTATATTCGAAGAAACCAATTAAAATTTCTATAAGTATTTTTGCAAGAAATTATTAAAAATATTTTCACAGTTTAGGCGATAATCCGTCTTAAGGAGCCTGGTGTGAAACGATATAATTTTCAAGTTTAATTCATAATTAAGAATAATTCAAAAAGAAAGACATGTTAAAATTGCTAACTAAGAAAACAGAAAAATATGTTCCACATAAATAAATATCTAAAAATAACTTCTTTAAATAAGTACGTTGGAGGTGCATTATTCCACCTCAACAAATAAAATAAATAAAGTGCATCATGTCAAAACTCGCTTAAAAATCTATTCTTATTTTCATTAATTTTTATATTAATCTCAAGTGAATTTCCATTAAAAAGCGAATACTCTGAAAAAAATAAAATTTTGCTTTAAATTACTTATGTCGAAAAATATTTTCCTGCTGTAAAGTCTTTATTGGTCAACTATTTTAGAATATCCCAAGGTAAAATAGTTAATATGTGGTGTAATTTTTTTATATACATCTTTTTATATGTAATAAATAACTACAATTTACTTCTATATGTTATGTTTATTTTTTTTCGATATTGTAAGCAATATCGAAGAAAATAAGCATGATATGTAGAAGAAAATTGTAAAAATAAAAAGAAAGGTTTTAAAAGATGTGGCAGCAAAAGTATCTTCTAAATTAATGGCTTACAATTTTACTCTGATTTTTAATCTTTTATTAATTTAGAAAGCATATATTTCTCATGATTTTTTTTTCACTTACTTCATTTTATAATTTTACTTTTATTTAATTTGCCTTTGTTTTTTCTGGAATTTGCATAAATTTCAAACAGTTAAAGTCGGTTAACTTTCTAAAAGAGTTTACGAATTTTTATTTTCATTAAGTAAATTTACTCCAAATTTTCTAATCAGATTATAAAATAGTTCATTAATAAAAAATAATAGATGCTCAGAAGGTATTAAACGTAAATATAATTTATAAATAGATTGAGAAAAAATCTTTCATTTGACACAATTATATAAATAACAATATTTCCCTGTAATTATTTTGAGAATTCAATTATTTGAGCCTTCAGATCAGCTATTTAAAACAAATATTCTTATTAGTTTCTTTACTTTAGGATAAATTAAAATAAAGTAAAAATAAATGCTTTGTGATTTTTAATTAAGAATAGCGTTTGTGGGGGATATCGACAGATGCAAGTAAGATAACGACAGATGCAATATTCCAGAAAAGACTTTTGGAATAAATTGCATTTTATTCTTAAGAAATGACAACATTTCTACAAAAGCTTTTAAAAAACATTTCAAACATATGATTTCAATAAAAAAAATATATCTTTTCTCATGTCGCAAATTTTTTATTCACTTAACAAATAATGAATTAATAAATATACTTAAAGAAAATGTTTTTTCTAAATATTTACTTTGACTAAAATGATGAGCATTCACACATATTTCTATGTTTTTTATAAGGAAAAATCTTTAATACATTCCTTGTTTTAAAGTTTTTTCAAGAAAGCATAGCCATTGATAGAAAATATAACACTGAACGATGAAATCCTTTTAAAATCTAAAACATTATCATTAAAATCATACAATAGTTTGCAAAACATTTATGAACAAAATTCTATGATTCTTATACGTGAACTACAATAAATTCTAATCTACGCGAGTCTGGATATTTCAATTTTTTGATTATCCTTTATATTTAAATTCCTAAGCAATTTCAATACCAATAAATGAGAAATGATACACAGTACGGAAATTTCTGACAGTTTTCAAAGAAAATAAATATGCATATTTGTAAAAAATAAGTAATTTTATTATTTTTCTATCAACAGTTGTATTTCTGTGACTTACACACTGTTTAATTGGTTTAATTCCGTATTTATATACATTTCTTGTCTTTTTCTGTTAGTTTTGCTGATAATTTTCGAATTTCGTTTATCTGTGATTCCTTCTTTACAAAATTCACTAGATAATCAAGTGCTTACAATATTTATGTATGAGTAATAAATTTGAATATTCTCTATAATCTTTTATCTGAGGATTTGATCTTATATTCCTCGAAATCGTAATAGAAAATAGAGAAATTTCAATAAATTTAGGTGAAGGTTTAACAAAGATTATAAATCCGGTTGCAGTAATCATATTTTCTTTACATTCCGCACCAAATGCACATATCAAGAAAAAATATTAAATAGTTTGCCATAAAGCGAATCTAAACTAAATGCTCTATTATAAAATGCATTATCTAGAAAGTGAAGTGTTTCATTTAACACAAACATAATTAACACAATAACTTTATAATAAATAATCACAGCTGTTAGTGTAAATTTAATTGATTTGATAATATTAAACTATATAAATTATGTCAACATAAGCGTAAACTTAAATAATCAGGAAATAATTTTGAAAATAATTCCTTGAATTTGAGATAAATGAATTGAAAAATATTTTATAATGTATTTCAATGGTAAAAATAATTTCCCGTTTTCTTGGCATCGGTTTGTAGAAAATTTTGATGCATACCTATGTTTTCGCTACATTGTATATAAACTTTTCAAATTACTTTTTATACATATAAAAAATTGTTATACTATGGAATGTTTTGAAAATGAAAGTTCAGTCTTGCAAAAACTTCTTATTCTCATTGACATGCCTTTATATGTGTCTAATATTATAAATCTTATTTAAAACACTCTGTAAAAACTAAATTTGATATTTTGAGAAACCTACAAAAATTAAATTTTCATTAAATTTTAATCCTTTAACTATGCTAATAAATCTTTACTAATTTCTTATGTTAGAGATACACAAACATGGCTCCAAGATAATTTTAATAAAAAATAATTTAATCTATAATTTTCTATAATTAATCTATCTACATCTATAATTTTCTTTCATGTGTAAAACTTTGAGGTGTTTATTGCTTTTTAGGCAATACGTTAAAGTAATGTGTATAAGTACATTATTTCGCATTATTAAATTAATTATCTAGAGACACAAAACTTTCAGTTTTAACTGACGTTTATAATTAAATTAGCAGCAATATTTTTCTGTTTTTATTACGCCCATTTAATAATCTGTTACTGAATATTTTCATTTATCTTACTTTATTTTTCTGTAAATACTGTTTTCACTTTTAATTCACTTAAATAATAGTAAATTCTTTGTACCTTTAGTATAAATCTTACATTTATTTCTAATCCATCTTAAATTTTCATTTCCACGTGGTTCACCTTACTTTCCCAGGCATGTCAAATGCTTAGGGAACAATTTTTTCACAATGATTACAATACTGCATGGGCATACAGAGGGGGTGCGTCCCCTCAATATATCAATGTCCGATTTTGACAATGTGGTCACCTCTTCTATTGTTAGTTTAAAATTCTATTCAACACTTAAGTTAAATCAGCCGTAACAAATCGCATGTTTCTTGTCAGCAGGTGCAGAAAAAAAAGATCTTTTGAGAGAAAGGGGCTGAAAATAGATAGTTACATTTCTCATTGTTGAATGGAAAAGGAACATTTGCGAGAGAAACAAGTTGAATGAAGGTCAAAAATGTTAAGCACAGGAATATGTTTGTATCAAATTTTAAGAACTGCAATGAAATCCGTGCTTTTTGTTTTAAATGAAAAATGTAGAAGTACATATAGTTGCAAAAAATATTAATGGAACAAGAAATTAAAAAAAAATAAGTTAATCAAAATTTTTGGATTTTTGATATCTAAGGAGCAGCTTTAGATCCAATTATGTGCCATTAATTATATATGTTTTTGGAAGTGAAAAATAATAATGTTGTCATGAAAATTTGAATAAATTGAGCACTAAATTTAAATCTCAATAAATATTTATGTATAATTACTTTTATGGATTATGGTGTAAATCTATCGAATGAATTGCATCAATTTATTAATATTATAAATAAAAGTTCATAAAATTTAATTGAAACATTTAAATTTGGACAATATTTAGTTTTTACTAAAATATAAAACTCATAGAATATTCAAATGCATATTTAAAGTAACTAAGCTATTTTTAATTGAGGTAAATTAATATTAGTTTATTTCTTACGTTTGCAGCAGTATTTTTTTATTATTACACATTTTCAAATAATTATGAAAAATTTGGAAAATTTATTTTGCATCTGTATATATATATATATATATATATATATATATATATATATATATATATATATATATATATATATATATATATATATATTTCAAAACATCAGTTTTTAATATAGGATAAAAAAAATAGTACATTTCATTTGTACATTTTATTTAAAATAATCAAAAACATTTATAAAATGTTTTCCTTATTTCAATTAAAATGCAGCTTCTAAAGAGATCAAAATATTATTTATATTATTTGCTGTCCCTCAATAAATTATCATTTAAGTGATTATCATAAATTACATTAATGTTTAGAAAATTTATGATTATATCAGATTTTAAATAATATAAAATATGTGGGTGAATGTACTTTCACAATAATGTTTTCTTTGCTTAAAATAATAGTTAAGAAAGGAGATTCTCTTGCAACAAGAAATTTCTGTAAACGTTTACAAATAAGAATGATACTGTTTACATAAGATATTGAACTTCTGTTTCATATTATTAGATTTTCAAGGTTAAATAAGGATTTAATACTTGTTCATTGTTTTGAAATTTACAAATTTTACACGTTTTCAAAATACGAAATTTTATTTAACTAATTTTGTGTGATTGAATCACGTAAAATAATTTCTAAATTTGTTGCGTATTTACACATTTCTGGATTCATTTCACCAATATTTATTTTTCGGTTGAATAGTAAATATTATATATTGAAATAATCATGTAATAAAAAGATGAAATATTAATGCATCCAAATTTCTAGAAATGAATGTTCATTTATGATCTCTTTAAAACATCATTTTTTGAGGAAAGATTTAATTCTTATTCTTTATTATTAATCTATTTACGTTGTTGTGTTTTGTCCTCAGAAACATTCTGCTAAATGGAATCAAAAGCTGAATAAGAAACTTTTCTTTGTTCAGAAACTGAATAGTGTAAAAAATGTCCTGCGATGAGAGCAGAGTCCTAACTAAAAATGTAATTTTAAATCAGAAAGGTTTTTGGACAATTTTCACACCAAAAACTTTTTCAGACAAAGGTACATGTTTCGAGCATCATTAGCAAATTTGCATCGGTTCAGTCAAATCCCTTCATGTCACATGGGCATAAATCCACTGAAGTAGCCAGGCTTTATTATTATTAGAAAAAGCATGGGGCAAATTGTATTTAAATAATGATTTCCATTGATACTTGAGAATTGCTCGCGTCCATATCAATGTATTCTTCTGATTATTTTTTTTTTAGACACAGGAATAATTTATATAATTCACAAGAAACATTCATAAATTGTAACTTCTGAAGGATAATGCGAAGCCAACACTAACTATATATTTCAAAACAATTTCCTTTCAAATGAAGCAGAAATTCTTTCCTGTTAAGGTAAAATGATTTCTTTAAATATGTTTAAAATAATGCATAAATTAGAATATTTTGAGAATTATATTAAATTCAAGAAATAATTTTTTTTCGTTCGTACGAAATATATTTTCTATAAAATCTTTATGATCAAAAGTAATTAACTTAAATTTTAATGTAATATGAATTGAAATCTGCGGGCTGGAATTTCTTAGATTCCTTAAAATAATGAGAAAATTCCTGATAAAATAAAAAAATTAAAATTCTTTGCAAAAGTGTACAACGATATTTTATATAAAATTGTATGTGTTTTTCCTACAAATGCAGCTTTAATGCAGGATATATGTAGACGACTAATAAAAATATAATATAAATAAAATACAGATTTTTACCAGGAATGGAAATATGACTTTAAAATTACAGAAGCCATCATAACATCATAAAATAAACATATTTTTATAAATATTAAAAAATAAAAATCTTGCAAAATTTAGTAATCGTAATGTACTATTTGAATAGTTAAAAAGAGCATTAGCAATACCAAACAGATTATTAAAATTACATATATATTTTTTACGAACACAAAAACTGAGAAAATAGGTAAACATAAACAAATGAAGTAAAAAATTTCTCTAAAATAAAACTAATTTAGAAAACATTTTTTGGTTTATGACATTTAAATTTTTCTACAAAAGTTACATTTTGAATTATAAAAAAAGAAGGTGCATTTTACGTTCAAATTCGTTTATGGATATTTAAAGTGCATTTTTATTTAAAGCAAAAAATAATTATTGCATAAAAAGTCTTGAAAATTTAAGAAAATAATTTAAAATATTATAAGTGTCTAAGAATTTTAACAAAACAATAAAACAAAATTACTACAAATATGTATATTTTTCGGATAATTTGCTTAGTATTTTAAACATTGGAAAATAAAGGAATACCAATCAATTATTCATATGTAAATTTACTTTGTTTTAAAAAAGCGAACAGTAATTTTGACATTTATTGTAGTCCTTCTTCATTTTTATATCGCATAAATTATGTTCTTTAATAGTGTTCTTAAACAGAAATGCCTTCATTTTATGGAATTTCGTATAAAATGTCGTCAGTATGATTGTTTTTAGGTAGTTTTGCATGTATAGTAGGGATAAATAATGTATTTACTCAATTTATTATGAGCATAACTAATAAAATTTTACTTGAATTATATTTCTGTTTCTAAGGATGTTATATTTGATCAATTCATAATATTTGATAAATTATTTAAAATGTTAAAAAATAAAATAAACTAAAATTGAAAGTACTTCTGGCTTTTTTCTAAATTAAGAATTCAGAAAATGTGTTCTCTAAAAAAATATTGCTATTACAATTTATTGATTTCTTTTCACTTAATTTAATTTATATTAAAATTAATTTCCTTGTTTGTAAAGTTTTAAAATTTTCTTATGTTATGAATATTTCGAAATTTTTCATTCGCTGATGTTTTTAAGAAACTGGTTCACAACAATTTGATTACTCACGTGGGGGAGAGGGAGCATCTCTAAAGATGAATTTTTGATAAAACCGATATTTCTGAGAATAGCTCCATGCTTCACTTGTTTTTAGAAATATTTTTAACTATTTTTTATGGTCTTAATGTTATGATTATGTTTTGGTAATAAAGGTTTTTAAATACTGTCTTCTCTGCTTTTGAACAATGGAAGATATAGGTGATCGTTCTATTTGCAAATCTGTTATGGTGACTGGTACTTTGAAACTACAAAGCAGTTAGCAATGTACTGAAACGATTGTACGACAACCCATTGTTGAATGATATAAGGAAAATATTTGTAAAATGTTGATTATCATATTCATCGGCCAGAAAAAAGAACCCAAAAATCTAAGCATCCCATTCGGCTAACTGACTTGCAAAAATTAGAAAATTTGTATTTCCATACACATTTCTCATAATGAACGGTAGAGAGACAACCCATGGATTTTTGGTTCAATGGAGCATGGCCTTATAACTAAACTATGACGAAGATTTTGATACGGCTCAATGAAAAGCCTACTATTTTTATATAGTATTTTAGTATCCAATTCGTAAGTTGGTTTTCGGAAAAATTTTCAAACTTTTTGAAAATAATCACTATGGAGGAAACCAAGAAATTTCCGAAATTTAACCTCTAAGGAAATGCATGCTGAAATTAGCGGCATAACATCTGTCTCCCACTGTTTGAAATGATCTGGAATCGAACTCTGCGTATTAGTTTTGAAAATTTTATTTCAACTGCTCTACTGGTTTTTTATGTGTAGAGAACAGTTTAACGGCGAAATAGTTATAAAATATTTTAATATACACCTTCTATGGTCTTAAGGGAATTCATGTGTCACGAGGTAGAAAACCAGGAATTATCCTCCCCCCATTAAATAATAGAAATTTTGTGATGATCAGTGGAATATCTAAATATCCTTTAAAAATTAGATTATCAGATTTAAAAAGTTACGGATATGCAAATGCTTTTGATTTAATACAATAATTTTAATTCAGATCATAGAGCAGCTTGATCAGAAACAATGTTTGAAAGGAAGAAAATTTTAAATATAGTGTTATCCCTCTCATCATTTTCATCGATTGCATTTGATATTAACAAGGTAAAAATATACTCTTATATATCATCTGTTTTCTTCAATAAATTAATTTTAATGCAGATCATGGAATGTGATCTAATCGTGATTATTTAATAATCTACAAATGATTTATATACTTATAAATGGAAATATCATTTATAAAATAACTGATGTGGTACTGTTCCCAATACTTTAATCCTCCTTAAAATTTTTCAGAAATATATCAGAAATTTTTCTAATGTTTCTTCTAAAAGAATTTAAATTTAAAAACCACAAAAAAGCACTGGCATTGCTGAATTGCGCAATTGAAATATATGCTTACAAATCCTGTAGTTTTAAAAATTCCATTGAATTCATACACACATCAGAATGATTGCAAATAACATTTTAGGTATAAAAAAAGTAGAAAATTGATTTTTTTACTTTTGAAATATTTGCTTAATTTTAAGAATTACAAATTTTCTGTGAGCAATTATTATTTTAGGTTTAATAACTAGTGATTATTTTGAAGTGGCCAGCATAAATATTTTCCAACTTAAATTTTTGTAGTCATGCGATTATTATTGAAATAATCAACAGTTTAATAAGTTACGTAAATTTGATCTGTAAAAATAAATAACTTAATCTGTGCAACTTAAGGTAATGCTAGTTTTGTTAATTACAAAAAGACTAATGACAAAATATTTTTTCCGTTTAATAATGTCTGACAAATATTATGTTATTTTAAAGTTTACATTCTTTTGTGATACAATTTTTACTGGTAAGAAAAATAATCAACAACTTAATAAAAGGTAGATTGCGTAAACTTGAGGCAAAAGAAAAAATTACTGTTTGTGGATCAGTATATTAAAATATAGTAAATGGTTTCCAAGATTTTATTTTCATTGCCGCCAATTTCGGTTTTCATTAGAAAAAATACAAGTAGCGTGGAATGTTTTATTTTCTTCAATTCAGATTCTTTAATTTCTTTATTTAAAATATAGTATCTATTAATTATTAAATTCCAGAATAATTAAATTCCAGAATTATTAAATTCCAGAATAATTAATTGAAAAAGCAATAATTCAAAAATCATTTTCATTTTATATTTTTCTACTACGAAATAAATTACGAAATAATACATACTAATCGAAGTATTATAGTCAAATTACCAATAATTCCAAATTATATCCGTAGCAAGAGTGATACAAATCGTTTCCTCCAGAGTTCAATGTTGACTGTTCGTTTGCAATGAAAATTTAGAAATTCAAAATCGGTATGGAGTTTGTCGATCACGGATGTTTACGCCGTTTTTATGTTCTTTTGAGAAGTTTTCGATGAGTCAGATCATTCTCGTATGAATAACAAATGTTGAGACTAAAAATTTATATCCTCATCAGCTAATCAATGTTACTAAACAAAAGCTTCCCTTCCTGTCAAGGACAAATATCACTAGTTTCGACCATAGCAAATATTCAGAGACTAAATGCTAAAATGTTAATTTTACTCAAAGTGTTTTGATTGAGGATAAGGTGTACACTTATAATATTAGTAAAATAATTTATATTGAAATAAATTACTTATAGCCTTTACCTAAATAACAAAAAGAAGTATTTTAATTTAAATAAAGTCTTTTGAAATATTGATAATTCCATGAGAAAAAATCTTAGAAGGAAATAAAATGAAAGAATCAACTCATAATTTCTAATCTCTAAGCGTATGAGTAGCAATTTGAAATTCATTTTCTATTGAATAGCTTTAAAAAAAGCAATGAAGACTTATAAATTAAATTTCCATTTTTATTCATTTTTTAATTTATAATTAGCTCAGAATACATTCCCTGTATTAAAATTGCCAATCATTTAGTATAAATGGAACCAAATACATATTTTAAAATAAATATTAGACACATTTGCATCTAAAAATTACACGTGTAGTAATTAAATTTTGATTCTATTTTTTAATCATCATTTAGTTTGCAAATTGCAAATGTATTGCTCAATTCTGATAGTTTATAAGCAGACTATTGTAATAAAGTTAAACAGTATTTTTAAATTTACTCCCACCATTTAAATAAGGAATTGCTTTTATAGTTTTTCATTTTATTAAATAAAAAAATTATGTTCTTGAGTAAAAAAAAAACTTGAGTTTTATTTTTTATATTAGATATAAATTTTGTCATAAAATTTTAACATTTTTCTAGAGATTTTGAAAAACGCATTAATAAGAATATTAAACTATTCTTTTTTATGTAATTATAATAAATGGATCGTACTATTAGTACACCCAAAAAAATTATTATTTAGGTATTTTTAAAAAAAAAGAGAGACTCGCCAAAATAATAATTTATTTCAAAAATCTCCATTATAGATAATAGATTTAAATGCAATCATATCAATAGTAAGTAGGAAAAAAATATAAGTCTGGTTGATCAGTTTTTTTTTTTAGTATTTTAAGTTATCAATTTCAATTGAATATCTCATAAGTCTATTTATTAATGTTTTAAAATTTTCCTCAATGTTAATAATTTTCTAAAACAAAAATGAACAATAATATGTAATTTTCCAATGCAATAATATAACAAGAAATCTGCACTTTTCTAACCATAAAATAATATGAAAAAAAAAAAAAAAAAAAAAAAAAAAAACAGAAAGAAGGGGCAGTTGATCCCTTTATGCATGCCAAATTCTTAGACATGAACACACTGCGCGTTAAGCTGCGCAGATAGCCAAGAAGGAAGTGGATGGAAACTAGAATATAGGGGGTAGACGCTGTGACAGGAGACATTCTACTTTAAGCAGTCCACAAGTGCACAGCAAGTTTGAGTTTCTCTTATACAAATTAACTTTCTTTCTACAAAGCTTTTAAAACAGTTTTATGAAAATGGAAAAGAGAGTCAACAGTTTGATTTATGGTTGTATATACGCCATCCTCTCAGCAGTGCTCGTTTACTTCCAGGGGCTCTGGATCTGGAAATCGGCATGATAAGAAATATACCTGGACCAGATTCCTTAGGATATCTAGAAATTTCGATTTTTACTAGAGAAGGCATAAATCCTGATTATATTAATAAAATGTACGAGAGATTATCGGAAGAATGCCTTCTTCAACTTCACGAAAAATTTCGAGTTCCTCATTTAAAAAGGTCACGTGGCTTGACGAAGTATTTATATATAAATATTTAAATTTACAACAGAGAAGATAAATATCGTTGCAAAGATATCGTATGCATATTCAGTGACTAGTTGTGAGTCTATTTTCAATCTAATGTGTAATGAAGCAATTAAGGATGGCATATTGTTGAGAAGCTTTCTTCTGTTCTTAGGAAAACATAAAGGGCCTAATCAGTATTATTATACATGAGATGAAGCCAAATGTTTTGGAATACTTGTTGTATAACCTAAAACTGTCTGGACAGGAAAAGGACCTTCCTTTGTATGAGCTGACTCAACAAATACTACCACTCAACATTTGTCACGTTGCGGGTGACTTTAAAAAGATAAAAATATTTTTAAAATTCGGCCACGAAAATTTTTTTTTCAATTACCATTGGTCATCGAATGTCAGTTTTTACTGGGAGGAGTTTTTCGGACAATCGTAAGTATATTTTTTGTTTTGTTTAAATTATTTTTGCGTGTTTTTGTTATTGTGACTAAATATTTCTGAAATAAGAATTTTGAATTCGAAATATAAAAGCTATATAAAACTACTCGCTAAATAAAATTGCCTATTACAAAAATTCTATTTTCTCTTTTAACAATTGTTTTTCAAATTTAAATTAATTTAATAAACATCCTTAATTATTATTTAATATTTGAGGAACACTTCAATGTCGCCGATAATGAACTTTTATTAACGATATTGGGCTGTTTTTGGCGATATTCAACTGTTTTTGATATGTATTAAATAATATTTTGAGAGGATTGCTCATAGAAAATTATTCGCTTTTAAACTAAATGATATATTATTATTTAACCGCTCAAATTTCTTATTGTGCCTTTCTATGAAAATCAGAGAAATGATATTCTGGAGGAGAGCATTTTTTACAAATATTGCTATATGCATTATTTTAGCCATGATTTTCTAAGCAATTTTCTGAAAATTTACACCAGGAAATGTCTTTAACTACTTAAAGGATTTTTCTTCGCAAAGGAAAATTAATCACGCTTTCCTTGCAAACTCGTTAAGATATTAAAGTTTCCTTTTAGTTTTGTAAATATTTTCGTTGTATTTGACCTATCAAATGACTTTCGAATTCTAATACTTTTTCATTATGAAATTCCTTAAAATAAACACAGAATGATTTTAAAAAATTTAAAATTAAATAACTTTCTCAGATAATAGATTACTTTATAAAAGGCTTTTTTTCGTCACAGCTCTTCTTAAAATTGAAATGATTATAGGTGCGTATGAGTGTGATATAAACATGTAATAAATAATTGAAAAATTATTTTCCATTTACTTATATGCTTACAACTATAGTTTAACTATAATAACTTCAATTAAAACTGCATTCGTAAGGAAACATTAATTTTCCATTGCTTCTACCTTTTCAAATCTATAATTCATACCTTTATAGTTAGAATTTTAAAATTTAAATAAAAATAAGTCTTTTAACATAATTTTTAAAGTGTCTTTAAGAAAAATAATCTTGATAGAAATTTTATGATTAAAAAATTATGCAGTACAAATCGATATTTTAACTTAATATTTCTAATGTATATTTTGATAAAAATAAATATTTTAATAAGTAATATATATTTCTTTAGAATGCACGCGCTAGTTATTGTGTTCCTATTCAAATTACTTTAAATATATATGTTTTTAGAATTTTGCCGATTTATTTCCGTTTAAAATATCAAACTATTTCTTCTTTACGGTTCTCTTTTAGTTGCTAGATTTTTTTACAAAGTACCGTAGAAATTTTTCCTTTTTCTAATTATTTTTAAAAAAGCCAAATCTCTCTTTACGCACGTGACATAATTTCATAAATCACGAATAACTAATGAAACATTCATTTCAAAATATTCTACAATTTATTTATTTGAAATAATTATTCCGTTTGTTTCACAGATATTAACTTTCATTTTAATAGATTTAGTGAGTGATTTTCCTTATATTTTCTTTTAAGCACTTGTAATAAGAAGTGCCCCCAGACAATAATATATATAGCCGATGTGAAGAATCTCAAATTGAGAAAGTGAAACATGATGTTTCTTCCTGTGATACTATTTTAAATAGCGAAACGTTATTAAGAATCATTTTTTTTTGTCAAATAACAGCCCATTCCAAGCACATCGAATTGTTATAAGGTAATATTTTTCTACCATTTAACCGATCATTATTATATTAATCAATTGTTGTCAAGTAACACTTCGTTACGTATTGCTGTTATCAAACATGTTATTGATATTTATTTATTATACATATTAAATTATTACGATTTAAGAAAAGGTGAACGCATCATAACAAAATAAAATATTAAAAGAATGAAATTACAAGATTAATGAAATTTCTTATCATTATGACGTAAGAATTATTAAATTTTTATTATTTATTGAAATTAAATCAAGAATTTATTTTTTCCTTTTACTCATTTTTTTTTATAATTCATAGTTATGAAGACGTTAATTTCAGATATTAGGACCAGAATCTCTGAAATATTTGTGTTAATTGCATTTTGGGAAATTGTTTGTGCTCTTTTCCTTTTTATAATAACATATTATGAATTTAGAATAGATTTGTTTTTATTTACACTGGTTTTCTCTTGCTTAAATTGACAGGTAATTTCCTAAATGAAATGAAATGTGCTTAAATTTAATTAAAAAATGTTATAAAAAATATACACTCACCATTATAAAAGAGCAAAGAATATATTAATAATTACTTATGTAAGCACAAATTTTGTTAAGTAAATTTCCCTTATTATCTTTGTATGGAATATATAAAACAGCTCAGCTTTGCTTACCTTTCTATTTTTTTATACAATCATGACAAAATTTGTAAATATATTTATAAGAAAACTTATTATTAAATTGTTAAATAATTATATTCAGGAATCATCTGGTTTTTATTTTTATCTTAAATTTCCTTGTATAAAAATTTTCAAGCTTAGAAGAATTAATATTTGTAAGGTTAAAATTACAAATTGTTAGGCAAAAATTACATATCTTAGTAAAATTATATGTAAAAATATTTTCAGAAATTAATAATAAGTAATAATAAGTAGTAATAAATTTATGTACTCGAACATTTAAAGTTTATATACATAAAAACTCAACTTGTTTTATTAGGTAAGACTGAAATTTTTTGAAATAGAAGGTTCTGAGTTCGATCTCTGCTATTTTTGAGAAACAGGAAATGTGTTTTACTTTTCAATGCCAGCATGCATATTCATATTTCTCAGTATGAGTGATTTAATGTTTTCAGGGTCTCCTATTTGACGATATATTATTCTCCACTATTCTTGAAAAGTCCTTCTTTAATCCTATATTTTGTGTATGATCAAGTAAATTGGAACAGTGCTTAATTTTTACATTATCCGCTCTATAGCCTCAAATTTAAATACAAGACTTATAAATTCATGAGCATTCGTTACTTTAAAAGTAACGATATGCAATTTGCTGCTGAATGGATGATTGTATAAGAATCAAACCAAATTTCATAAGAACGTCCCAACCTGCAATGTATTAGGATATGTTTTCTTTTGCTTCATAAAAAATAGCAATATATAATAATTTTTGTGTATCATAGTGTATAAAATTTTTGTGCAAGTTTTATAAATAAAATTAAAACTTCAGAATAAAATCTCATTTAGTGCAGTCTTGAAAAAATCATTGTTTTATTAATATAGATATTAGACGACTATTCGGGTACTTAATGATTACTTTTATTTTAATCTCATGTATTAATTTAAGAATTATGTCACTTTCCATTGTATGATTGTTAGTTGTTTTGATAGATGTAAAAATATTTGTAGTAATTGATATATTATTTTATTTATTGTGATCTACCGGAAAATATTACAAAAAAAGTTAAGACCGACATGATTATAATAATTTTGTATAACCTTTATCTGTATTTAAAATATATAAAAATGCTTAAAACACAAAACTTCATATTAATCTGATTATTTGTCAGTTTGAAATACTAATTATATACTTAAAACGAGTGATTTTGCTTTTCAATTTTCGTGGAAATAACGTATTGAAGCAAGAGTAAAATAAAATATTAAATGAAAGATTTTAAATATTTATATATTTTTGTTTATATGTCATCATTAAAATATTTATTAAATGTAAATATTAGGATTTTTTTTAAAAAAAAAAACAACGAATTGATTTAGTCAGGATTTATTTAACAAAAATAGTTTTTTGTTGTTAGAATCTTATGATGATTAACATTTTCACTTACGCTTTTAAAAATTTTAGTTTTAGTAAAAGTGAAATTTTAATATTTATGAAATCACAAATAATGAATAATATTTTTTATTTATTCTTTTCATAACTTCTATAAGTTCAGGAAATTGATATGTTTAATTCCAGATATAATTTTCAAAATTAACAGATCATATAGTCAGGATATTTTTATACTTAAAAATATTTTTTATTGTTTGAAAAATCACATAAAAATTATCACTTTTATTTACATCCAAAATTTCCATAATTATAGCGAAATTAAATTTTTTTAACTCCAGATTATTTTAAAAATAATAATTCATTAAAACAGATTATTTTTTGACAAAAATAATTTTAAATGTTTAACAAATCAAATAATATCGTTAATATTCACTTTAAAATTTCTATATTATGACTAAAGTCAAACTGACTTATTTTAATTCTGCATTATTTCTAACTAAATTATAAATTTTCAAATAAAATATAACTTATATCGATGAATAATATTTCCTTCACAGGAAATTTCTTTCCTTAATGAAACCACAAAGGATAATTATTCCTTCTAAAAATAAATTACTTAATGTTGTTGTTGTCGTGATGTGCCATCTAGGCAGGCAACGACAGTACACTGCTCCAATTTTCCAACTGAATTATATTTTGTGGTTTGCGATTTCCTCAGAACACACATGAAATACGCGTTTATAGGATAGGCAACCATTTAAACCTCCGTCACACAAGGAAAGGGAGAGATCAAGTACATCCATGCCCAAAACGTGTTTCAAACCGAAGACCTATTTATCCTCAGTCAGGCACGCTTACCACTATACAAATTAAGCGGCAAGTATCATAATATTTTCCCCATCCCGAAACTATAGCAAACTAAGAGAAAATATGAAAAATGTACAAAATGGAGAAAGAACAAGTTGTTCATTTCTTATATCAGCAAATGAAGTATTGCTTTTAAAGTAGCGAAATGTTGTCTAGCAACACATAACATTCTTAAAATAACAAAAATCAACTGTCATCAAGTAACATTTCGTTATCACATAACAGACTTTCTTAAAATAACAAAAAGTTCTCATTGTTACTGAATAACAGACCGTTCTTTAATAATGATAACAGACACTTGTAAAACATCTTTTGCTCCTGCCATAACAGACAGTTCCTTGAATAATAAATAGTTTCCCTACAGCATTTCGCTACCGCGTAACTGTTCCAGACAACGTGCTGTTACTGATGTAGACATCATCATAGCTTATTTAACAGCAATTTTAATTTAAAATTAATATGCCAACTAAAGAGATAGCGTAATACCTTGTTATGAAAGGTCGGGGTAATTTACGGATTTGTTATTAAATAACGCTATTTTTCAAATAACCGATTATTCTAATAACGTTCAAAAACATATAACTGTTGTTAAATAACGAACCCCTCTAATTTTTACGCTTAATTGTAAACTGTTATTACATCTTAATATGAAATTATTTAGTTAATTGATACTCTTGCCTTTTTTCCTAAGCAATATATTTCTAGAAGAGAAATATTTGTGATTTTCTAGAACCTACTTTTAAATATTTACTTATATAGCTCCGTAAGATCTTTTATTATCATTTTTGAAAACTTTTATTTTTGTTGTAGATTTTGAAGTTTTAAATCAAAACTTGAAGGAATTTCTGCACTGAAGAGGATATATTTGATTTTACTTACGTATGGAGCATTTGCCGAAGTGATTTCCGATAACAGAGATGCCTTACTAACTGTTGTAAGGGTTTGGAGGGCGTTGCCTGAACCATTCATCACAAGTAAGGAGATTAATAACACCTTACAAGTGTTGGTTCCAGCCGAGTCAAAGGAACGTGTAGAACACTTTCATTTCAATTACAGACTTGAATTCGGGAACGTGTCCTCCACTCCTCGATCACTTCGGCACTTGTATCGATGCGCAGTTCGAGGAGCCATTTCTGGAAATGGTAAATTGCCCGAAGGTATTTGGAATTTGCAAATTCCGCCAATTTTAAAACAATATTTAATGTTGAAAATATAGGTCTAAAATAAATATTTAACAATAAAAATTTTATTTTGTGGAAAAGTAGTTTTTATTTTCTTATTTAAGTCCTTTATTTTACCCAATGTGGATACAAAATTGATAAGCTACCTTCAATTTAAAATATTTTTCGATTAATAGGAAAATGGTTTAAAAGTATTAATTATAAGATATTTTTGTGACAAAATTTATTTTTCAATTAATTTAATTTAGACATATTATTCAATTTTTTTCAATATATATATTTTAAAATATTATATTATTTCCTTTCTTATTAGAATCCATTCGTTAATTTCTCAGTGGAGCCATTTCCATTATCACTTCTTTATGGAGAAATTTAGAATGCTAATATATATATAATATATCCTTATGTAATCGATGCACGTTATGTACAGTATGTCATATAATTACATTAAACTTTTACTTTACAATAATATTAGATAAACATAAATGTTTTTCAGTATATAACAATTTAGCAGCACTTAATTAATAAAGGAATTTAAATTTTAATATTTTATCTCAATTTATTTTTAGCACGTCATGAGAAATTTATTTTTTTTTCAATTTTAATTTAAAGATTAATTAAATATTTAAAGCGTATACATATCTATATTTCAAAAAATATGATTTTCTGTGTGCTTCAAATATTTAGAGCAATTTAAATGCCTAAATGGGTTCCTATAATTTAAAAATTATAAGCAGAATTAAATGCAGAACGTAAATATGTCCCGAAAGTGATGGACTGACACCGAAGTCACTTAAGTGGAGCATTGACTGCCTTTGTTGCAAAGGCACTAACATATTTAAAGCAAAAATATAAATAATGATTTGGGAATATTTTTAGAACAATTATATAGTTATGCTGCAAATGAAAAACATGAATATATTTCTAAGTGAAAGCAAACAGGACTTCCTTAATAGTTCATATAGAAGTTAAAATGAAATCCAAATACATTTATTTATATTCTTTTCTATTATTCTATCTATCACATTTTAAGAAGCTATTATTTGATTTTTAACTTTTTGCATATAGAAGGATAGAATATAGTTTATAGAAAAAGCATTATTAATTTTTATAATGTATTTTTGATTTAAAGTAATTAAAGCTGATGAAACGATTAAACATATTCCAGCTCATTCTGAATCGTAACAGAAACAGACTCCTTCAACTGAGAAGTGCTGCATTCAGTACCAGTCATTTCTAAATTTCAGAAATCACTCTTGCTTTAATTGCTCTTCTGATGCGGTGGGTAACTCAGAGTTTTCTAAATGTCCTCTATTTTGACATTGTATAAGATTTTGCTCTATGAATTTGCATCTATGAAAATCTCTCTTTGAAGACATAAATCGATGTGTGGATTAAATATTATTTTAAAAAACCTGACAATACTATCAACTGTAAGACAGTCCAAAATAGCAGAAATTCAGTTCAGGCAATAATACTTGAACAGATAAAATTGTAATAATTAAGATAAGTTTACGTTTTCTTTTAATGTTTAGAGCCGCAAAAGTAGCACCGTTAAGTATGATTGGGGGGAAAGGGGGGTTAGTTTTCATTTTGAAAATGCTCTGGTTGATTTAGCATTTATAAATATCCAGTGTTTATTTTTCCAGACAGGTGCAAATATTCACGAAAATTAATTTCATTCTTTTAATTATCATTGCGTTCAGTGACATACTCTGTGTGTGCTGAGAATGCTCTTTTCCATTCAGCAACAGCTGAGACCTTGTTCTTTTTCACAGAGAGAGATTGATAATCCTGTCAAAGATCCATTTGCTTCGTTACCTTGATGTAATTTGTCTCACAGATGACACAGCTTGTGTCCCACTTTGAATGATATTTCCTTTCAAAGCTAATTACTTTAAATATTGCTAAAATACACATTATTTTCTTTCGGCGATAATGCTTAAGTTTAACTATTATCATTCGTATTTAAATATTGAATATATTATTAATGGGCACATTAATGACTGAATCAAATTATTCATTATAAAATGCATGGCATTTTAAATTCGTGTCTCTTTAATATAAAAGCACTTTGAGGTATAAAAAGTGCATGCAAAAACTGATTTATCATTAAAGAAACTTTTAGAAATTCTTTAGCTGACGTATTACGAATATTTTATATGTTTGGTTTAACAATTATTCATTTTTTAAAATAAAAATAAGGTTTCATGGAGTTGAAATAAAATTTAGGAGTTGAGACCATGATGTCAGTCATATTACAAGGATAATGATAAGTATATTGACACAGCCAAATCCATTCAATAGAAATAATGAGAGTAAACATAAACAGAAATCATCCGTCTTCACATCGTTTATTATTATCCCGTTTTAATTTTTGTGATGCATGCTAATTTTGCTTAAAGAAGGTTTGTAAAATTGATGTTGAATACCAATTACTAACCGTAATGAAACATAGCGCATATATTACTCATATTTTAATTTGGTCTCAAACAAATTTCTCATCAAAATTTATCAGTCACTTTCAACAGTCCTTCCAAACTGGAATGGTGTAGCTGCTGGTATAGACATTAATATTTAGACTAACATGAATTATAGAAAAATAAAATTTAATTTAAATTGGGGTGCATTAGTAGTAATAGCAGGTTTATGGCGAATACAATAGAAGGGGCGTATCACCTGTCAATCAAAAGGGGTGTGGTTTTGTGACGTCACATGCTAGCTTGAACAAGAACACGAGGTTATTTTTTGAGTTGAGATGTTGAGGTTTCCTACTGCTTTCAAAATATTTTCGGTACTCGAGATGTTGTTAACGGCGTCAATCTGATTTACTAACCTCTGTGATTGCTCATTCAAATTTGTTGGAGTTGAGATGTTGTTGGTTCTTACACTGCTATCAAAAATATTTTTTGGTATCGGGAGTGGATTGGGAAACGGCGTCAACTCATTATGCTAACCTCGTGATTTACTCATCTCAAGCTTGAGATTGAGATGTTGGGTTCTTACTTCTTCTTCAAAAAATATTTTTGGTATCAGGGAGGTTAAACGGGAAGTCAACTCAATTGCTAACCCTCGTGATTGCATATTCAAGTTGAGGTTGAGTTGTTGGGTACAATCTGCTGCTTTCAAAAAACATTTTCTGTATCAGGAGTGGTTAAACATGGCGTCAACTCAATTGCTAATCCTCGTGATTGCAGTGTTATTCAAGTTAGGTTGAGTTGTTGATTGCATCTGCTGCCTTTCAAAAAAATATTTTCCGGTATTAGGAATGGTTAAACGGCGTCAACTTCAATTCCTGACCTCGTGGTTTAACTCATTCAAGCTGACTTTGGAAGTTTTGTAACCTTTATTTTGCTGATTTGCAGAATCATTAGTAGTAATAGCACGATTGATGCTTTTTAAATTTTTTGTTCATGGTTTAGCCGAAGAAGAGAAGAGTCATTACAATAAACCGGAGGAAAAAAACTCTCACTCAACCGTGTGGTTTCTGATAAAAGAGTTATAATGGATGATTTGTCAACAATTCTCATACGGATTTAAAAAAAAAAAAAAAAAAAAACGGAATTTGTTTTTCTATATTTTACTAAATTTTTTGTCTTATTTTGTGTGTGTATGTGTGTGTGTGTGTATTGTATATCAATGATGAGAAGGAAGAAGATTTATTCTCCTATTTGGATAAAACAACAACAACTTCATACTCTGAGATATTACATTAATAAAAATTCTTTTTTTTATCTAGAATGAAAAAAATTATTATGTGAAGTTTAAATGGAAACAATTATAATAACTTGCAGACCAATATTTTATTGTTCAAAGTTTAATCCAAACAAGTTTTTACGGGCATACACATAACAGAGTTAGAAGCTTACAAAGTTTATGATAATTTTATATACAATTTTTATTTACATCCAAATGCTCAGGAAAATGTGCTTCTCTTTAATACATTTTAAAAATATACATTCTTCCCTATGGGAGCCTTTTTCTTATTTCACTTAAAAATCATTAATAACAGTAAAGAATGTCTTACTGCCAGAATAATTGTATTTTTATATATGATTTTCCTTCAGAGTCCAAGAGATAAAGGAATTTTGTTGGTTTGAGAAATTGAAAGACTTCTCTTTACAGTTTTCTTTATAACTTGCATCGCAGGGTCACAGTAATGGCTTTTTCTTCAATATCATTTTCTTTCTTTTTATAACAGATCTCTGAATTCTGTCACAGATGATTCCTTTTTGCAAGGAATTCTTCCCTAATGGAGACTCTTCTGGAACTACTTGATTACTTCGTTCTGTTAGTAACAGTTATTTTTCAGACTGAAATATTTGTGTATTTTGCAAGATTTGTAAAGTATTAATATTTGCTTTCTTCACTTTCAGTTAAATGTTTTTGTTAAAAAGAAATGTGTTTCATTTGTTTATCGAGATGTGATAGAGGTAATCCCAAGTGCTTGATAACGATCTTTCGGGCACTAACATAAATTCTTTTTTACTGTGTCTCCATGAATGAGACTGCTAATCAGAACTGGAAATAGCAATAGGTAATAATATTGAGAGAAATCTGTCACCACGTTGAACTAATAATTGGTTCCTTTTTTGTAAAAGAGGAATCCTTTTCTTTTGGTCCGAAAGATTTTGTAAACTTTGGCTTGTGAAGGAAGATAAGCGATTTTTTTTGATTCTTTGTCAAGTGGTATGTTACCTCTTTAACACGTTAACTGCGCACTTCACACAATGTTTTAATAACAGTATTTTGAAACACTTTTTCAAAATAGGCTTTGCGCTTTTACTTTAGAAATGACTTCTCTAGAGAGCTCTACTCGTGTTCTCTGCACATACTGACACATCTTGAGAAATTAAAGTAGAAAAGAATCCCAACATAGACTTTCTATTTATAGATCTGTGAAGGCTAAAATAATATCATCGTGGCTGATAAATCCAGAATTTATCTCCTGGAAACATTCCTGTACACATTCGCAAAAGTAATCATCATGTTTTTCAAATCAACAAGTACAATAGCTGAAAGGTTTTGAGATGTAGCATCCTCGTAGCTTTCCTGGAAAAAATTTGGTTTTCAAGTTGGATAGCTGTTTTATTGTCAGTGTAGAGAAACTGTGGGATCTGGTCTCTAGGGTTTTTACACATACTAGATAATGTGGAATTTAAAGAAATTTCTCTCATTTCTTTTCCTTGTATAAAAAAATGTGTTTGGTGGTACAAGAAAAAACTGACACTCACATTTCTGTGATGATAGCTTTTTCAAATAATTTTAGCTCAGCTTGGGCAATCATTTCCCCAATTCACCTTCATAAGATCGTGGATGATAATCAAAAGCATTAGAGTACTGATTTCTCAAATTAGGGAACTATACCTTCATAAAACTCTATGCCTACCATTTCTTCTTCTATGTAAAGTTTCTTTGATATGCTCCATAACACCAAAGTATAGATTTTTGGAAAAGGGTGAATCATTCTAAGTCTTGATTAATTTCCTTTACAAATGTGTTTTCCCACTACCAGTAGGTCCACAGCTACTATCATAGTAAAAGGATGTTTCATCTTTAAAATATCCATAGTGAATGTAGACAGAATTATCTTCTTGAGAGACTTTTTTATTATCTGTAAAGCTATGGGAGAAAAGTTATTGAGATGCCAAATATAAATATTATATCTCTCAATGTTGAAATTTATTGTTTTATTTTTCATCCAGAAGTTATTTTCAAACTAATAATAATTATTTTTTGACTGGTAACAACAGAATTAGTTTTCTGTTTAATAATTATTTTGGGTATTAATTTAAAAAGTAAAAAGAAAAAATTAAAAATTTATGTTATTTATTTAGTGTATAAGGTATGAATATACTCAAAATGAATACATGACACATTTTTTTATTTCAATAGTTTTTATTTCTTACTTTTTAAAAATCATTTTTATAGTATACTTTTTCTTTAACAATTAACTTGGGAAACATTTGAAAAATCATTGCTTTATTTACAAATAATTTTTGCAATTAATGGAACGCATAGAAATTCCTTTGACATCAGTTTCTTGAATATAAAGTAAACATACAATATGTTCCACATACATTAGAAGTAATACTTTAGAACGTAACAGAATTCCATGAAACATTTAAGGTACTCTGGAGATACATGAATCTGTAAAAACATGTTTCCTATAAAAATAAGGTGCACAGTCCATATGAATAAAAAAATTCCAAGTTCTTATTCTTCATCCACAAACAGATTATCCAATGAGATCTCTGGTTGAGATGAGTCATCTTGATGAACGATAGCAGTTTCCGATCTTTCAGAAAGGTATGGAATGAAATTGATGGAAATACTCCTTGAAATATCGGTGCAAAGGTAATCTTATCACTTAGATAGGCATTAAATATTTGATGATTATTCATTTTTAATTTCCAAAGTCATGAGAAATATTTCTGGATTTATTAACTCTCACTAAATTTTCAAATTCAGCAAATACAATGTAATACTTATAGTTTGTTGTAACGCCTTACAAATTTTACCCTCCAAACTGTAAATTACTATGTCTGATGAGATTTAGATGTTCTTCAAAGTCACACAAATCGTGAGATAAACCAAATATGCGTATAAAGTGTTACCCATCTTAGATATATTCATCTCTTGATATAAATAAAACCTCGGTCTTGTCCTAGTTTTTTCTGTACTTAAGAAAAGACTTTGATAGGCTCGTATAAAGTTATTTTTTCAAAAGTAGAGGATTATGTGTGGCATGGTTTGGCCATCTGCGTATATCTCCAATGAAATTCAGTGTTAAAATTTTGAAAATCGTAGCCGGAGATTTTCTTCAAAGATCCATGAAAGGCTTCATCACTCAACGCATCCTCATGATAATTTCTTTTAGGGGCATCTGGTCCAGTAAATACATTAATATCTTGAACA